>CM066035.1:299877554-300111330 GCA_033557465.1 Ichthyophis bannanicus | reverse complement strand
TGTATCATGTGCTGCCCATTTCACAGGTTAGGAATATGTTTTTTTCCGGCCCTTGGACCGGCTCCTCCTCCTGCTGCCCCTGGGCACAGGTCTGTTATCATTGTACCAACCTTTGTAAGAAGAACATCTCGCTTTGTCATGTTGGACACTGATCATCTGCCTGCTGCTTACCATGGAACTCCACAGTAGCATGCATGTCAGGTGGAGCATTGTCTGTGCTGACCAGGCACATTTTTATACGACGTGTGTTAATGATTAGTCGTGATTTTTGTTCCGTCGACAGCCTGGGATGACAGGAAAACATTGGACAGAACGAGAACATATCGTACCTTCTGTCAGTTGGAGAGGTACCATGCTACATGGTCAAGAAGTGATGCGTTAGGGCATCCTGTCTTAGGCATCGTCCCTAGCTTTGCATGTGTTGCGTGTGAGACCAGGCATATCATCCACACCCGTCTGTGTTGGATCAGTAGGTGGAGGTGGTCTGGACGCGTTCATCCAGTGAGTCCGCCATGTAATTTACTGGAGGTTATTCCTCTATATATCTATTGGGGATAATATCTCCCTGTTGATTTGGACCCCACTAAACATGGCAAATAACAATCATACCCGCATCGCGGTCACATCAGGGAGATGTGTGCCACGTGTCATGTGCGGCCTGTGCTCAGACCTCAACCCAGGCTGGGTGCTCAGACACATTGCATAGGGGACAACACATGGACCATGGGTATTGGGCAACATCCATCACAAATAATGTGTGTCAAGCCATCATGTTGTAACGGTAGTTTGTGGTGGACACACAATGAGGTGGGAGGGAGGCCAATATCACAGGATGGTGGACAGGGTGCATCAGTGGCAGATTGGAACTGCAGGACGGAAGGTATGTACAGTGTCCATAACAGACATGCTCACCAGAACATGCACTCTGCCATCGCAGCTGGGCTTTCCAGCAGCCATGGACATAGGCTACAGTCAGCACAGATGGGCCTGTCGTGTCAGAGGGGACTGTCACAGGCAGTTAATCAACTAACACCAGGTACTGGCTCACAGGGGATGTCATGGCGGGTATCATGGAAGGAGTGCAAGCTCTGGATGCATTGTGTGGACCTACAACACTCAGTTATGAGTGTTGCCTGTGGACCTCTTTTTTTTGTCGGGGGGGGATGTCCTGGCCCGTGGGGCCGGGGAGGGTGCCTTTGCAGAGCTTTCAGCAGTGCCCTGTGACGGTTATTGCAGGAGGGACAGACCCCCTTGACATGCAACCTGTCTGTCAGAGTGTGACTGATGGACCTCTGTGATGCCGTGATTGCGTCATTGCATACATAGGTTCCAGACTGAGCTGGTGACATCATAGGGTTGCTGTTGGTTGAGATGTTAGGTCTGTGGGCATTTTCTCTGGGTTCTATCCTGTATGTGCGTTGGTCATGTATTGGCCCGCAGACTGAGTTCCATACATGTGACAGCAGAGGTGAGGCTTGGGGGATGGGAGGAGTGAGCTGTGCCTCACAGTGCATGTTGTGTGGTTGTCCTGGGGACAATGTTTGCTGGTCTCCCTATCCGCACACTGTGTGCAGCAGAGGTATCCAGTTTTGCAGCTGTGAGCTCTGTTACTGTCACCTCACAGGTTCAGTGTCCCCTGGGTGTTGTTACAGTGAGCCATGTTGGTTTGGCCATTACATGGCCTGGCCAACCCTGACACATATATGTGATTACAGGCGTACACTGTGGGGACTACCTAGTAGCCATAGCGTACAATTGTTTTGGAAATGCACATGCTTAGCTGATATACCTGTTTAATATTGTCAGTTACATACGGTGCTACGCATAGGCTGTTGCCTGGACATTGTCACATAGAGATTTGTCAGACGTACCTGCTAGCGGGTGTGCAGTATCCAGGAGCTCAGGCAGGCCACATGTGTAGATATCTCCAAGTCTTTCTGCAAGCTCACGCTCGAGGGCCGATAGTGGGGAGATGAGGGGGCCCCCGCCACCTGTCCCCAGGGCATGCTGGTGTTCAGCCACCATCACCTGCCGTACACCTCTTTTTATGTCAGAAAAATCTTTTTTTCAGACTGTCCGTGTCTCTTGGTGGGCCACCCGCCCCAGCCACTGCTAGCCTCACATCCTCCCACACAGGGTGTTTGGCTACTGAGGCGGCCGAAGAGGACATCGTAGTTCTCCAGAACCATGCTCAGGAGACTGTGGTTCTCCTGGTCACCGAATCTCATCGCCCTCCTCCGCTGCGTAGCTGGCACAGGTGGGCACTTTCTTTTGCCAGTGTGTCTTTGCACCTCCACACCTGTATTCCCCGATGGGCCTGCAACGGCCTCAGGCACCGGTGTCACCGCCCCACCCACCTCTGCAGTGCACTGTTGTTTCTGCATCCCCACCGGCCCTCATCAACATTCACCCCCTCGCTCCCCCTCTCCCCTCTCTCTCCATCACCCTCTCCCCTCACCACTCCCCACCCAGCACAGGACACCACACGCCACCCTACACACTGCAGACCACCCCACCCCACCCAATCCACCCTACCCTGCACAGAACACAACAATACACATAAAACAGACACAGAAACAGTGCTACACCAAATACGATATGGCACTCTACAGACACACAGCCTCCTCTCCCCCTACAACACCTTCTACCTCTTCAGTATCACACACGCCTCTGTTTCTCCTCACTCCCTCACTGTATCTTACAACACCCTCGTCGTTTACCTGTGGTACAGTGTGTTTATACCATATTATCATTGCCTTTTGCCGTTGCGCATGCGTTTCGTTTCTTTTTGTGTGCGCCGCTGATGTGCGCGTGCGCTGTCGTCTGTGCGCGCCGCGGATCTGCGTCAGAGATGTGCATGGGCGTGTATGGGTGCGGCGCATTCAGATGCACATGCCGTCATCACGCATACACGCCCCAGCGCGGACAACATGGACGTTTACGCTCTGTTGTCCGTTTGCGCTTGCGCTGTTGCTGTTCGGCTTTGTTGTGCGCGCCTCAGATGTGCGCTTGCGCTTTCGTCTGTGCGCGCCACGGATCTGCGTCAGAGATGTGCATGGGCGTTTGGGTGCGGCGCATTCAGACGCACATGCCGTCATCACGCATACACGCCCCAGCGCGGCGCACACGGACGGCAGGGATTGCTCTATGGGATGCACATGCGCACGGCGCTCCCCCACGGCGCACAATGACGCACAACGTCACAGGCGCACATCTCAACACCAGAAATACATCTATATATCCTCAGGCATAGATAGTACACATTGAGGGTTGTATTGTAGGAGAGGTGTACGTTTGGAGAGGGTGACATATTGATCAGGCTAGGTTATCTGTGTAGTTCATTGTCTATTGGGTTGTACTGTGTGTATTGTATTGTATTGTGTGTATTGTGTTGTGTATCGCATCAGTTTGTTCAGTTTGTCAGTCGGTGTTTGTGAGTTGGTCGCTGTTGTGGGAGGTTTGTGTGTGTTGTAGTGTGTTTGTGTAGGCCTGCGGGGTGAGGTGATGGCTGGGATATATGTTTCTGCATGTGCCCTGGATGGTGAGCAGATGCTGCGGTTGCCGGACATGGGGGATGGTGTCCATGGGGCTGAGGCACAGGGCATGGGTGTAGTCCCGCAGCAAATCAGACCTGCAGCTGTGGAGGAGGGCCAGGCAGCTGATGTACGTGCACAGCGCAGGAGACGTGCCGAGGTGCAGGCTCGGCAGCCTCGCCTCTACAGGCCCAGGGCCCAGCTCCAGGACATGCGTGAGGACCAGGTCATCTCCCTGTACAGGCTGAGCACAAGGGCTATTAGGGAGCTCTATGAGGATCTACGACCTGACCTCGAGCCCCTGACTAATCGGTCCCATGCCATACCGGGTTTAGTTAAGCTCCTTGCTGCTTTACATTTCTTTGCCTCTGGCTGTTTCCAACACTCAGTGGGCGCAGTGGGTGGCATGAGCCGACCCTCCTTCTCCCGATGTCTCCACCAGGTACTGCGTGCCATGGTCAGCCGGGTGGGGAATTACATAGCCCTTCCCCACAATAGGCAACATTGGGGGACCCTGAACCAAGCCTTTGAGGCTGTAGCTGGGATACCACACGTGATGGGAGCTATTGATTGCACACATGTTGCCCTGGTCCCACCTAGAGACAGGGAGGTGGTGTTCCGCAACCGCAAACACTACCATTCCCTGAATGTTCAGGTTGTATGTGATGCTGATCTGCATATTCTGAATGTGGTCCCACGGTTTCCAGGGTCCACCCATGACTCCTATATCCTGCATCGCTCAGCACTATTTCGACAGTTTGAGGAGGGACTGTATGGGGACTGCATCCTGCTGGGTGAGTATGTCCACACATATGATGTAGTCTGTAGGTGATATCATTTTGTCACTTAACATCTCTTATATATTGCACTATATACGCTCTGTGTGTTAGGCAGCTGAGCTCACGTTCAGCAGACATTGTGGGCGGGGTGTAGACATTGAGTTGCATGTGACATGATGAGCCATGTCACATCTGGTTGGAAACAATACCTGGGGGTGATATGCTGATGGTGTAGGGGGACATATGCACATGTTCAGATGCATGTACATGGGTGTGCATTTCAACGTGTGTGTGTATTTCACCGGGCCACAGGTGGGTGGGTGGGATTGTTGTCCATCACACCCACCTGTGCATTAGTGGCATTTGAGGTAACTGTGTTATGTCATGTCACATTTCTGTGAGTCACAAGCCATACACCTATCGCATATCATTTGTGTGTGTGAGGGCTACACCCCTACACATTACTGGGGTTCTTGAACATTGTTTGGTGGATGACATGGGTTGGTAGTTGTTTGGGGTTTCGACACATATGATGGATGTTCATAACCTTGGCAACGTTGGGTACACCTTTCCCTAGGTAGGGTTCTGGTTTAGGCATAGCCCATAACATGTGTGCATACACACGTGTGTTGTGAATGACTTTGGGCCACTGCAGATGGCCACTACTTTGGCATCAGTGTATGTCATTAATCTGATGTGTCTCTGACATTGAGAGAGGTGACAGCAAGGGCAGGGGCCAACTTGTGAGCGGGCAGAGAGGTGTTGGTACCCCATACAGAGGAACCTTGACAGTCTCTGTTTTGTGATAGTTCAGGGCTCATGTGGGCTACAGTGTGCAGATCTGTGGAACACAGCTTAACAGGGATATTAACATGATGGTGACAGTGGACCGGGTGTCCACTGACATGGTTGTTGGTCAGCGGTCGACAGCATATGGCATCAGACTGCTGTCTGTAGGTATGTTGACCTTACTGGACACAGTGTTGTGAGGTGATATTGGGTTGATGTTGTCGAAATCCCAGGTCAGACATGTTCTGGGTGTGCGTTTACATTGCCTCATACAACATTCTTGTGGTGTATAGCTTGCTAACATATACGTTTGACGTGTTGTTTGTGTGCTGGTGGTTTAGGCTGCCATTGGTGGTTTCAGAGATGCGGACATTGACTGCATACCAAGACGCATATGCCACACATAGCGGATCTTTGTTTGCAAAACTGTGACATTGCTGTTATTTGCCATGTCTGTCCAGACTACAGGGGCCCTTTCTGACATTTCTATCACCATAGGTCATATTCTGTCAAATGTATATTTGTGTTGTCATATGATTCTGTCAGGATGTGTAATGCACTTGTCTCTAAGGTCCATACCTGTGCAGATTTGTGGTGGCATGCGCTCATGCATTCACATGCATCATTCTCTTTTTTGCAGGTGATGCAGGGTATGGATGTCGCCCCTGGCTGCTAACCCCTGTGCGTCAACCACGGACACGTGCAGAGCGGAGGTACAATGAGGCCCACGCCTCCAGCCGCTCTGTCATAGAGCGCACCTTTGGCGTTTTGAAAAGTCGCTTCAGGTGTCTGGATCGGACAGGTGGGGCCTTACAATATCAGGCAATGACTGTTGCAGAGATAATCGTAGCCTGTTGCATCCTGCACAACATTGCTCTCAGGCATGATATTGCTGCAGAGATTAATGAGGATCTTGCGGAGGATCCACCGTGCCCCCCTGTACGTGCCAGTGGTGACACACAGGCAGGCACAGCAGTCAGGCAGAGGTTGATTGCTGAGATATTCAGTGGTATGTATTGCACATCCTCCCACATATATGTGCTGTTGTGTGCATGTGAGGTTTATAACGGGTCATGTGTCTGCACATATAGCATTCAGATCCATCACTGCATTGTCCTTATGCTGAACATCCAACAGTAACATAGGGCCAGGGGTGTGCAATGGACAATGTGGACAGGGCACAACAGGGGCTGTTGGTGTTTTTGGGGTTTGTGTGTTGAGACACCTTTATGAGCTTTTGGGGGTCACAGTACCAGTTAGTGTCTGTGTGTGATAGCAACTGCTGTGCAAACACACTGTTTCCATTATAGTGTGTGTGTGTGGCACGGTGTCAGGCATATGTTCCGGGGTTAAATGGGGTGTAGATGGCAACATTTGTGGAGAGCTCTCATGCGGCCACCTTGTTTATGTACTACAATCAGGGTGTGCTTGTGTGTGTGTTATGCTATTATGGGCTAGCTATGTCTGTATGTTTATAATGTGTCATGCAACATGTATTACATAGCACAGTACACATGCGCATGACTGCATACCCATGATGGGATAGATTACATGTGACAGGTGTTGCTGCCACAACAAACGGTACCATATGGTATGTTGATTTACGTAGCACATACATGGCTAGGGTGAGGCATGTGGACATAGTCAGTGTGCAGCCCGGGGTCGATATCATTGGTTTCATCTTATATAGTGAGGTGTCATACATTGCAGTATTCTCACTGTACACACATACTGATGTGCAGCGGGTCACATCATGAACGGGTGGATTACAGGACCCCACTGTAGAGCTGCATGTGTGTATATGTTTGCTAGTTTACCGATTTAGCAAATAAAGAGTGGCATATGTGGGTGATACTATCTGAACATCTACGTCATGGCTCTTGTACATGCTGTATGTCGGTCAGGTTAGCACAGTACACAGCCACATATGCCTTGTCTACACTGGCAAGGGATGTTATGTTGACATACACACACAGACCTATTTGGGTGATATGTGGTGCAGGTGCACATATAGCCTCTCCATGGATTAACATTCTCCCTGATACCCAGTGGGCTGACATGACGCCATCATGGTCTGATGAAAGACAGACATGGGGGTGTTGTCTGGTACACATGGTGATGACATTGCCATGTATTTAGGCACATGATCAGTGCACATATCTAAGTAATCATTGATGTACAGGATGTACACTGCATAATATTCCTTTGCACAGTGGATACAGGGGGTGGTACAGCATATTACCAGGTGTCACAGGTATGTACAATGGACTAACATACAACATTAGGGGAGTCATAGACACGGAGAGGGGGTAATGTTGTCAACCTGGCCAACACAGACTAATAGTGCGACCTTGGGATGTGTTTCACACATGGTGTTTGCAGACACCTCCTTAGACAGGTGTGAGGTGCAACCAAGGGTGGTGGGGGCAAATGAGTAATAGGGGACATTTCATTGGTATCATACGTCTACATGCTGCCTCTCCCATGTGGTATATCAGTACAGTGTGAGGGTGAACAGTCAGTCGTTGGGTCAGGTTGTGGGGTCTGCCAGCTGTTGACATTGCTGTGTACTGTGGGTTTCACAGATGGGACATGACATATATTTTGTGATGGTTTGTTTCCCTCTCCACAGGACCAGCTTCATGAGGATGCTGTTCCACTGTAGCATTGGCACATGAGGGCCCATCGTCCAAGATGCTGTGGTCCAGGGTAGGTGGATCTACAGCTACATTGTGCGTACATGGGTTCATGGGAGCAACATGTCGCCTGTCATGTGTCATATGAGGCAGCTGGTGTTGTACAACTCTCCCCTGACAGCCTCCCTTACCCATATTTTGGGGTGGTGACCCATCTCCCCATGTGTTTGTGTACAGTATGTTCGCAGGGACACCTTTTCAGTCAGATGTACAGCAGAGTTAGATGTGTTTTGGTTGTCGTGTTTTACGGATACTGCATTTTCTGTCTACACCATCATATTTAGATCAGACATCACCAAGGTATATGTGCATGTGACTTGGCCATGATGTGCACAGGTTTGCACTTGTGCACATTCAGCCCATGTTTTTCAGCTGTGCCCCTGACCAACGCATACTGTGTGTGTGTTTGCGCTTATGTTTTGAATATGTCCTCCAGCATTGTCCAGGCATGGTACATTATCACGTGCTCTCATGGGTGTGTGCACCTGGGGGGCATGGTGGGGTGTACTACCTCTACTGTTGTGCTGCTTGCCTTGTCACCATGGTCCACATGTGTGGTGAGCTGTGAGCAGCAATGTGTCTTGTGTTTTGAGAGACAGGTGTTGAGCAACATTTATTTCTCTCATATGTAGGCATGCTGTGGAGATGCATCAACAGTTGATGTACATGGTAAATCGACATGTCTGGCTGACATTGTCTCCCTTCGCTGTGACCTGATGTGGCTATGCAGTACTTGGAGGAATTGATGAGGGCCGCATGATGCACACATAGGGTTTGTTTTAACTTTGCGAATTTGATATTACATCTGGCTGTACCTGTCCTGGGGTTTATGATCCTCACATGGACATGTTATGTAGCATCGCTGTAGACACAAACAGATGCATATAGTGTGTAGCTGTGAGATGCCCGTGTGACCTGGGATTGTACATAACCATATCCATGTGACAGCCATGCCTGCATTTACATGTACTGTTGGCGCTCATCTCCTTTTTTTTTATATGCATCTGCTGTAATTTGTGACTTTGCATCCCTTTGGTCTGTATTTTGTGTATTGTGATTCTTGGCAATCTGTTCTGTTTTGGCAAGGTGTCTAACAATACCATACTTCTCCTCTCGTGACACAGGGCAGGTGACATAACAGCACCATTTCCTCCACGGCATCTGGCTCACCATCCAACGTCTGTTGTGGGACTGACGTTCATCTTATTCTTTCCAGGGAGATGTGCCATTGGATGTTTGACCTATGTTGGTGGCACACAGGCCTGTGATGGACAATTTTGCTCTTTGACCGCTGACTTACCCATGATAGACCTGTACAACACACAGTGTGTGCCATGCTGTGGCTGTGTGTCGTGCTGCTGACAGGGACACAGATGGACTTTCATGGACTGTGTCATATTGGACGATGGCACTTTACTGTGCATGGCCAGGTTTGCATGGTGTGTTTTGCGATGATCTTTTGGCTGTCAAGGACACCTTGCTTTTGGGACACTGTGCGCATCAGGGACTGACATAATCTATGTATTTCTGACATCCTTCCACAGTTGGTTAGTGTATAGGTGTGTCCCATGTGTGTGACATGGCACACATGATATGTTACTTTGTGGGTTTCAACATCAGCATACAGCCATGTTTGTGGCACGGGGGCACACATGGAGGGATCCAATTGTCTATGTCCACCTGCCCCACACCTGAACAAGGTGCAGGTTCTGCCACATACACACTTTCATGTCCGCCACCATCCTTGTTAGATGTGTGGAGGGGCCAGGGGTGCTTAGATTCATGTGTGGCATCACTGTACCATGTTTGTGTACAGCTGGTGCCTGTGCTTCTCAATAACTATGTTTGTGAGACACTGCATGTGGACCTATGGCTCTGTGTGGTTCACTGTAGGCTGTCTGACCATCATTTGCATCTGGACATGCTAGTTATTGTATATGTTTACTGTACAGATGTGACACTCTGCATGTCTGTCCACGCGGTGCAGTGCACATTTGCAGAGTCCTGTTTTACCCCCTGCATTGACAACAGTCTCATTAGGCCATTATATTTGGTGTGGGTCAGAGTGGGTGTCCATTGTCCTCCTACACTTCAGCATTGCATGGACCATGCTATCGGTAGCCAAACACTGTCCACCAAACAAACAATGCAAGGGGACATACTGCACGGTGTTATGTCTGCACCTTTCAGGGAGTTGTGTGCTTTGTATTTTCTCTGTGTTCATGTGTCCCTGCTACCTGTTAGCATACAATCATTCAGCTCTAGATGATATTTGTCATGTACACTGAATACTTTCTGATGTGCCAATCAGCCATTATGTGGGAGGTTGGACATAACTTAATGAGGGTGTTTGTCACATGTCAACATTGTGCCAGCATATGTCTTTCTCTTTTGGGGGCCACCTGTGTTGCATGAGGGCTATGTTGGGGGGGGGGGGGACATGTTATGTGTTTGGGGTCTTACGCTTACAACGCCTCGAGTCTACATGCCCTCATATGTAGCTCACACATTGTGGGCATGCAGCAGATGCTCGTGTATGTGGCCCTGGAACCCAGTGCATATCATGCACCTGTTCCACCAGAGATCTCATGCCACTCAATTGTGCGCAGGCATTGACCTTTATGTGGCATGTGTGTTTGTACCTTGCTGACTGTGTTCCCATCTTTAAACAGGGAGGGGCTTACTTTGAAATTATGATTACACTGTGTACAGTAACTGGGAGGTGTGATCCAAATAAATATATGTATTATACAGACATTAGTTCCTTTTGCTGCTTGGTCATGTTCACACACATGCACTACAATGTCTACCTTTGCATATGTCATGACTCCTTGTGACCTTGGGACTCCGTGGTTACCTTGACAATGTTCCTCGAGTTACTCTCCAAGGGCCACATGATCTGGTTTTCTGAAATGAGGCCTGGTTGCCTTGTGTGCATGACAGTTTTGTGACGACTAGGCTGCTCCTCCTCTCGTAGAGCACATTCACACTTGTGTCTACTGGTTTGCTTGCAAGGTGCATGTCCACCTGTGCTCACAACAGTGTACGATGGCAGCTGTGCATGTGTCTGGCATTTTGCACATCACAGGTTCTTACTGGTTCACATACAGACCCTGTCTTTGGCATATTATGTATTCCTTGGGCTCAGTGTATTATTTGTGGGTGTGGTTGGTGGCATGTGATTTCAAATAAGGTTATGCGTTTAGCCCACGATATGCTTTGTTTTTAATTATTTTGTACATTATGCTGACTTGACCATTAGTTCACTGCAGGTTAATCAACTCTACACACACCCTTGTCTGTGATCAGGGTGCAGCAGGGTGTGCACTGTGTGCTGCCTAGCCAGCAGATATCATCTGTTACATAGGTTTCTCTCATTATGTTGTTTACACTGCTGTGCACCTGGGGGTGTGGTGGTGCTGGGTTTCAGCAGGTGTGTGTTCACCCTTTTTCATGTGTTGCTCTCTGCTGTCCTGTCCATGATCAGTACATTGCTTCGCCACGCATCCTCCACTGCCCTTGGGGATACCTTGCTTTGCTCTTGTTATGTCTGTATATATTTATGTATTTGTTTTGGTATCCCACTTTTCACACGGTCAAGGGGGGTTTCATACGAGGGGGGGGGGAGGTTTTACATGTTGGCCACGGCCATTGCCAGGGGGGCTACATTGACGGTTTCAAATGGGGACATAGGACATACTATGGACATTGACAGATTGTGCACATTGTCATATTTGTATGGGGTGGGTTAGGGGTTGGATTAGTGGGGTTCCTGGGACAGTATGTTTTTCAGCTGTATTATAATGGATTAGTGGTCTGGGTTGTTACCAGGACATCTTGGGGGGCTGTGCATGATACATGGGGCATGACGTTCAGGGTCTCGATTGCAGGTCCCTTGCGGGCATTTGGTTCATTTGTTGCTTACAGTACCGGAGTTGGTGGGGGCTTGTCTGGTAGTTGTGCCGTGGCCTGGGCAACACAGTCTGGTGTTGCTTTGGGGGTTGCGTGCTTCATGTATGACTTTGTTGGTATGTGGGAGGGCTTTGTATTGACTCCTTGCTTCAGGTGCCTGTATGTATGTTTCTTTCAGGATTGGGGTGATGTGGTCTGTATATTTTGCATGCTGTGTCTACAGCATCACATATCATTGTGTGTTTGTGCATGCGTCCCTGGTCCCAACTACAGACTGTGATCTGAAATGTACACAGGAGTTCTGCAGGTGCATTTGTTCATGGTTTCCCTTGTGGGTTTGCCTGTCCTTACAACCAGCATGCATGTAGCGTGAGGGCCTGGACTATTTCTGACTGCACCCTTTGCTAAGACACACACATTGGTGCTGTTTCCTACCTTTTTTTGCTTTTACATTTCTGGGGTTGTTGGTATGTGTGATTCCTCTCTGTTCTCTTGGATGTGCATGCGTGTCCTGCAGTTGTGTTTTCCATTTGTTTGACTGTCATATGTTGTCAGGTTTGTGCTGTGGACACATTGTACACTCATCTGAGTTGTGAGCCATGCATCTGTCCATCTTCTGTCTGCCAACTCTTGTGTCATGCTACCCTGATGTGCATGCAGCTGCAACCCTTCCTGCACTCCTACACCTTCCTGCATCACAACTCTCCATGTTGGTCGCTCCTGTGTTTGCTCTGCATATCATCGCTAGTCCACTGTAATCATGATATTTCACAGATCCTGCCATTTCAGCCCCTCTGCTGGACACATCTTCCCATCCACGGTTACACACCATCATTATAACATGGTACATTATCCATCACTCTGTACATAGCTACAGCTGGCACCGGTGTCTTTATCCATTTCTGTTGCCGCCACATAGCCTTGTGGAGATCTTTGTGGTACAGCACCTGTGATGTCAGTGTTTCTTATACTTTTGGATTGCCTTTCCTTTCGGCTCTGTGCAGTATTTGGGTTACATGTGCACTCGCATTTGATGATGTGGTTGTTTATGATGTGCATTGCGTAGCAGCCTAACGGAACGATACTCTGGCTAGGCTTGTGTTTAGATGGCAGCACAGCTTACTGTACAGTTGCATTCTGAGAAAACAGATGTCACTAAGCCAACCTTGGTCACTGCTCATTTGGCACCATGACCCCTGCACCATCACGCAATGCCCTAACCATTGTGCTACACTGCTGTTCCCTCCTGCATGTCTGCTCACCTACCTGGGATTTCCCTGCGTTAGACTGCACAGTGATGCCAGCACTGACTGTGCTTGGACCATGCCCTGCCTCATACGACAAACTGTAAAGCACCCTACACACGACATTGTGATTTCCTTGGTGGACAATGCGCTTTAGGATTTGACATGTGAGGTACCTTATATTGCGTCATATGCATCACCTGATATTACAGTGCTTTCATAGTGCATTTGCAAGGGGGAGTAACAACAATAACATGTAAAATGCCTCCTAGATCACTATTGCTCATGACAGATGATGGCTCGCCTAGCCGCTTCATTGGGCACTGCAGGGGATTGAACCCCCGATCCCTGCTCCATTGGTAGGCGTCGTTCCCATCGTGCTGCGGCTCAGCTCGTGTGCTTTCCCATCCGCGCGCCGCCTTATGCCGCACAAAGTTCCTCTACCTCGTAAAGGATTAGTGCGCCGCCTTCTGCTGCCCACTATTTCGGTGCCTCCTAAAATGTTGCCTGAGCCTGCCGCTTCATTGGGCACTGCGGGGATTGAACCCCCGATCCCTGCTCCATTGGTAGGCGTCGTTCCCATCGTGCTGTGGCTCAGCTCGTGTGTTTTCCCATCCGCGCGCCGCCTTATGCCGCACAACGTTCCTCTACCTCGTAAAGGATTAGTGCGCCGCCTTCTGCTGCCCACTATTTCGGTGCCTCCTAAAATGTTGCCTGAGCCTGCCGCTTCATTGGGCACTGCGGGGATTGAACCCCCGATCCCTGCTCCATTGGTAGGCGTCGTTCCCATCGTGCTGTGGCTCAGCTCGTGTGCTTTCCCATCCGCGCGCCGCCTTATGCCGCACAAAGTTCCTCTACCTCGTAAAGGATTAGTGCGCCGCCTTCTGCTGCCCACTATTTCGGTGCCTCCTAAAATGTTGCCTGAGCCTGCCGCTTCATTGGGCACTGCGGGGATTGAACCCCCGATCCCTGCTCCATTGGTAGGCGTCGTTCCCATCGTGCTGTGGCTCAGCTCGTGTGCTTTCCCATCCGCGCGCCGCCTTATGCCGCACAAAGTTCCTCTACCTCGTAAAGGATTAGTGCGCCGCCTTCTGCTGCCCACTATTTCGGTGCCTCCTAAAATGTTGCCTGAGCCTGCCGCTTCATTGGGCACTGGGGGGATTGAACCCCCGATCCCTGCTCCATTGGTAGGCGCCGTTCCCATCGTGCTGTGGCTCAGCTCGTGTGCTTTCCCATCCGCGCGCCGCCTTATGCCGCACAACGTTCCTCTACCTCGTAAAGGATTAGTGCGCCGCCTTCTGCTGCCCACTATTTCGGTGCCTCCTAAAATGTTGCCTGAGCCTGCAGCTTCATTGGGCACTGCGGGGATTGAACCCCCGATCCCTGCTCCATTGGTAGGCGTCGTTCCCATCGTGCTGTGGCTCAGCTCGTGTGCTTTCCCATCCGCGCGCCGCCTTATGCCGCACAAAGTTCCTCTACCTCGTAAAGGATTAGTGCGCCGCCTTCTGCTGCCCACTATTTCGGTGCCTCCTAAAATGTTGCCTGAGCCTGCCGCTTCATTGGGCACTGCGGGGATTGAACCCCCGATCCCTGCTCCATTGGTAGGCGCCGTTCCCATCGTGCTGTGGCTCAGCTCGTGTGCTTTCCCATCCGCGCGCCGCCTTATGCCGCACAACGTTCCTCTACCTCGTAAAGGATTAGTGCGCCGCCTTCTGCTGCCCACTATTTCGGTGCCTCCTAAAATGTTGCCTGAGCCTGCAGCTTCATTGGGCACTGCGGGGATTGAACCCCCGATCCCTGCTCCATTGGTAGGCGTCGTTCCCATCGTGCTGTGGCTCAGCTCGTGTGCTTTCCCATCCGCGCGCCGCCTTATGCCGCACAAAGTTCCTCTACCTCGTAAAGGATTAGTGCGCCGCCTTCTGCTGCCCACTATTTCGGTGCCTCCTAAAATGTTGCCTGAGCCTGCCGCTTCATTGGGCACTGCGGGGATTGAACCCCCGATCCCTGCTCCATTGGTAGGCGCCGTTCCCATCGTGCTGTGGCTCAGCTCGTGTGCTTTCCCATCCGCGCGCCGCCTTATGCCGCACAAAGTTCCTCTACCTCGTAAAGGATTAGTGCGCCGCCTTCTGCTGCCCACTATTTCGGTGCCTCCTAAAATGTTGCCTGAGCCTGCCGCTTCATTGGGCACTGCGGGGATTGAACCCCCGATCCCTGCTCCATTGGTAGGCGTCGTTCCCATCGTGCTGTGGCTCAGCTCGTGTGCTTTCCCATCCGCGCGCCGCCTTATGCCGCACAAAGTTCCTCTACCTCGTAAAGGATTAGTGCGCCGCCTTCTGCTGCCCACTATTTCGGTGCCTCCTAAAATGTTGCCTGAGCCTGCCGCTTCATTGGGCACTGCGGGGATTGAACCCCCGATCCCTGCTCCATTGGTAGGCGCCGTTCCCATCGTGCTGTGGCTCAGCTCGTGTGCTTTCCCATCTGCGCGCCGCCTTATGCCGCACAACGTTCCTCTACCTTGTAAAGGATTAGTGCGCCGCCTTCTGCTGCCCACTATTTCGGTGCCTCCTAAAATGTTGCCTGAGCCTGCCGCTTCATTGGGCACTGCGGGGATTGAACCCCCGATCCCTGCTCCATTGCTGGGCGTCGTTCCCATCGTGCTGTGGCTCAGCTCGTGTGCTTTCCCATCCGCGCGCCGCCTTATGCCGCACAAAGTTCCTCTACCTCGTAAAGGATTAGTGCGCCGCCTTCTGCTGCCCACTATTTCGGTGCCTCCTAAAATGTTGCCTGAGCCTGCCGCTTCATTGGGCACTGTGGGGATTGAACCCCCGATCCCTGCTCCATTGGTAGGCGCCGTTCCCATCGTGCTGTGGCTCAGCTCGTGTGCTTTCCCATCCGCGCGCCGCCTTATGCCGCACAACGTTCCTCTACCTCGTAAAGGATTAGTGCGCCGCCTTCTGCTGCCCACTATTTCGGTGCCTCCTAAAATGTTGCCTGAGCCTGCCGCTTCATTGGGCACTGCGGGGATTGAACCCCCGATCCCTGCTCCATTGGTAGGCGTCGTTCCCATCGTGCTGTGGCTCAGCTCGTGTGCTTTCCCATCCGCGCGCCGCCTTATGCCGCACAAAGTTCCTCTACCTCGTAAAGGATTAGTGCGCCGCCTTCTGCTGCCCACTATTTCGGTGCCTCCTAAAATGTTGCCTGAGCCTGCCGCTTCATTGGGCACTGCGGGGATTGAACCCCCGATCCCTGCTCCATTGGTAGGCGCCGTTCCCATCATGCTGTGGCTCAGCTCGTGTGCTTTCCCATCCGCGCGCCGCCTTATGCCGCACAACGTTCCTCTACCTCGTAAAGGATTAGTGCGCCGCCTTCTGCTGCCCACTATTTCGGTGCCTCCTAAAATGTTGCCTGAGCCTGCTGCTTCATTGGGCACTGCGGGGATTGAACCCCCGATCCCTGCTCCATTGGTAGGCGTCGTTCCCATCGTGCTGTGGCTCAGCTCGTGTGCTTTCCCATCCGCGCGCCGCCTTATGCCGCACAAAGTTCCTCTACCTCGTAAAGGATTAGTGCGCCGCCTTCTGCTGCCCACTATTTCGGTGCCTCCTAAAATGTTGCCTGAGCCTGCCGCTTCATTGGGCACTGCGGGGATTGAACCCCCGATCCCTGCTCCATTGGTAGGCGCCATTCCCATCGTGCTGTGGCTCAGCTCGTGTGCTTTCCCATCCGCGCGCCGCCTTATGCCGCACAACGTTCCTCTACCTCGTAAAGGATTAGTGCGCCGCCTTCTGCTGCCCACTATTTCGGTGCCTCCTAAAATGTTGCCTGAGCCTGCCGCTTCATTGGGCACTGCGGGGATTGAACCCCCGATCCCTGCTCCATTGGTAGGCGTCGTTCCCATCGTGCTGTGGCTCAGCTCGTGTGCTTTCCCATCAGCGCGCCGCCTTCTCCCTCCCGCGCAGCTTTTCCAGGCGGTAATGTGCGGGACGCACATGTGCGGGGCGCACATTGGCGCATATGTAAACCGCGTGTTTTTCTTTTTCAGGACGCAACGCCCACTCCTTATATGGCACACGCACACTAGCGCGGCCCCGCACGTTATGAATGTTTAGTAAACATACCCCTATGTGTTCTAAAAGAAAACAATGAGCCTTCCTGGAGATAGATGTATAAATGTAAGAGCATACTTACTGATTGTACTGGCAAATAAAAAATAAATGATGTATAAATCCGAATTGACACAGCATGCCGTTCCGTATTCAACAGCACAATCAGCCAGTACGGTTTATGTTTACACATTGACCCTCGTCATTGGTTTTCACCGTCTTCAGAACATGTGATACGCTTTGCACGTTCTATTTTACTGCTTCTATCCAACACATTCATATTCACCAAGTTTTATACCTAAGTATTAGGTTTGCCTGCTTGCTTTTCATTTCCTATGCTCTTTTGTGATTCGTGACATCCTTCTCTTCTTTTATTTTTATTTTTATTTTTAGATAATGCATCTCGTGGTGTAATTTCATCCTTCCAATATTTTTTAATGCGACAGTCTCTTCTCATTCAATATATCTATTTTGTATCTTCATTATACCATTACATGTCCCCATCGTATCACAGTATGGAGCATATATATATATATATATATTTTCTCTCGCGGTTAGATATCCGTGCCATTCTCTTTGTACAAACATGTGATGGTAGTATAGCGATCGTTTATTATATATACACTGACACAATTAAGGTCCTATATATATATTCTTTTACTATTTTTTACTATGTGCTCACGCATCGTTTTTTTAAACATCTGACCTGCATTAATGTATGTCGTCCATGTGATACTATAGATCTACAATTTATCTAATTCGCTGTTTTTAACTAAAAATTTTATTAGCACGTCCTACATGTATTATACTTGAAATCCCATAACCTTTTACTTTTTGATTTCTTACCCTTCACGCTCATATACGTATTAACACTTTTAAGTTCTCTTTCTTCATCTGTTATTATTAAGTTTTACTGACTGTACACCAGCTCCTCATTATAATAAGTTCTATGTTTCCTTTATAGCCCAATTAATATATGGATGTTCTGCTTATAGGTTAATACTTAATTTTTAATTAATTAATTTTTTAATTTTTTAATTTTTAATTTTTATTTTTCAATTGCTTGATTATTTGGGCATCTATTTGGTCCTGTACATTCACATTACCATAATTTATTTCCATGGGTTCAACTCTATTTTTATTTATTTTTTTATTTTTTTATTTTTTTATTCTTTTTTTATTCTTTTATTATTCATTATCTATTTATTATTTATTTATTTTTATTTATTGATTTATAAATATATATTTTTTTATACTATTATTTATAATGGTGTTTGTATTTTAACCAATTGTTTGCTCCTATATGCAATTATATTGTTCTCTTCTCTCATAGCTATTTATATAGTGCCACGTCCTAATTGTCTCTCAGAGACCAGTTCATCAGATACGGCGCTATCAACATATAGTGTTTTTACCCAATTGTCTTTATGAGACATTCCATCTTATACAATATTGGTATGTTATCATCTTACTTTCTCATCAATTTATTATTTCACTTTTTATATAATTTATTTATTCATTTTAACATTTTTACATTATCTCTTATTTATTTGTATAGGATCATTTTTACTTGTTTAATCAATTTGGAACCAATTTGCTCATTATCAATTAATATTTTATTTTCTTGTCTCGGCCCTTGTTTTGCTATTTCTTCTTAATGGTAATCTCAATCTTAATATATTTCTATGCTTTTATAGATTTATTGTCCTCTGGTTTGTCTTTTTAATCCATACATATACCATTGCTTATACATATGTGTTTAATTTATCATCTTTATATGCTGTTGTCATCATTTATATGTCATTTTATTTATTAGTTTTTAATGTTGTATATTTATTGTTTTATTGTTTTAACATTATTTGTTTAACCCTATGGTAGCTGTATGTCCCCCGAAGAAGGCGCAAGCCGAAACGCGTAGGGACCATCTCCAATAAAGCAGTTTTTCCAAACCTGCTCTCCTCTCTTGCTCCGTTGTTCCCCATACTCACAAACCAACACACACATGCAGTGATTTGCATAATGCAGGTGTTAGGGTGGGGGCAGTAACACGCATGTGTGGAAATATGTTACAAAACAGAGGAATGGGATGCTATGGGCAAACATGTGCAATGTGACCATGAACAGGAGAAGGGGCGATCTGCCATCTGTGCATGGGCACAGCACACACGTGTCCCTAACCCAGACACATGGTGGTGACACACACGTATGGGAGTGTGTCCGGTGTCCGGTATGCAGCACACATGAACGGACGCAAAACATCCTGTCTGTGTGTTATGTATCACACATGTATACATATGTGGTTTGCTGAAACATATGTGTGCTCTCTCTGATTCCTCCCAATGCAGGTGACTACAGTCAAATGGGTGCGGAGGAAGAGGAGGAGGAGGGGGCAGAGGAGGAGCAGGAGCAGGATGAGGCGGTGGTGGAAGAGGAGGAGGGGGAGGTCTACATTGCAGCCCCTATGAGTCTGATGGAGGCAGAGGCTGCTGTCTCTGGGGGCAGCACAAGTGCTGGCGATGAGTCCCTGGAGCCACACGTGCGCGCCATGACACCATTGCATGAAGCAGCAATAGAGACCAGCCAACCACCCATGCCAGCAGAACCAACACCTACACCTCTCCCGGAGTTGATGATGGCAGAGATGAGGGCCTATGGTGCATCATCACATCGTGATGCTGAAGGTGGGTGACAATAGACTGTCACAACCACAACACACACACCAGTAGTCCACAGTTGGTGTGTGTGTGGTGGCTGTTCAAACATTACCTCCACACGTTACATGTTCTGCTTGATTACCTTAGATGTGTGATACCCAAAGGTTGTAGGGTACCTGAAATGATAGCATTTTACCCCCAATAGAATAGTGTATGTTCAGGTTGATACACATGGATGCAGACATATGAGGAATGTGTCTGACGGCCCAGCACTCTATGACAACATAAATTGATACAGACATTGGGAAAGCTACATCCTGCCGCTCTGCAGATACCCAAATGTCTTGTACACAGCAGGATGACAACTTAGCCATAGTCTGCTGTGTTAATCAGCATATGTTAAGCTATATGACCATTCCTCAATGTCTGCATTTGCAGGTAGCGGGAAACATAGCCATGTCTTTGTAGAGCTCTGATGTCCCCCTCTGTTGCTTCCCCTGCTCTGTCCAAACAGAAAAGCGTGTAAATGTACTACACAAAGGGCAATTTCCTTATCGGCCCCACTTATATGGAACTCTCTCCCTCCCGATGTGCGATCCATGGATGATTTAAAGGAGTTCAGAAAACAACTGAAATTTGTACTCTTCACTGAGTACTATGGCACAGACATCTAACAGTCTCTATTATTATAGCCTGCATGTAACGTGTTTTACTGTAACAGTTCCTTGATGTTGTGTATCCCAATTTTACCTTCACTCTTAAGTTTAGTCAGTGTATGCCCCCCTGTCTCTGTTCTTCCCTCTTGTGTCTTGGTGACCGCTGTGATATAAGGAAAAGGCGGTATAGACAACCTGTAAAATAAATAAATAACTAAATAACTACACATTTGTTACATGGCCTACATTATCTGGACCAAAGACCCTCCTCTGTGTTACAGTGAGGGTGCACATGTATCACTCAGGAGTCACATATGTGCAGCAGAGGTGCACATGTACAGGTAAGGTGTGTCATCCCTGTGCCTACCAGACATCCCATTGCTTCATTAACAAACACATGTCCCTGTCAGAGAATGTGTTTTTCCCTCCACATGTGTCATCAATTGTGATGTCATATCTCGACCTTCCTGTGTTCATCTCCGTTGGTGTCCAGCTGATGTAGTTGTGGCTCGTGCATGCGCAAGCTCCCCTACACGATGGTTATGTGAGAGCTGTCATTGGCCAATCCTGTTGCCACAACTGTGGTATATGGGTGTTTCACCACAGCCTGTAAATCGTTGTGAGGGCATACCACATCTACGTCGTGTGATGTGCCCTCTGGGTTTGTCTGCCTGCCATATACTACTGTGGACATTATGTATATTGGCCCTCTCCATTTCTGTGATTGAGTCTGCCCTATCACATCACCAATCGTGTGGCATGTACATTAAATGTTTGTGTATGGCGTTGGAGTAGTGGAGATGTATGGAATATAACACGCTGTATCCCATGCACAGGCAGTCGACGTGTTCTGGAGCGGATACGCCTTGCAGTGGAGCAAAACACAAGGCAGGTGTGTGCTGAGATCCATCAATTACATGAGGCGGTCCAAAACATGCCCGTCACCCGGATATGTGAGGCCCTTGAGGGCATGCTGGATATTATGCGCCGACTTGCTCCTGCACCACCACCAGCACGGGTTCGAGAAGAGGGTCGTGGCCGGGGGAGGGGGGAGGGGGCCCGACGTGTCAGGCGTGGGAGACCACGTCGCCAATAATGAAACATGATATATGCAATAACATGGTATAATCCTAGTTTTTGTTGATCTTACAATGCTCAGTTAGAGCAATTATGTATCCAGTTCAACATGTGTTTGAGGTGTTTGTTATGTGTGTCATGTCAAAAGCTTACATATGCAGATCGTATGTTGTGTGGGTGTCAGGTAACACTTAAATTTGTAACGCACACACATTAGAATAGCCATGTGTATATGGAAAGCTAATTATGAGACTTACGCTGTGACAATAAACAGCTGTATTACTATACATACAGTGTGTGTGTCCAATGAGTGTCCATGTTGTCCCATGTGTATCAGGGAGGCGGGGGGTGTTTTTGAAAACCCTATATGAGCTGCGCCCATCTAGTGATGGGTACAGTAGATGACCCACACACAGGTTCCCTGCTGCAAATACCTCAACAGAGTCAGCTACGATTGTCATGCTGCACACACATGTGATGTGTCACGTGCACCTTGTTTCCCAACATCCTTGGGGATGCAGCGGCACAGTGTGCACAGACATCCATGTGGTCACAGGGGGACTATGTTCCCAATGGCGTGTTTACGTCACATACTCATCACCGTGAGAAACCCATCATAGAACACTCATTGGTGGCATATATGTGGCTTTTTCCCTTGACCACATCAATAATCTCCTGCCTCCCAACACACCATAGGTACGTCTGTGACAGAGGCAGATATGGGTGGTCTGCCTATGTTTGAGACTCAGATATGTGAAGACCTTTGTTCCACATAGGACCATTCCTGTGCCATGTACATCAGTGAGACAGCTGCTACGTTGCAATGGTTACTGTAGACCCCTAATTATGTACATCTACACCTTATTTGGGGGGTGCTGTTGGTTTCACACACATGTTTGCACCACAGAAACATATGTGCACCCACACATATCACATGCTGACATCCGCACACTTTGCCTAGGTCAGACACGTGAGCATTACAGGTTTTTTCAAAAAATATATTTTATGTTGGAAAACAGAACTGGGATAAACTTTACAGACGTGGGAAGGGGGAAAATACCATCACCCTCCCCCCTCCCCAAACATCCTCCCCTCCCCGCAAACGCCCACACGCAAATATAAAACACACACACATAAAACAGACACACAGGTGACACCCACCCTCCCCCAGCATGCCCACTGATGGAAGACAGGGCAGCACAGGGCACATGTGGTGACGTCACTAGCACAATCACTGACGCCAGTGACGCCATTGAGGGGGTGCTTGCCGACATGGCAGACGTACCACCTTGGCAACCACCCTCTCAATCACTCCCGCCAGCCACTGCTGAGAGTGACACATCTCATGTATGCATTGCTCCATCCCATCCAAGGCCACAGACAGGTGGTCCACGCATATGCCACCACACACACACATTGTCAATGTTGTCTGTGTGGTGGCATCTGCATAGGGCCTGTCTGTGGCCCTGGATGGTGGAGGCAACTGCAGTGGCTGGGGGGAGGCCACAGTGCCCTGTGATGCCCTGTCTTCAACATCACTTTCCCAAACCCCTTCTGGGAAATCCTCCACCCCTGATCCCTCCCAAACATCCCCCCCCTCCACATCACCTGCAGCCGCCCTCAACCCTGCCTCCCCCACAGACAACCCTTCAGAATGTCCTTCTTGGCCCTCCTGTGTCATTTCTTCAGGTGATCCAGGTGTTTGCGCCTCCACCACCTCCACCTCATCATCCTCGTCCACCTCCTCCTCCTCCTCCTCCTCCTCCTCCTCCTCTGTGGTGTCCAGGACCACCACCTCTGCATCATGTGGTGTTGGTGTCCTTCGGAAGAGGTGTGCAGAGGTGGTGGCCTCATCCTCGGTGCCATCACCATCTGTGGAACATGACAGCCATCAGCACGTTTCTCTGTCAGAAATATAGCACATCTACATAGGCAGGTAACACAAAGGCATCTCTGATAATGGGACATAAGTTACAAATACGTGACATTCTCATTATTATACATCATCACCCTTTTGTGAGTTCTCACCCTGGAGGCGCTGAAGGTATGCAGCATGGTGGAGGCGCAGCTCCCTGCCCTTCTTCCGGAGATCCTCGATCTGTGGATATGCAAAGGAAAGGTGAGGGCATTAGTGACTGGTCACCTTCTGCTGGTTTGCCCACACACACACACACACACACACACATCACTGTGCACAGGGTCTTGCTGCTCCTGCGACAGTGCTGTGTGTGTGTGTGTCATGTACTGCATAGTTTGTCACCTGTCAGCAGGCAGTTCCATGGGCAACACGCATATGTCATGCCATGGGTTCTCCGCTGGTGACAAGGGAGCCTGTGTGTCACAGCTGACCCTCATCCCTTGTGACGGTATGTGTCAGCATCCCACAGTGTGAATGCACTGCCCCTCCCCTGTCCAACATGTCTCTCTCAGGTGAGGTATACAGCTTACACAGGGATCAACATTGAGAAAAAAGTGTGAGAGTGACACGGACATGGAGTGGGCCCCCCCCCCCGGGGATTGGGGGGGCTGTTATTTCCTCATGCTGCTGTTACGCCAGGTAAACTCTGACAGGGGTTTGGCTATGCTGTCACCAGATACACACATAACATGGTCTATCACCTGGCTGCAACGTATATGTACATGCTAGTTTGTTTTCACAGGTGTGCTGATGGACTGTGGCTGCCTTCTTATTCCCCACCTCTTTCTATAGCATCCTGTGTGAGTGTCAGATAAACGTGGGTGACATCATTTGGGTGTGGCCCAGGGCAGTCAGCCCAAACGGGCCATGCCTGGAAGGGCCTTCAGGGAAGCTTACATGGTTCGTGGGGGGTGGACCAGCAAGGCGTCTTAAGTATTCATATTTCATTATGGCCTATTGGCAAACGGGGGGAAACCTACAAAGTGACATACTCCTGTTATCTCATGGCTCACGTGTGTGTGGGGGGTTATGGAACCTCCATTTGTGTACATTGTGACAGATAGGTCAGATGACACACAAAATAAACATACACTGCCACACGTGTTTCACTACAATAACTAGTGTCATGCAATGACAGACACAGTGACCTGCTTGATGTTTGGCAATCCATGACCTAGGAAGAGCCATATTGCACGACCAACATCACAACACACATACACATTAGTTTGCTTATGATGTCATTTAAAATGGACACTGGGGTGTGTTCTCATGCATCCTGGGGTTTCATCAATATAGACACACATGGAAGGCCTACCTCCTTTTGTTCACAGAACATTTGGGGGTCACAGTACTACCTGCATTAGTTGCTTTGTCTGTGCACATGTGTGCAGTGACACCTGTGGCCAGTGTACATGGCTCCCTCAGCACATCCTGTACATACCCTATCGCACCCTTGCATGACCTTGTAGCAACATTGCACAGTTTGTTGACCAATGATGTTGTCCATGCTAGTCACAGTTACACTGCATGTGCTGTGTTACACACATCTATGTTGAGATTCTCTTCAGACATCCTGGTACTCAACCCCACTGGCAAACTGATATGCAACCAATCATTGGCGGAGTGTGGTGAGAGGAGTCATTGTGTGGGTGGCCCTATTGACTGTGACAGGGGACACTAACATAAACATTCACCTTTGACAGGGCCAACAATATCAATGCTTGCACCACTGGCTGCATTGTGGGAGGTGTGTCATATGGGCAAGCTGCTGGCTATGTGCAACC
Source organism: Ichthyophis bannanicus (assembly GCA_033557465.1). NCBI lineage: Eukaryota > Metazoa > Chordata > Amphibia > Gymnophiona > Ichthyophiidae > Ichthyophis > Ichthyophis bannanicus. Next base: position 300,086,188 of record CM066035.1, on the reverse strand, counting down.
TACGTTGCACACAGTTGATGTCAGCGTAATGTAGGGGTAGGGGTGGGTATTGTTCCTGTATGGCCTAGGTTATGTTGTTATGTTCATATTCACTGGTTCAGCTGGGCTGACAGAAGGTGTTTTGTGGAAGCAATATCGACAGGGGCCAAACCAACATAATGGCTCTTTGCACCAGTGCTCATGTGTGGGTTTATGTATGTGTTATCCAGCAACATCAGTTGCATGTGTCACTGAAACACCATCAGTGATGTCCATGTGTCTGATGTTGTTGGATTTATCTTAGGTGTTAAGGTTTTGAACCACAATCTGCATGGCGGTATGGGGACATGTCTTTGCTACAGGTTTCTGATAACACATATAATGGCTAAGGGGGATGGGGTGCTGTTACACACATTAACCTCTGCAGCTAGCATATCATCTGGAGACATCACAGACATGTGTGATGAGATATTCACTTCACAAACTATGGTATAGGTCCAACCTACCTGCCATGAACATACACATTATCTTACTGACATACCCACCATAGCTATTGCTGATCTGTCCCCCTGTGGGCTGGTTGTCCTACCACAGATCATCAGCTGCACACACATTAGCAAAAGGGTGACTAACACGACGCATTGCGCAGCTCACAGGAATCCTGGGGATAGGGAGAATGCATTTAACCTGTTAGGCACACACAAGCATATCCCCATGGTGCCAGATTAGACACTGGGATGGTCTTCCTGGCCTCCAGGGGATAGGGAGCATAGAGCAAAACTGTTAGAGCACACACAACCATATCTCCATGGTGCTAGATGAGCCACTGTAGTGGCATACCTGGCCTCCAGGGGATAGGGAGCATAGAGCAAAACTGTTAGTGCACACACAACCATATCTCCATGGTGCCAGATGAGCCACTGTAGTGGCATACCTGGCCTCCAGGGCATAGGGAGCATAGAGCAAAACTGTTAGTGCACACACAACCATATCTCCATGGTGCCAGATGAGCCACTGTAGTGGCATACCTGGCCTCCAGGGCATAGGGAGCATAGAGCAAAACTGTTAGAGCACACACAACCATATCTCCATGGTGCCAGAAGAGCCACTGTAGTGGCATACCTGGCCTCCAGGGCATAGGGAGCATAGAGCAAAACTGTTAGAGCACACACAACCATATCTCCATGGTGCCAGATGAGCCACTGTAGTGGCATACCTGGCCTCCAGGGCATAGGGAGCATAGAGCAAAACTGTTAGAGCACACACAACCATATCTCCATGGTGCCAGCAGAGCCACTGTAGTGGCATACCTGGCCTCCAGGGGATAGGGAGCATAGAGCAAAACTGTTAGTGCACACACAACCATATCTCCATGGTGCCAGATTAGCCACTGTAGTGGCATACCTGGCCTCCAGGGCATAGGGAGCATAGAGCAAAACTGTTAGTGCACACACAACCATATCTCCATGGTGCCAGATGAGCCACTGTAGTGGCATACCTGGCCTCCAGGGGATAGGGAGCATACAGCAAAACTGTTAGAGCACACACAACCATATCTCCATGGTGCCAGATGAGCCCTTGCGATTGTCCACATGGAATCCAGGGGATAGGGTGTATGTGTTAACCTGCCCATGCACAGACAAGCATTTTCCATGGGTTTCTTAGAGCCTACTGGGATGAGCTCTTTGGACCTCTGCAGTTAGGGGAAGTGTTTGGGGCTCTGACAGCACACAGACCAATATCACAGGGCTGACAGCAAACACACTGTGATGGGCTCTCTGTCCTCCTTGTGATAGGGTGGATGCCTGAAATTGGATGGGCACGCACAAGCATTTCTCCAGGGTGATTGCTAGCCCACTGTGATGGGCGCTGTGGACCCATGCAGATAGGCGTGTGTATTGAACAACATGGCCAACACTGCCCATCTCATCTGGGTGTGTGACATACCATCAATGCTACGTTTCACCTATCCTTGTGCTTGTCCCAAGGTGCTTTGTTACAGGTACTGATCCCACCATATCCATATGTTGTTGTTTCTATTTACATCTGCTGATCTAGGGTCTAGCATAATTACAGTATGTTGTGGCACAGCCATGGCAGCAGCTGACATGCCACAAGGGTAGCATGGACACCTCTATGACCATGTCCATCACCACCTGGGTGCAGGTCAACACACTCACAAATGACACAGATACATTTTGCTCTGTCTTCTCATCTTGTGCACATTACTGACTCACAGTACCTCATAACAACAGCATGGACATTTGCAATTAGCACAGGCTACAGATCTCATTTTGAGGTACAGGCACCATACACTTACCTCACGTGGGTAGTCTGCTTCACTATTGAACCGTCTTTGTAGACGTTGCCACGCCCTTAGGACCTTGGAGCTGTCCCTGTGCCCGGTGGCCCCTGGGAAGAGCTTGTGCTGGCGTGGTGCGATCAGCCGGGACAGGTGCCTGAGCTCTCGGAGGTTGAAGGAGGGCTTCCTTACTCTGGGCGCCATTTTCAGATATTATCACCTGATTGGACGCAGCGTGCATCACGCACATGCGTAGGGCACCTGACGCGCAAATTTACGTGCACCTGCGCCACGCATATGGCGCAGTTCAGAAACGTATGGCGTCCATGTGCGCACCGAACGCAGTACGTGCATGTGGCCTACGCAGCTGGCGCATGTTTGCAATATTTCACGTGCAACTGCGTCACGCAAATGCGCACAGAAAAGTTTATCGCTAGAACCTGCGCGACACACATTACATATACACTGTTGTGTGTCATTTATCTTACGGAACTGAACACCATTTTCGAATGTTGATGTGTATACACATTTGGGTCTTGAACCTATCAACACATACACAATGGTTCTTTGGCTTCTGTATGATGTGATGTGCTATGGCTTTCACATTGCAATGACTGCCAATAATAAGGGTGATGTTAATTAAAGAAGGTTGCTGTGTGGGTACCCGTTAGTGTACTGGTGCCATATACGGAGTGGCCGTTTCAGGGCGGACATAGACAGACACCAGAGCAAACCTGTGCGTGTCGCAGTAATGTGCGGGGCCCACATTGGCGCGTGGGAAGGCTAAGTGGGCCGCTGCTGCGTAAACATACAGCAGAGCCGTAGTACAATGGTGAAAACACTGACCCATGGGTCAGGGGCCATGGGTTCAACACCCCATTGTGCTCAATGAAAGAGGCCAGCTGTGGCATCAAATGTAGTGTGAAAAAGTGTTGTGGGAGGTATAGTAATTTTGGGCAGCAGCAGGCGGCGCACGGTTTATTTTTAACGGCATGAGTCGGCGCACCGTTCATTGGGGGCGGCAGAGGGCGGCGCACTGTTAGGTTTGGGGGGCAGAGGGCGGCGCGCTGATGTATGAGGGGGCAGTCCAATAGTGGGCGGCATAGGTGGCGCACTGATGTGCACAGCAAACAGGAACAGAGCCTTAGCACAATGGTTGGGATACTGACCAATGGTGCAGAGGTCAGGGGTTCACCCCTCACAGTGCCCAGTGAGCAAGGTTGGCTGGGGCAGTACGTATTATGGTGAGGTGTGCTGTAGGAGGCCTTATAGTTTTATTTTATTACCCACTACCAGTATACCCGCTCTAACAGCGTGTTAATATATGGAGGCCCATAAGGCACATGTTACAGTGCACAGTCCGCAAAGGCACCCTAGCAAGTCCCCTATAGGGCACCATGTATGCTGCGCCACAGGATAATGTATAGTGCACGCAATATGGATGGCAACCATAAGGTGGCCTATAGGGCGCCCTATAATGCACCCTCAGAGGCACCCTTATGGGTACAGTATGGCAAGGGTGTGTTTGATGCCATAAACATATGTCCAGTAAAAAAGTACAATGCTCTGGAAAACCCTATCACAGAACCCCTCTGTGGACTTGAACCCATGACCTCCTGCTATAAAGGCAGTGACGGAACCATTGGGCTATGACACTATAGCTCTGAGTAAGCGCCTGTGTGGCTGCAGAGAGCCTGCACGTCACCCCACAGACAGTCTGCTGCTGTAGACAGGACGGGGGTAGGCCACCCGTACCCATGATGCAATGCACATGCAAATCAGCTGCCCACAGATGCACACAAGATGGGGACTGCACCCCAAAAGCTACACGGCATGGTAGGGGGAACTGTCCGTGTCCACCCACACAGAACCTCGACCTGGTGGGGGGCCTGAGCGTGAGGACTGCCGGCGAGGGGTAGCTACACACCGTCACATTGTGCAGGTAATGTGCTCACCCTGAGGGTGGGAGGTGGCGCCCAGGACCAGGTCCACATCAACGGCCATGGCTGAATGAGGCCATGCCAGAGCTCAAAATCAGTATTAACCTGTGTGATAAGAAGGTGTTGCAAACTCATCATGGATACCCCTTCTGTCTTAGTTGGTGGTTTTCCCCCCCCCCCCCCCAATAGGTGGGCAACATACCTACCCCCCCCCCCCAATGACAAACAGAGTCTCCCATCAACAGATCCCCATCCTTCCCCCCCCCCTGCACTAATGGCAGTAGAGTGGGCCATCAACCCCTGTCCTGCTGGGGAACAGACCCCCTACAGGGCAGTCCAAGCAGCTCCCCACACATCCAAAACACACTATCAGACAGACAGTAGGCCTGGATATTCAGGGGTGCACCCCAGCACTATCTGATATTCTCCTGCAGCAAGTCATGAGCTGCTGCACCCTGCAAGGAGCTCCATCAGGACACATACCAGCTGTGCAGAGTCTGCTGGATAGTCCTGATGGGATTGCATGCACCCCAAACTGGGGTGGCAGCACACACAGGCAGATCAGTCCATGAAGAGGCCCCAACAGGACACCCATATATATCACAGGAGAGAAATGCTATACAGCACTATGGGGGTGCCTAGCCATGCTGTCATCACTGCACGCTCAGGGTGAGAGTGATCCACCAGCAGCACATACAGAGGTCACCCTGTCTGTGTAGGTGGTGGCTGGGCATTACAATGTCCCAGCCAGTGCCCCATGCCCTGTGCAGATGCATCCTGGCCAGCACACCCTGTCTGAGCTATACCCATGGTACCTTGCTGCTCATTATGCACATTGTCAGGCCAATACTGGCAACAGTGCTGGCAGTGTGGCCTGTGGAGGGTGTTTGTAGCCAACACACACTGTATAGACAGACACCCCCCCCTCACCTATGCCAGCATTGTGCTACTATTGGGGGAGTCATTCGACGTGCCCACCACACCAGTCCTGGGAAGGGTACAGGCATGGATATGGTACACAGTACTGCTGCGTGTCACTCCCCAGGGTGGTAAATACTGTCAGGGGCCAGACCTGGGGCATGCACCACAGACAGCCGACAGCTTGTTCTGCTGGAGCACAAGGAGCAAACAGTGCTGAGCGTAGGACTGTCTACCTGCCAGTACCCACATCAAACGTTTGTGGTCTGTGTACCATGTACCCAGGTATAGGGTGGCATTGCTAGGGTACGCAGGAGCTAGATCTGGGAGATGCCCCCCCAGGGGGCTTTTCCAATGTGGCCTGTGGGTGTGGGTGCGTCTGTACCTGTTGCCTCTTGCTTTACGGCAGAGTGTCCCTACTCCAGTCCTGGTGTTCCAGACACTGTTCGGGCCTTCATGCTGTCCCCTATGAATATGCATGGGCTACAGTTGCATAGCATGGGGGTGGTGCAGACATCTGCAGCACAGGCATCTGTCTTAGGGGAAGCATGGAACCTGAATGGTGTTTGGCCCTCCAGGACTGCATTTGTGAGACTCTGATGGAGATAATGTGCCTGTTTATGGTGTCTGTGTTTGGTGTGGTAAAAGATAGGCGTATTGACCATGCCTATGTTCTCAGCAATAAAGGTTTGTCCTTACTACCACGGTGTAGCTGTGGGGTGAATATGTGGACAGGGTTGGCGGTAGCTGCAGCTGGGCTCTGAACCTGTGACCCTCTGTTCTTGCACACACTGTCTGTGTGCACTGCACCACCATGTAGCCACTGATTGGCTGCAATCCCTGGGTGGTCCATGACTGTACATCCGACAGGGCCTGTCTGTTGCAGTGGACGGTGCCAGCCTGCACATGGCCTGGCCACTGTCCTCTGTGGCTAGCAGCCACTGCCCCCTCCACCATCTGAACCCTTCCGCCAACATGCTGGCATGTCCTTATCCTTGCAAAGGGATATGACCTGATTGCGTAGTGGAACCCCAGGACTGTATTTGGCTCACATGGTATAGCGGTCTAGCTGTTGTTCTTTAGCAAGGTTTTTGTGGAACGTGGGCCACCCATTACGTGATCATGACCAGGGACACAATTGGCCCTTGGCACGTGGGGTGAAGGCATGTACAGGCACATCTGTCGTACATAACCTCTACCTACTTAACCTCTACCTACGTGTCCTTAGCCCCTACAGTTGTGGCACTACAGGACTGCATTTGGGGGACGTGGCTGTTGGTGATGCACATTGTGCTGGTGTGTGTGTGGTGTAGGGTAAAATATGGGTGTTTGCAACATGCTTTTGTTCGGTGCAATAAAGGGGTGTCTCTGCTATCTGTGTTTAGTGGTGGGTTAAATATTGGGATTGTGCTGGCATGTGCCACAGCTGGGATTTGAACATGTGACCCTCTGGTCCTAGAGGTACTGGCTCTGTCCACTGCACCACACTGTGGCCACAGAAACAGTGCAGTCCCTGGAGATAGTAGACCTGGCAGGGTGGGGTTCCAAAACCTGCTCTGCACATTATTACTGTGAGCTCCTTCACCCTGTCTGGTGACAAACGTGCAAATATAACACGGGTATGACGTCCGAACAGAGGGGGATAGCATATTCCCAAGCTGGGCAACAGTGCTATTGATGGACAACCATAGGGAACACTCCCAGGAAGGGTCCAATACACAGAGACGTTTTTGGAGGTGTCTCCGCTCCGTGCCCCTTTCCAAACAAATGTTATTTTATTTTTTTGGAGCTCTGCTGGGTGTGTTTTTAACTTTTGCGCATTACTATACCTGTTCCCCAGCTGATTTACTATTTTAATGCTTTTGTTGTGGTCATTTCCTCTTTTTCATTGCAGTTTTGTGCTGTGCACATGTATCACACTGCTGACGTTTTGCATGTTTCCCCGGTTTTGCTGTACATTGCTGACGTAAATGGTTTCTCTTCCCTTTATATGCCCTCTCTACCGCGAGTGTTTCACTCGCGCTATTTTTTACATGTAAATTCGGGCCCGATACTGTGCGGGGAGCCTCTCCCCTCCCACTCTCCACCCATTGACCCCGTCCCTCCGCCCCTCCGGAGCCTTCCTCCGCCCTCCTTTAGCCGTTCCACGCCTCTATCGGACATTTGCGGGCCCGCACTTGTACGGGGCCCGTTACTGAACCGCGTACCTGTGCGGGGGTGACAAGCACGTGTGCGGGGCATTTAAACGTGTTTCTGCGCGTTTCAATGCCGCGTTGCCGTGCGCTATTTTGCGCCGCGCAGATTTGCGGACTTTAGTAAACATGCCCCTAAATGTACAGCCTCTTGTAAAATTGGTGCAGGATTGCACATGCTGCTTCCACTGGATGTGAAGCGATATAAGTCTAAAAAGCTGCAAATGGGGAAAAAGTAGTGCAAATACCCACATATATGCATGGAAGCAGCTTTATAAAATTGCTGCTTCCAATCTGCATAGACAACCCATCTTACAGCACCAATGGATCCCCCTCCAATCATCCCCTCTACCTCAGTCCTCCTGATCGCTGCAGAATATTTCAAATCCCCTTCCCAGATATCCCTGACAGTCTTCTCTCCCCCAAATCATCTGATCCCCCCCCACCCACACCCTACTAGCAGGTCACTGCCCCATTCTCTCATCCCCTTTTCCTGCCTTATCGGGATTCCTGGTGTCTAGTGGGACCAAAAGCAATCCCCAGTTGCTCTTGCTCTTATAGCTATGGGTTCCAATATGGTGCTGGTAATCCCTAGTAGTAATCCAGTAAAAACTAGGAGTCAGTACTGCGAGATTACTTTGGGCAATCAGGCATCATTTTGGAACCCACAACTATAAGAGGAAAAAATGTGAAAATCCTGCTTTCTGGAGAGGCATAAGAACATAAGATATGCCATACTGGGTCAGACCAAGGTCCATCAAGCCCAGTATCCTGTTTCCAACAGTGGCCAATCCAGGTCACAAGTACCTAGCAGTTTCCCCAAAAGACACAGGTTCCACAATGCTTGTACTGGGTCAAGCATTGATATCCTGGGTCCCTTCTTAATAATGGTTTATGGATCTTTCCTCCAGGAACTTGTCCAAACCTTTTTTAAACCCAGCTACACTAACAGCCTTTACTACATCCTCCGGTAACAAATTCCAGAGTTTGATAACACGTTGAGTGAAAAAATATTTTCTTTTATTAGTCTTAAATAGTTTACCCTGTAGCTTCATTGCATGTCCCCTAGTCTTTCTATATTTTGATAAGGTAAACAATCGATCTACGTTTACCCGTTCCACTCCGTTCATTAATTTATAGACTTCTATCATATCTCCCCTCAGCCGTCTCTTTTCCAGGTTAAAGAGCCCTAACCTTTTTAGCCTTTCTTCATAGGAGTATCCTTCCATCCCCTTTACCATTTTGGTGGCTCTTCTCTGAACCTTTTCTAAAATCGCTATATCCTTTTTAAGATACGGCGACCAGAATTGCACACAATATTCAAGGTGCGGTCTCACCATGGAACATTATAGAGGCATTATAATATCTTTTGTTTTATTTTCCATTCCTTTCCTTATCATACCTAGCATTCTATTTGCTCTCTTGGCCTCCGCTGCACACTGGGCCGAGGGTTTTAACATGGTATCCACAATGACGCCTAAATCTTTTTCCTCAGTGGTGGTTCCTAATGTGGAACCTTGCATCGTGTAACCATAGTTCGGGTTGTTCTTCCCTAGGTGCATAGCCTTGCACTTGTCCACATTAAATTTCATCTGCCATTTTGATGCCCAGTCTTCTAATTTATCAAGATCCTCTTGCAATTTTCCACAATCCTCTTGGGTTTTAACAACTTCAAATAGTTTTGTGTCATCTGCAAATTTGATAACCTCACTCGTTATTCCACTTTCCAGGTCATTTATGAATATGTCAAAAAGCAGCGGACCCAGCACAGATCCCTGGGGTACACCACTATTCACCCTTCTCCATTGGGAAAATTGGCCATTTAGCCCTACCCTCTGCTTTCTATCTTTTAACCAGTTCCTGATCCACAATAGTACACTGCCTCCTATCCCATGACTCTTTAGTTTTGCCAAAAGTCTCTGATGAGGGACCTTGTCAAAGGCTTTCTGAAAGTCCAGATACACTATATCAACCGACTCACCTTTGTCCACCTGTTTATTCACTCCTTCAAAAAAACATAACAGATTAGTAAGACAAGATCTTCCTTGTCTAAAGCCATGTTGGCTGTCTCCCATTAGGTCATGACTATCTACATGCTGAGTAATTTTATTCTTTATAATGGTTTCTACCATTTTTCCCGGTACTGATGTCAGGCTCACCGGTCTGTAGTTTCCCGGATCACCCCTGGAACCCTTTTTAAAAATTGGTGTTACATTGGCGATCCTCCAATCTTCAGGTATTAGAGATGATTTTAATGATAGTTCACAGATTACTAATAGCAGGTCTGCAATCTCATATTTAAGTTCTTTCAACACCCTTGGATGTATACCATCTGGCCCAGGTGATTTGCTACTCTTCAGTTTATCTAATAGTTGTAATACATCTTCCCGATGTATCGATATTTCCTTCAATTTTTCCGCACCTTTAAATACCACTTCAGTCATGGTAACATCCCTACATCTTCCTCAGTAAAGACCGAAGCAAAGAATTCATTCAGTTTCTCCGCTATCGCCTTGTCGCCTCTCAGTGCTCCTTTAACCCTTTATCATCTAATGGACCAACTGACTCTCTCACAGGTTTTTTGCTACGAATGTACTTGAAAAGGTCTTTATTTTGTGTTTTTGCTTCTGCAGCAAGCTTCCTCTCAAATTCTCCCTTTGCCTGTCTTATCAATGCCTTGCATTTGACTTGCCAGTGCTTGTGCTGTTTCCAGGTTTCGTCGTTTGGCTCTTTTTTTCCATTTCCTGAAAGATGCTTTTTTGGCAACAACAGCCTCTCTGACCTCACCTTTAAATCATGCTGGCAGTTTTTTGGACTTCCTTCCACTTTTCTTAAAGCGTGGAATACAGCTGGTCTGGGCTTCCAAGATAGTATTTTTCAACAACACCTAAGCTTGATGTACGTCTTTAACCTTTGCAACTGCTCCTTTTAGTTTTTTCTTAACTGTTTTCCTCATTTTATCATAGTCTCCCTTTCGAAAGTTAAAAGGGAGTACTGTGGATTTCCTTACTATCCCTCCTCCACTTATTAAATCAAAGGCAATCATGCTATGATCACTATTGCGAAGTGGCCCCAACACGCTTATCTCTTGCAATAGATCTGGTGTTCCACTAAGGACTAAGTCTAATATGGCTTACCCTCTAGTCAGTTCATGAACCAGCTGCTCCAAGAAGCAGTCATTTATTTCATCTAGGAACTTTATCTCCCTAGCATGTCCTGACGTGACACTAACCCAGTCGATACTGGGGTAATTGAAATCACCCATTATTATTACTGCGCTGTAACTTTTGTTAGCTTCCTTGATTTCTTTGAGCATTTCATCATCCATTTGGTCATTCTGGCCAGGCGCTCTATAGTACACACCCACTGCCATCGCTTTCCCCATTTTACATGGAATTTCAATCCATATAGATTCTACAGCAAATTTTGTTTCCTGCAAAACTTTAATCCTTTCTGACCCAATGCCCTCTCTAACATAGAGAGCAACCTCTCCACCAATTTGATCAGCTCTATCATTACGATATAGTTTGTACCCAGGTATCACAGTGTCCCACTGGTTGTCCTCCTTCCACCATGTCTCTGATATTCCAATCATATCTAACCTTTCATTTAGTGCTATATATTCTAACTCTCCCATCTTATTTTTTAGACTTCTAGCATTTGCATACAAGCATTTTAGAGATTGTATGTTATTCATATTAATTTGGCTATTGTTTGACATGGGTAATTTGGGATCTTTAAGCTGTGTCTGCTCCATACTTGAGGGCATTTGGGTACTTTACTCTTTTGTGGAACCTCTCTGCTTTTGGTAGTATCCTTCAAGGATACATTCTTCCGAACCATCTGCTCTTGGGCGACTGTCGGCTTTCCCCTAATATCTAGTTTAAAAGCTGCTCTAACTCCTTTTTAAAGGTTAATGCCAGCAGCCTGGTTCCATCCCGGTTAAGGTGAATCCCATCCCTTCGGAAGAACCCCTCCTTTCCCCAGAATGTTCCCCAGTTCCTAACAAATCCAAAACCCTCATCTCTGCACCATTGTCTCATCCACGCATTGAGACTCCGGAGCTCTGCCTGCCTTTTGGGTCCTGCGCGTGGAACAGGAAGCATTTCGGAGAATGCAACCCTGGAAGTTCTGGATTTCAACTTCCTACCTAAAAGCCTAAATTTTGCCTCCAGAACCTCCCTACCACATTTTCCTATGTCATTGGTACCAACATGTACCAAGACAGCAGACTCCTCCCCAGCACTATCTAAGACCTTATCTAGGTGGCGCGTGAGGTCCGCTACCTTCGCACCAGGCAGGCATGTTACCAGGCGATCCTCACGTCCACCAGCCACCCAGCTATCTACATGCCTAATGATCGAAGCCTTAAATTGTTTTATGTATGTTTTCTCTTATTGTGAATGTATTTTTTGTCTTACTGCTTAGGAATGTTGATAGGCAGTTTATAAAAATGTAAAATAAACAAACTGTGTACAAAATTGATTTAACATGCATTAACCTACAAATTAATTAAGCAATGTGCACACATTAAAAAGTTCTACTGTGCATTAACAATTTTGGAGCAGATATTCAGCTGCAGCGGTGATGATGAACTGCAGTTAATAAGGTGCGAACAGAAGTGGCTTTTTATGTTGAATACTGCGATGCCATCTGGACTAAAAAGAGAGATTGGCTAGTCTGTTTAATACTTTTTGGCTGGTCTTTGCTTGCTTTACATGCTCCGTGGTAGATGCTGTAGGAGGGAATGCAATGACATCCTTTTCAGTGTACCAGTGTGCTCATGTTCTGCGCTTTAACAACAATGGTGCCGAGCAGGTTGCTGCTTGTGTGAGTGGAGCCATTTTGAAAGAATGTTTTAATTATTGCACTAACATAGATTATTGCTTAATGCCGATTTCTGCTATTATTTGCAGATACAGCCTCTAATACAGGCAGTCTTCTGCCAACATACCAGGGCACTATATGGTGTCAGGCTCCAGTTCCCAGCAATGAAAGTGGTGCTGATGTTCACCTGGATGGATCAAAATGAATGATATTAGAACAATTAAAGAGAAAGTAAATTATATTGTGCCTTCAGTTATGCCCAGTGATCCATATAGTGATTACTATGAGCTGAATATATTTTATTACAATACTGGAAGTTAAAATATGTTTACGATGATGCATTCATTAGCAGATGCTTAAAAGACTTGAATAGTTAATCATGTGGGTGCATTATATAATATCTGGATGAACTTTTATGTAAATGATTAAGTTGTCAAAAGAATATTGTCTGGGCAGGTGGCGGAATTGTTGCCATGGGGTTCCGCTGACCGTTGCCTATATTTATTTATTTATTTAACAGTTTTATATACCGCCTTATCGTTAAATCAAAGCGGTTTACAGCAGACTCACATGCTTACAGAGAACCTATGAGACTTGTAATTACATTAACGTATGAAGGAGCTAGGGTGGGGAGGAAGGGGGAGGGAGACATGCAGATGAAGCAATCCAGCATAAACTTACAGTATGTACAAAGAATATATATACAATGATGTAATTTGAATGGGTTTAGCTATTTCAGAGATAGTTATTCGGGTTAGGTGAGTTCATTGTATTGCTCTGTAAAGAGGAAGGTTTTTAGCTGCTCTCTAAAATCCTTTATGTCGGTGGTGGATCTCAGCTTCATAGGTAATGAGTTCCAGATCACGGGTGCAGCAAGAGAGAATGCTTTCCTGGTAGTAGATTCCTTTGCCTTCTTGTAAGCACAGGGAGTAGGAATGGTGTCTATTGTGCTTTGTCTCTTATGCCTCTCATTGTGACTATAGCAGAGTGTCTCTTCTAATGCTTCCGCTGACATGCTGTTTCTTATCTTAAATACGGTGAGAGCAGATTTGTATCTTGCACGGGCTGTGATAAGTAGCCAATGGAGTTGGTGTAGTAGGGGCGTTACATGATCATGTTTCTTTGAATCAGTGAGGATTCTGGCGGCAGTATTTTGAACTAGTTGCAATGGTCTTGTGGTTTGCTTTGGTAGCCCTTGGTAAATGGCATTGCTATAGACCAGTAAAGGGGTTATTATAGCTTGACAGACTGATCAGAAGTGTTCCTGGTTCAGGAGGGGCTTGAGTCTATGAATTGTTGCCAGCTTATGAAAAGCATTCTTGGTGATTCTTTTGATGTGTGGTTGTAGGTTTAGATGGCGGTCAAGGGTTACTCCAAGATATTTGACTTCTTCCTTGATTAGAATTGTAGAGTTTGCCACAGATATTGAGGTAGGGAGGATTGCTGAGGTATTCCGTGTGATGAAAAGTGCCTCTGTCTTTTTCATGTTTATGTTCAGGTTGTTATTGGACAGCCAGCTGGATATTTCTTGCAGACAATTAGTCATGCAAACATTTTGATAACCCCTTATGAATCCTTATAAAAAGCTTAATATAAAAAACAGAATAAGGAACAAAGAGTGATTGCTCCAAAAGGCTTTTTTTTTTAATGTCTAGTGATTTAAAATAGAGCAATAATTCTTGCAGTATTCTACTCTGCTTTTTTGTGCATTTATGGTGTAGTGTCGTGGTGTTCTTTACTGATTCCTTATAGAATTTTTTTCTGTCAGAGGAAAACACTAAAGGGCATGTTCATAATGTGCACTAATCATTAACATGAGGTTTGCTGAGAGGCGGAGCCTAGCGTCGAGCAAGATGGCCGCATAGAGCGTTTGCTCCGGAGGGTCGGTGAAGAATCCTGCTTTCTACCCCCAAATTCGGTGGCGCGAAAGAGAACTGTCAGGGACCGTGAGCTAGGGGAGAATGTCTGCTTCGAAGCCGACGCGGCTAGACTTCCCGAATGCGCAGAATAATAGCGCAACGCGCTCGGAAATGGAACCCCCCTCACCACAAAAGATGGCGCCTGTGCGCGAGCCCGAGTCCCTACAGGAGCTCCTTTCGGAGGTACGAGCTATCAGGGAGATGGTGCGGGCGAATGGTGAGGCGTTGTCGGCAGTCCAGGATGATGTCGGGGCGTTGAGAGTTTCTCTGGAGGCCCTTACCCTGAGGCAAGACAAGACGGAGAATGTGTTGGGTGCGCATGATGAGCGGCTGCGTCTCCTGGAAAGGCAGGTGAAGCAAATTAAGACATTGCAAAAGGAGCTGGAGGAAGGGAATAACAGAGCTCGAAGGAATAATGTGAGAATTGTTGGTATCCCCGAAGGGGCTGAAGGCAGGGACATGGTGGCTTTTCTTCAGAAAATGATTCCACAAGTGCTACGTCTCACCTTCACACTTCCTTTTGAGATAGAACGTGCGCATAGGGTTCCTTCCCAGCCCCAACTCAACAGCAAGCGGGAGAGACCTGTTATCCTTAAGGTGCTGCGGTTCCAACAAGTAATGCAGATTATGGAGGCCTCCCGGGCACGCGCCCCGGTGGAATATGAAGGGCACAGGCTGCTCTTTTTTCCTGACTTTGCCAAACACACTATGGATAGACGGAGAGGCCTGCTAGATATGAGGCCACGTTTGCAGCAGCTACAAGCCAAGTTCGGGCTGTTTTATCCGGCGCGGATGCGGATGACCCTACATAACCAAACCAGGACTTTCGAGGACCTGGAGGCTCTAGCGGCGTTCTTGGAGGAAAAAGAACAACTGCAGATGCGCTGAGACCCACTAAGGAGGGACTGGTGTTACGTGCCTGGTGCCCCAGGAGGGGTTGCCTGCTATGTAATT
Source organism: Ichthyophis bannanicus (assembly GCA_033557465.1). Lineage (NCBI taxonomy): Eukaryota > Metazoa > Chordata > Amphibia > Gymnophiona > Ichthyophiidae > Ichthyophis > Ichthyophis bannanicus. Next base: position 300,071,157 of record CM066035.1, on the reverse strand, counting down.
GGGGGGGGGGGCTGCTGTTTGGGGGGTTGGTTAAGAGGCCCTGACTTTGCCCGAGGGGGGATCTCCTCCGTTTGAAGAGGGCTAGGGCTTGTCACATGTCATATGTTTGTTCGTCAGTTGGGCTGTATGGGCATGTTTGTAAAGTGGTGGGGGGAAGGGGGAGGGAGTTGCGTTTAGACTCCTCTATGCTTTAGTTTCTCTGTTAAAACACAGGCTTGTATTAGGGTTTGGGGTTTATTCTTTTGTAATTCCCTCCGTGCCCATCTTGTATCCCCTGGGCTTGCCTTTTCATTTTGGTAAAGGGGTACTCCTCCCGGGGTCTCCAGGGATATTGTGGCTGTGTGGAGTATGGGGGGCACTGCAAGTGGATGGGGTTTGTAATTGCTCTGGGGTTATATTGCGGGCAACTATTTCAAGGGGGGGGGCATGGCTGGTAATATTATGGGCAAGCATGGAGAGGCTAGGGGTCCGCTCATAGCGGGATTTTAGTGTGATAACCATGTTGAATATTAGGGTACTTTCCCTAAATGTCAAGGGGATTAACAATCCTGTCAAACGTAAGATAATAATTCTTTATGGGAGTCAGGAAAAGGTGGATGTCTTGTTTCTTCAAGAGACTCATCTGGACTCAAGAGAATCACTGAAACTTAGCATACATCCCTTTACTGTTGTTGCATATTCGGCCGCGATACACAAACACAATGGTGTGGCTATCTTGCTGCGGAGGTCTCTGGTCTCTGGGGTGCTCCAAACACGCTCTGATAATGAAGGCAGGTGGGTTAGAGTTCTTCTAAAAGTAGGGGGGGTAGAGATAGTTTTTTTTAAATATCTATGCTCCCAATGTGGATAGCCCAGTTTTCTTTAGTGCCCTTGCAGAAGAGCTTTTTGCTATTTCATACATGCCTTTAATTCTGGGGGGCGATTTCAACCTTGTGTTAGACCCTTTTACGGATAGGGTTCCCGTGAAAACGGTGAAGCCCTCAAGGGCACACGTAATTCTTCAGTCCCTACTGGAGGAGATTGGGCTGGTCGATGTCTGGAGGCTCCAGTACCCGTCCGGTCGAGAATTTATCTATTTTTCTCCCCCGCATAAGACCTCCTCGCATATAGATTTGCTGTTGATTTCCAAGGCATTGATTCCTACCATTATAGAGTCTAAGATCCATGTGATGCATATTTCAGACCATGCTGCCATATCCTTATTGCTGGGGGCGGGTGCCCTCGATACTTCCTCAGGGAGATGGTATTTCGACAGGGGCCTTTTGGATGTGGAGGAGTTTAGGTTGACAATACGGTCAGTGATTCGGGAGTATTTCCAGTTTAACCGATTACAGGATACGGCGGGCTGGGCCTGGTGGGAAGGCTTTAAGGCCTCCATCAGAGCAGCTATTAAAAGTTATAGTATTAGGCAACAAAAGCAGGCCAAGGCTCAGCTTCAAGATCTGGAGGCACAAATAAAAGCGGGTGAGCGGGTCCTTTTCCGTCACTCTGACCCCTGCATTTTGTTGGAATTGCAGCGCTTGCGATATCAATATAACCAGTTGCTCTCTGATGAGGCGTCGCGTAGCATAAAAGCGCAGAATGGTACCTATTACTGGGAAAGTAATAAGGCAGGGAAAATGTTGGCCAACACCTTGAGAGCTCGCAGGGCGGCAGGTCGGATTGCTGCCATACGAGACCCCCACGACCAGAGCCTCCTAGTCACGGATGTGGCGATTGCAGAGGCTTTTGAATCCTTTTACAGGGATCTCTATGCCTCTGAGGTAGACATCACGAAGGGGGGGTTTGCGGAGCTTGTTGCTGAGCTGCAGAGACCTATTTTGGATAGAGAGGACGTGGATAGGTTAGATGCTGCCTTTTTGGTAGAAGAGATACACCAAGCGATTACTTCCCTGGCAGGGGGGAAGGCAGCTGGTCTTGATGGACTTCCTATTGAATTCTTTAAATTTTTCTCTGGAGAACTAGCTCCGCAGCTTCAGCTGTATTTCCAAGCTTTAGCACAGGAGCCGGCTCAATCCGGGGCTTTTTATGCAGCGAATGTTATTGTGCTGGAGAAAGCGGGTAGGGACCCTCAGTTGGTAAGTAATTACCGCCCCATCTCACTATTGAACTCCGATTATAAAATTTATGCGATGGTCTTGGCCCGCCGGGTGGCCGAAGTTGCCCCTCGGCTGATTCACCCAGATCAGTGTGGGTTCGTGGAGGGTAGGTCCACTGCTGATAACGCCAGATTGCTCTGTCACGCCCTTATAGGGGCTGAACAAGTGGATCACCCGGTCATCGGTTTATCGCTTGACGCCGAGAAGGCGTTTGACCGCTTGGAATGGCCTTTTATGTTAGCGGTGTTAGATTGGTTTGGCTTTGGTAGTGGATTCATCAACTTACTTCAAGTGTTATACGCCCGTCCCACTGCCTGTATTTGTGTGAATAGCACTCAATCGAAGGGAATGACGTTGGGCCGGGGCACTCGGCAATGGTGTCCCTTATCCCCGCTGTTATTCAACCTCACGCTAGAGCCTCTGGTGCTGTTGATCCGGCAGAACCAGCATATTCAGGGGATCAGCGTGGTGGGCCTCGACGTCAAGTTATCGGCCTATGCTGATGACTTGCTTTTATTTGCCACTCCAGGTTCAGTGTCACAGATTTTTAGTCTTATCGACCAATATTCCTCTCTGTCGGGCTACAAAGTAAACTGGTCAAAATCCACGGTTTTCCCGATGAACTCGCGTGCGAAGAAAAGTGATGTGGAGCACTTCTCCTTGGTATGGGAGCCAAAGATGATCAAGTACCTGGGGGTACAGTTTTTCTACCCTTTGGAGGAGACAATTCGATTTAATTCATGCTGGGTGGTGGATCTAGTGCGGGCCCTGGCCAGTAAGTGGTCTCCTCTGGCTCTGTCGTGGTGGGGGCGGTTAGAGACAATCAAGATAGTGATTACCCCTAAGATTAATTACATCCTTGAGATGCTCCCTTGCTACCTTCCAAGGCAGGTTTACCACAAGATCGAGGGACTGTTAAGTCGCTACCTATGGAACAATAAGATGTCAAGAATCGCCCTGGCAAAATTGAAGGCTAGGAAGGAGGAGGGTGGGGTTAACTTCCCTGATTTTTGGGCTTACCATTCGGCCTTCTTACTTAAACAGGGATCCAGGTGGATGGAGCATGTCACGGAATGGAGTCCTACTTGGCTGGTGCTGGAGCAGAAGCTCATTGCTCCTATTCCTAGTTATCTTTTATCTCAGATGGTTTGCCCACAAGAAGTTGCCCCAGTAATGATAGGTGATTCGCAAAGAGCTTTCGTAGCTCTGCGGCGTGTTTTGCTGCATGACAAAGAGGTATTTGGATCCATGACCTTATGGTACAACCCTTTATTTAAAATACAGCGCGAGGCCTTTGCTTGGCGCAAGTGGTACCAGCGGGGCATCTGGGAACTAGGGCAGCTTGTGGCTGAGGGTAGCTGGAAGCCTTTTGATAGGTTACAGCGGGAGTTCCACCTCCCTGGGTCCTTATACTTTCAGTGGTTGCAACTTAGACACTGTGTGGGGAAGGTTATAGGGGACATGCAGCAGCTGGCCAAAGAGAGCAGTGTGGGGCTTGTGATCCAACAGGTCGTACAGAAGACCGGGGTTTCATCTCAGTACTACAAGATGCTAAGACAGAATGACCCCTCTCGGATACGGGGGCTGCAAGGTGTCTGGAATCAGGAAGTTGATGTCGACCTTCCCACCCAGGGCTGTGCAAGGTTCTGGTCAAAGTCGGTCAGGGTGTCAAGATCGGCATCGCTGACTCAATCACTCTTTTTTTTTTGCGCATAGGGCTTACTGTACGCCAGTTAGATTGGCCAAGTGGGATGAGATTTCCGGCAACAAGTGTTGGTCTTGCCAACGAGATATAGGCACGCTAGAGCACATTGTGTTCAGTTGCCCTTGTGTCCGGGGCTTCTGGTTGCGGGTTTAGGATAGGATACAATTAGTGCTGAAGTTTCAGGCGCCTCTCTCTTGGGCCATAGTTGCTTTCCGATCTCAAGTTGAGATCCCTGCTCTGGACAAGGATTGTTATTTTCTCCTTGACTTCATGTTGGGGGTTGCTTTGCACATGGTTATCAGGAATTGGAAGCACACCTATGAACTAAGTTGGCATGCTTGGTGGAACCAGCTTTCACTGTATGGTAAATATGAGCAACTGCCTAGAAAAGGTGGGCCCTTAGGTATGTCACAGCACGTGAAATGGCAGGCTCTGAATGAGTTTGTCGCCCATGCTTGAGCAGATCAGTGGGTTTGCCTGCCCGATAGCCTGATGCTGGTGGATATTGCCCGATAGGAGACTGCTCCCTGGTGGACCCTTGGGGAAGGGGTGGGGTGGGGTTTTGGGTGGGTGGGATGATTAGCTGTATAGTGTATTCTCTCTTGTTCCATTTTATATTATGTTGATGTCTTATTTGGTGTTTTGAAAATCAATAAAAAGAATTAACAAAAAAAAAACATGCTGTGCGGGAAAAGCACCATACTAACAACACAGAGCCCTGAGCTAAAAATACCACGCTAACCGAGTAGCACATGATAGAGCAGGGACTGGGTAGGTTAGGGGCACAATGTGGGGACCGACGATGCTTTGCAGTTAATATGGGCATTTTGGGTGCATGCTGAGTGCTGTTGTTAGCATGGGTGCATTTAACACCACATCAATGGGTGGTGTTAAGTGCTGGTTATCATGGTGCCACATATTACCACTGCATTAACGGCAGAGGAATGGACGCACATGTTCCCTAAAGCTAGCATGGTTCTCTGTGCTAGTTTTGCAGGTCAAATGTGTGCTACTGATGTGTTCTTTACTAAACATGCCCCTAACTTAAGTGTATGGCCTGCTGCATGGTTTGGAACGTCACACGCCGCCTAAGCCCTAGCTCAATCTAGGGCTAGGTAGTTTTGTAAGAGCTTTCTTGAGTATATAAAATGCCATTCTACATGCTCAAGTCCCTTATAAAATTACCTCCAGCATGGTCAAGAAGAAACCTCCTACCTTTCTTCACAAACCTACTTCCTCTCTTCCTTCTTTTTCTATCCTCATTAATAACACTCTCATCCTCATTCCCTCTGTCCTTAGCTTCAGAATCATCTTTGATGCCTTTGTGTCCTTCCCTGTAAACACTGCTAATGTGTGTTTCCTCTGATTGAACATTGCTAAAATCAACTCCTTTTCTGAGCCTACTACCAAAATTCTCATTCACTCTTCTATCTCTTCTCGCCTAGATTACTGCGACTCTTCCAAGTGGGTCTGCAGCTAAGCCATTTTTATTTACTACAATCTTTTCAAAATTCAGTTACATGACTTATCTTTTTCCAGCATGTAACTCTGCTCATATCATTCCATTGACTCCCCTTTCACTTCTGCATATAGTTCAAGCCTCTCTTACAAATGCAATCACTCCTCATTACACACCTTTCTCCCTATATCCTTTAACATGAACTCAGTTCATCAAGCAAGCCACTCTTATCTGTGTCCTGCTCCATCCAATGCTTTCTACCTTACCACTTTCTTAAATACACCTTTTATTTAATTCTACTTTTATATCAGAACAGAAAAAAACAAGTAAATAACTTCCTGGAATGATTAGAATGCATCTGAAGAACCCCTAGGAACTACTAGTTTATGATGCCAGAAGAAATGGAAGACATGACTCAGTGATTTGTCGGAGATTTATGTTGCCTCTGCCAAAGTCATGTGTATCCCAGAGATATTGTTGATTGACTGTTTGAAATGCTAATTATACTGAAACGACTGCTCCTTTCATGAGCGATGGTAGTATACAATCACACCCCTCAAAACCTGGCAGATCTACTCCAATTCCATACTCCCACTTGTTTACTTCGATCATTACACATTAACCGCCTTCACCTTCCCTCTCCATCACGTGCCCACTTACAATCTACACGCTCCTCTGCTTTCTTTTTCATTGGCCCTGCCTACTGGAATTCCCTACCCACTTCCCTCAGACTCGAACAACACTATCCCACCTTCAAGAGAAATATAAAATCACACCTTTTCTCCATTGCTTTTGACCTCCCTTCCCCTTTTTTGTGAAGCTTTTGACCTCCCTTCCCCTTTCTCTCACTCCTCTTCTCTTTAGTCCGTATATTTAAATGTCTTGAGTGCGTTCCTATCACACTTTGTAACTTCCCTTCCTTTACTGGCTCATTGGCCTCTCTTGTACATTTATAAACCTTGTAAACCACTGTGCTCTTATTGAAATGCCGGTATATCAAACTAATAAACATAACAAACATATGCTGACAGGAAGTGGTCCTCTAGCAAATGGTCACCTTTGACAAGAGCTGATTTTGCCTCGACAGTCATCACACACCTAAGAATTTGCATCAATTAAACAAAAAAAGTTTCAGAAAAGCCTTCCCGGGAGCTCATGTTTGATCATTTACACACACAATCTCTCCTGCTTCATTGTAGGTTTCCACCTGCATGGTAAAGCAAAAGTGCAAGACAGGAGCGCATTACGTTTTTTTGTTCTCTCCCCCCCTTCCCAATTGTTGTTTATTTTGTTTGATATATTAAAAATTTGAATAAACCACAAAATAACTAAATAGCAGAAAAAGAAAGAAGTAAAATCAAATAAAATGATAGTTTCTGCCTCATAAGTAAAGTTCAGCTACAGTGAGTTCTTCAAATCCATGGTCAGCAGGGGTGTTCAGTTGCTAGGCAAAGTGAGGTAGCAGCCTATAAAATAATGAGCGGAATAGAATGAGTAAATGTGAATCGGCTATTTACTCCTCAGAAAGTATGAAGACTAGGGACATACAATAAAGCTCGAAAGTAATGCATTTAAGACTAATTGAAGAAAATATTTCTTCACTCAACTTGTAATTAATCTCTGGAATTCATTGCCAGAGGAAGTTGTAAAAGCTGATAGCGTAGCTGGGTTAAAAAAAAAACGATTTGGACAAGTTCCTGAAGGAAAACTCAAACCATTATTAAAGTGGATGGGGGGTGGGGGGGGGGGGGGCATACACTAATCATCCCTGGGAAAAGCAGCATGCAATCTGTCTACTTTTGGGATCCTATCAGTACTTCTGATATGGACTGGCCACTTTTAGAAACAGGATACTGGGCTTGATGGATCATTGGTCTGAGGCAGTAAGGCAAATCTTATGTTCTCATGATGACAAATTTTAGGCAGCAAGTGTTTCCCAAAGTGTTCCTGCAGTGGCTACCTCACTTTGGCAGCCATAAGATGCAGAAGCACCAAGGATCAGTAGCAGACAGTGACGAGGGGAGAAGGGCATTCCACAGATGGAGTGGAATTTCATAGATGAAATACAGAGGCACATTTCACAATGGGATATCCAAGGGCAATTTGAGACGTCAAAGCCAGAATGTCTGAAAAAAAACAAAAACAGGCACATGCAAGTTCAGGCATGATTTTGGAAACGTGGACATGCCCAATATGTACATGTATCAAACATCTACATAGGATGTCCCCAGGACAGCATTTCATTACCAAGATGTCTAATAGCATAGAGTCCAATTCCATCCCGGACGTAGATCTCCTCTGTGCATCCACTCTGAATGGGACGGGCAGAGTGGATCGCGATTCTGATCCCGCAGGGCACATCTAGCCCCGTGTGATCAGAATCGCAAACAGTCTTGCACATGCAGGCTGGGACTGCAATTCATTCCGGCCTGCACATGCAGGACTGTCCCCGGCTAACTCAGTCAGGGCTTTTAAATGGAGCCATGGCACCATGGTGTCATGTTGCCATAGCACTGCGGCTCCATTTAAAAGCCGTGATGCCAGCTGCCAGCAAAAAGGGTTTATTCCCTGCAGCTCGAGCCCTGATCTGGCCACTTAAGGCCAGTGTCAGGCTATGGGGAATAAACCCTGGACCCCCTACCCCATCCACCGTCAAAAACCAAAAAGGTCAAGAGAAGTTATTCCACCTCAGAGGAGGACTAACTTCCCAGGACAATTTGCCAGCCCTGGACATACAGGGCCAACATTAGAATTGGCCCTGGACATCCAGGGCCAGTGACCGCCCACTGCCCGCCCAGACTCCACCCCCAGACCACCCCTTCCCAACTTCCCCGCACAACTGGCAGGGAAGTTAGTCGGGGGCAGGCAAGGGCACGAATAGTGGGGATGGATGTCCCATTGGGCCATCTAGCCCTGCTATTTGTAGCACAGAATAACCACCATAATAGAGAAGTACCTTAAGAGTAAAGTGGTGAGGGTTCAAATTCCAGTGTGGGTCTTTGTGATCTAAGGCGTCACTTAATTCTCTACACTCTGGTTGTTTTAAAGTAAAAACAAGCACTTTCCTGATGCCTATTCATGCCTGGAGCAGGTATAAGCATTGACATGATTGCAAAACATTTCTGAGATTGAATGCGGTCATGTAAGTACATTGACACTCCCTGAACACGCCTCTGTCAAACCCCTGTACTTCTTGAATATCTCTTACAAGGAGACATCTGCAAACGTCATTTGTGGAATACCAACAGAGACGTGTCTGTGATTTTGACGTCCACATGCACGTCTTCAGATGTTCAAATCACCCCTATACCTTTAAAAATGACACTCATAGGGTAGTGAAGCACCAAGAGACTGCTGCCATACAGGAGCTCAGTGAAGAAACGGAGGACCTGCTAATAGGAAGTAGGGGATTGCTCCCAAACCTTGAACCATTGCTGCTGCCTGCTGTGTAGGAACTGAAGGGTGAAATGGAGAAGTGCTTGGATGGGAAGCAGAGGATTGCTTCTTGGACCCTTAGCCACTGCTGCTGCACAGCAGATGAAGGAGGAAACAGAGGAGCAGCTGGACAGGAAGGGGAGTGTTGCTTCAGAGGTGCCATCACTGCCTCTGTACCACCACTACGAGGAAGTTCAAAGCTTTCAGTGCCAGATTCCCTGTATACCATCATCCTACACTGTAGACCTCCTTCCTTCCTGTTTGGGAAAGTCAAGTTTCAAAACTGAGGCCCTGCATGCTTTTGATGGTAAACTCGTCTCTGCAACAGGGCCAGTTTCCTTTGAAATTGAGGCAGCCAATAATTAGAATGTCCTTGCCTAAACTAAGATAGGGAACTATTAGCCAATGTTAAATGTACCATTTATAGAAAAAAAAACACCTTAATCAAAATGTAGGTTATCAACAATTATTAATTTATTTTGATAACGTCCAAGTATTTCATCCTTTCCAGTCTGGGTTTTATCCTGTTTAGAGGCTAGAATCTCCATACGGGCACTGACATAGGAAGGTGGACGGAAGCCAGGGCACTTGTGTTGCTGGATCAGTCCACCGTCGGATCACAGGCTTTGGATATCATTAGAATCCAAGGAGCAGCGATGAGATGGTTTGAGACACTCATTACTAATAAGCCCATGTAACTGAGCATGACCTATCAGTGTTCAATCCCTATCTCTCGTCTGTGGTGTTCTACTGGGTACAATTTTATCTCCTGTGCTTTTTAATGTTTATGGACACCCACTGGTTGAGCTTATCCAGTCACACGAGTGTGTCATTTTTATGCAGGAAGCATACAGCTGTTTATGAGGGTCACTGATAGCCAGATGCAAGCAGCTGAACAGCTGAAGAAGTGTGTTTTTGATAATGTTGCCTGCGTGAAGCGCCATAAATTGAAGCTGAACTCAGGTAAAACTGAGCTACTTTAGATGAATCCTAAAGGTACTGTTCTACTAGTCCAGCCATGGCTGTTAGAGCCAAGTTTAGTAGTACAAAACTTGGAAGTCTAATTGGATTCCCGATTTGATTTAAGTGTAAATAGCCTCTGTGCTGACAACATTTCTTTTTATATTTTCATCAGACTCCTGAGATGTTGCTTGTCAGTTGATAGGTTGCAAGTTGCAGCTTATGCTTTAGTAATTAAAGGGGCAGCAGAATACTTTTGATTTGTTTGAACTTTCCAAACAAAAATCTCTAGTCCTGCCCCCAAACTCTATAATTGCTGGTACTGTGTTGGAAGGGAAATGATTTGGGATTTAACACACCCCTTTCTCGATAGCAGCTCAAGGTGAATTACACTGAGGTACAGTAGGCATTTTCTTTATATACTGCCTTAAACATAAAATCAAAAAGCATCATGCCTTCTACTAAAAAAGTGTCCATTTCCACACCTATATGACCTAGAATATGAAAAGCACGCATGCATATTTCTAGGTTTAACAGTTCTGAAATGATGATGCATTATCTCAGTGTATTAATAGTATACACGGCACTGTAGCCTACAGTAGTGGTTCCCAAACTACTGTATAGGTAAGGACCACAGATGGGATTTCATCATCAGTGGGTGGGAGTCACAAACAGGGCCGCTTCCCTGATCTCTGGACCTCCAATGTGGCCTGTGCCCAGTACTGGAGAAAGCATAGGGCCTGTAGGTCATTGAATGTCCACAGGTCCTGTCCTGTTTAGGCGTGCTGTTAGACTAGAAGCCCATGCAGAGGACCGGGATCTGTGATCAAACACTGACCCGTAGGTCTCTGTGCTCATTGTTACTACTTTTGCCACCGCCACCGCCACCTCTGCTGCTGCCTTCATGCTTTTTGATAACTGGGACCAAGAGGAGGGAGATGGTGGAGTGGAGGGAAATGGAGGTCTCTTATTTGGTTCATCATTTGGAATAACATAAGTGTTAATAAAAGGGGCCCTTAAACATTTAAGCTTGAGCTTTCTGCCTTACAGCCCATAGGAATAGAACAGGCTATGCAGCAGATAGCTCAAGCTAAATATTAGTAAAAGGTGTGATAGGGTATGTAGCCACACGCTAACTGTCAGGAACATGCTGGTCATACCTCTAACAGCTACCACAGAGCATCCGTCTAGCGTTAAAACTAGCACACTGTAGTAAAAGGGCCTCTCCGAGTGCAAATACTTTTAATATGATACACACCTCTGCTATTTAACTGTATTGGGAGCTGGGCACAATGATGCCACGTTCAAAATAAATTCTGCCGCATGGTCCTGGTTATTCATCAGCGACTCTTGAGAAATCGAAAGTACCTTTGGCAATTAGAAATTTTCATCTAAATATGCAACATTTAGAAAAACAGTGTTTGTACTTAAAGAATTAAAATGTAATTGATAGAAATGAGAAATTAGCAATAACACCAGCCAATGGTTTAGATTAATCACAAAACAATAGAAATAAATCAGCACTTTGCTAAGGACTGCTTCCGTTCAAAAACAAAGAGGCATGTGGGGGGGGGGGGATGGTGGCATCAGCCCTGGGAAAGGGGGACAGTGAAAGTGTGCTCTCCCCTTGCTAATTCATGTGACTGATTAGGGTACATTGAGAGAAACCTCTGGAGCTGCAGGCATATTTCAGTAAAACTCTGTTCGTTCATATACTGACTACCGATCTGATCTGTGGGTTGTTGTTTTTTTTAAGATATTCATTATAGCAATGTATAAGATGCATATATGTGAATGCTCCTAATCTGATTACCCCACTATGTCTATGGTGCATACACACACACACACACACACACACACATACGCCTTAGTAAGTTACCCCATAGTACCTATTTTTATGCGAGATATCTGTAAGCATTCCTGAGGCTGGAGAGGGATGGAACCTACTCGTAAAAGAATATTTATAAAATGCTGGCACACACACACACACACACACACACACACACACACACACACACACACACACACACACACATACACACAGCTGCTTCTTGGAGCAGGTGCATATAGATTAGTTTTAGAAAGGCAAATATGTTGTCTTTTTAGACTGATGCAACATATGACCTATGTGCCTTTCCTGTCTCGATACCCCATTACAAAATCACCTTCTAAGAGAGCTTTCAGCAGAGAACTACAGGATGAGAAAATTACCCACCCTATCTGTGAGTAAACGTGCATGCAGAGTTCCTTTATCCTCATTAGTTGGCCCACATTTGGGGAGGCAGGATGAATGTGGAGTAGAGTTAAACATATACGTCTGGATTTCCAACTTGCACAGAAGTTGACATGGGAAATGGACTCTCACAAATAGCAACGGCAGATTTGTACAATACATTTCCCAGCTTAATTTAGTATAAATAGCAAAGAAATGTAACACAAATAGCATAGAAAAATACAATAACATACCTAGCATGTCTAAAATATCCCATTAGACATCAAAGCATTTCCATTGCCATTTCTATTTTCTTTAATTAGCAAGGTGGAACACATGCTATCTTCACCGAGGAACAAAAAAAAAACATTTTAACAAATTCCCCCCCCCCCCAAAAAAAAAAGATATTCAAAAGCATTCACCTTTCTGACTATCATCTCATGGGTTATTTTCATACTGCATTGTAACCAATTCCAGTTTAGTCACTATGCAATAGCTGCTAAGCAAGATTTTAATCTTGCAATTTAGGTTCATAATCATGACCCAGAGGAAGACAGAGTTGAAAGTCATTAGCATATGAAAGCACCTAATCTATTGATTGGAGTCCATATTTTCTACCTCAAAGGTTTGTCTTGATACCAATATGTTCCTTATAGAGTATAAGAAAAGTGTACCAGAAATACAGGACACAAAATAGCACAAATAGCTGCATTAACAAAACATTTGCACCATGAAGTACAAGTAAGCAGTGCCGGCCCCGGTACTAAGCAAACTAGACATCAGCCTAACGCGGCACAGTTCTGAAGATGGTGTGACAATGGTGGAAGCTAAAAGATGCTGGATGTGGCAACATTAAAACCTATGGCACAGGGTCTTTCAGCTCACGCATATGCATGTTTTCGAAGGCTCCACCTGTCTCCTGTTGTAAAGGCAGGTTTGGACAGATTGTAGTGCATTGACAATGACAGCGAGGAGGGGATGGGGTACGCAGGGGCAGCCCAAGGGGGGTGCGGGGCCATGTGCGGAGACTCGGTGCGGGGCCTCATTTGCATAAGGGGCCTCATTTGCATAATGTTACCATACACTAACTTTTAGTAAACATGCCTCTTAATGAGTGTATAAATAAAGACTAAAAGACTTCTACATTACTATAATCCAGTGCCAACCGCCAGACACATTAGGAACTACTACAAACACTGCCCATTTAGAACCCATAGCAAACCCGCCGTATCCTAACAGCACTACTAGGACTCACAAAGAACCATACTCTACCTATCAAAAGGCAACACTGCAAATATTAAACCAATACATTTCAGAGAATAACAATACATGACCTACAGGGGAAAGAGAACAAGTGGCAATGTCAAATAGGAATTACATAAACAGAATACCTCAGCTCAGTTACACATGCAGAACATAGACCATCACCAAACAAGGAATCACAATTTAGAAACAGGAAGACAATAATTAAACTGGGAATCCCAAAAGCCAAACTTGGAATGTACAACACTGTAGAAATAAAACTATACATTAATTTGCTCTTGTACTAAACAAAGCAGAGACATTAATGATGCACATTTCCCAGAGCTGACATATTCCAATTAATAAATTCAAAATAAAGAGATATTTTTTTACCTTTTGTGCATTTTTTTTCAGCTGCAATTGCTCCAGTCACTTTCTTCTGGTTTCTTTGTGTCTTCCGCTAACTCTCCATCGTCTGCTGTCCATTTGTCTTTTCTTCTCTCTTCTAGTTTTTTTCCATTCTCTCTCTACATCTGCTTTAACATACTAATCTTTCTCCTTTTGCTCTTTCCTCATTCCTATTTCATCTACTCAAATTTTACCCCTCCATTCTCAATCCCCACTTACTCTCCCAATATCCGGCCAATTGTAGATTTGTCTTCCCTCCCACACAAAATATTTTTTCCCTCTCCATTTCCCTCTCCCAGCTCCATCCCATTCTAATCCTACCCCAACATCAGCTCCATTCTAGTTCCAGTCCCACCCAGCATCCGCTCCCTTCTAGTCCCCGCATCAGCCCATTTCCAGTCCTAGCCCCCCATAAGCCCATTTCCAGTCCTATCCTAGACCCACCATCAGCCTATTTCCAGTCCTAGCTCCCCCATCTATTTCCAGTCCCATCCGAGTCCCTCCATCAGCTCATTTCCAATCCCAGCCCCCCATGAGCCCATCAGCCCATGTCAAATCCTAGCTCCCCTCCACTCAGTCCATTTCCAATCCAAGCCCCCCATGAGCCTACTTCCAGTTCTAGCCCCTTCATGAGTCCATTTCAATCCAAACCCCCACCACAGCCCATTTCCAATCTTAGCACCCCCCAACAGCCAATTTCCAGTCCTATTCTAGCCCCTCCATCAGCCCATTTCAAGTCCTAGCCCCCCGCCAATTCACCCATTTCCAGTCCTAGCTTCCTCCCCCTCACAACCCATTTCCATTCCAAGCCCCCGTCCCCATCAGCTATTTGCAGTTCAAGCCCTCCTTCCACTCAGCCCCTTTCCAGTCCTAGCAACCCCACCTGCCCATTAACAGTCTTAGCCCCCCCCACCCCATTACCAGTCCTAACCCCCCATCAGCCCATTTCCAGTCCTAACCACCCCCATAGCCCATTACTAGTCCAAACCCCCCCATCAGCCCATTACGTCCTAACCCCCCATCACCCTATTTCCAGGCCTAGCCCCCCCCCCCATCAGCCTATTTACAGTCTTAGCCCCTCATAGCCCATTACCAGTCCTAATCCCCCATCAGCCCATTACCAGTCCTAACCCCTCCCATAGCCCATTAACAGTCCTAACCCCCATCAGCCCATTTCCAGTCTTAGCTCCCCCCATAGCCCATTACCAGTCCTTTAACCTCCCCATCAGCCCACTTCCAGTCTTAGCATCCCCCCACGGCCCATTACTAGTCCTAACCATCCCCCATCAGCCCACTTTCAGTCTTAGCCCCCCCCTAACCCATTACCAGTCCTAAACCTCCCCATCAGCCCATTTCCAGTATTAGCCCCTCCCCATTGCCAATTACCAGTCCTAACACCCCCATCGGCCCATTTCCAGTCAGCCCCCCCCCCATAACCCATTACCAGTCCTAAACCTCCCCATCAGCCCATTTCCATTCTTAGCCCCCCACATAGACAATTACCAGTCCTAACCCCCCCATCAGCCCATTTCCAGTCAGCACCCCCCCCCCAAAGCCCATTACCAGTCCTACCCCCCCCCCGGCCCATTACTTGTCCTAACCCTCCCCTATCACCCCACGTCCAGTCTTAGCCCCCCCCCCCATAGCCACTGGTACCAGTCCTAAACCCCCTTCCCTACTATCATCCCAAGTTTAAAAAACAAAAAACAGCTGCTTCTGCCACGGCAGCATCAAGAGTGCCACCGCGGGGCCCCCCCTCCTGCCCGGCAGAGCCTCCCCCCTGCCCGGCAGAGCTGCTCAGTCCCTGCATCGTAGGCTAGCATCATCCCCAAACGCGGGCTTCTTTTCAGAGCCGCGAGAGTTTCCTTTCTCGCGGTTCTGTTAATCCCGCTGGGGCTGATTGGATTTCCCATCAGCCCCGGCGGGATTAACAGAGCCGCGAGAAACTCTCGCGGCTCTGAAAAGAAGCCCGCGTTCGGGGATGAAGCTAGCCTACGATGCAGGGACTGGGCGGCTCTGCCGGGCAGGGGGGAGGCTCTGCCGGGCAGGAGGGGGGGGGGACCCCGCGGCGGCACTCTTGATGCTGCCGCGGCAGAAGCAGCTGGTTTTTTGTTTGTTTTGTTTTAAATTTGGGATGAAGAATGTTTTTTGCGCGGGGCCCCCTGAAATGCGGGGCCCTGTGCAAAAAACATTCTTGCTCAATGGACGGGCCGGCCCTGGGGGTAGGGGAGGGAAGAAGAAAAACTACTGGAACAGGGAGAAGGTAAAAGAAGGGGAGACACTGGACACAAGGGGTGGGTAA
Source organism: Ichthyophis bannanicus (assembly GCA_033557465.1). Taxonomy (NCBI): domain Eukaryota; kingdom Metazoa; phylum Chordata; class Amphibia; order Gymnophiona; family Ichthyophiidae; genus Ichthyophis; species Ichthyophis bannanicus. The sequence continues at coordinate 300,055,335 of CM066035.1, read as the reverse complement.
GGGAACGAGAGCTGCTGGACATAAGGGCTGAGGAAGAGAAGACAGATGCTAGAGAAGAGGTGGCTAGGGATGAGAAGGGGACATGCTGGACATAGGAATAGTCACAAAAGGTAAGAGGATAAAGGGACATGCTAGACCTGGGGATTAAGGAAGAGAAGATGCTGGACACAGTGAGTAGGGAAGGGAGGGAAAATATGGGAAGGGAGGTAGGGGAAGGAAAAAGAAGGGGGCATTCTGAATATAGGGCAGGGAAAATGAAGAGAGGATATTATGGACATGGGGTAGAAGACATGGAGAGAAAGGGGAGATGCTGGTCAAGAGACGGAGGGGGAGATGAAGTTAAAAGAGGAGGGATGTTGGTCTTGGGGTAAGGGGTGTGATAGAGAAAGGGAGAGTAAGTCAAAGGCTGGGTAATAAAAGTCTAAGGAAGGAGTAAAGAGATGGGGAATAGGAGGGTGGGGTGAGGGCGATGCAATAAGAAAGATATTGAAAGGGAAGAAAGAAGGGCAAAGTCTGAGTGGATGCAGAAACAGAAAAAAATGGAAGAAAACTGAAAATGAAGTCACAGATGTAGGACAGGAAATGAAAAAAACAGGAGGAGATAAAAGAAATAGTAAATGGATGAGACACTGGAAACAGAGTTAAGAGAAGAAAGATTAAGGGAAAGCAGAAACCTGAGACTAGGAGTGAGACAATTAAAAATATTAAAAAAACAGCCAGACAACAATGATGATCAAATAATTTTATTTTTAGTTTAGTGAGGGAGGAGTGGCTAAGTGGTTGGGACAGTTTGCCTCAAGCCAGAAGACCAGGGGTTCAATTCCCACATGGGAACAAGCAACTTCAGGCCAGAGGGACTGGGGTCTCTAGTCCCATGGCCACTCCTTGTGGCTTTGGGCAAGCCACTTAACCCTCCATTGCCTCAGGTACACTTAGATTGTGAGCCCTTCAGGGACAAGGGAATAAAAAGTACCTATTAGTATACATGTAAACCACACTGATTCTAAATAGCATGGTATAAAAAAAGAAATAAATAAAATATGTCCATTTCTGGAATTTAATCTGCTATCCTTATATTTTGCACTGTACAGGGGGAGAAATGCATCACTGTTTCCATTTTTCTGGTGTTGCGTTATATACAGATTGTGGCTTCATGGAGTGTCAGTTTAATTTTGTCTAATTTTATATTGTTATTTAGTGGTAATTTACTCTGTAATTGGCAAGAGTATGTCTGTCTTCAGTGTGTGCGATGGAGGCCAGGTATTCTGTTAACAGAGTTACTATAGTAACATAGTAACATAGTAAATGACGGCAGATAAAGACTAGTATGGTCCATCTAGTCTGCCCAGTAAGAAGGCCGGAGTAAGATGGCAAGAGTAGGTGCCACTCTGTGCACCCCTCCCCATGTCTTTGTTTAGGGGTGAACCCACCGCTCCATGCAAGACACCCCTATTTGTTGAGAGGTTAGATGGTTCAGTTTATTTTGATTTTATTCTGTTGCTATAAATGGATCCATTGTATCTGTCCCATGCCATTTTGAATTCTGTCACTGTATTTGCCCCCACCACCTCCATCTGGAGGGCATTCCAAGCATCCACCACCTTCTCAGTGAAAAAGTATTTCCTGATATTGCCTTTCAATTTTCCACCTTGCAGCTTCATGTTATGCCCTCTCGTTTTACAGCTTCCCCGTCGTTGGAAGAGGTTTGTTTGTTCATTATTTCTCCTTAAGTATTTAAAGTTCTGAATCATAACTCCCCTATCCCTCCTCTCCTCCAAAGTGTACATATTTAGGTCTTTAAGTCTCTTCTCATAAGGCTTCTGACGCAGGCTACAAATCATTTTGGTCGCCTTCCTCTGAACAGATTCCATTCTTTTTATATCCTTTGCAAAATACGGTCTCCAAAACTGAACACAGTATTCCAAGTGAGGCCTCACCAGTGACTTATACAGTGGTATTAGAACCTCTTTCTTTCTGCTGGTAATTCCTCTTCGTATGCAGCCCAATATCCTCCTGGCTTTTGCCACCGCCTTGTTGCACTGTTTTACCACCTTGAGATCTACAGAAATAATCACACCAAGGTCTTTCTCCTGATCCATGCACACCAAACTCTTGCCCCCTATCGTGTACATTTCTCTTGGGTTTCTGCTACCCAAGTGCATGACTCTGCACTTTGCATTAAATCTTAATTGCCAAGCATTTGACCATTCTTCCAGCTTTTGTAGATCTTTTCTCATGTTAAGGACTCCTTCGGGGGAGTCCACTCTGTTGCAAATGTTCGTGTCATCTTCAAAAAGACAGACCTTTCCATTCAGTCTTTCAGCAATATCACTCACAAATACATTGAACAGTGCCGGGCTCAGGACCGAACCCTGGGGCACCCCGCTAATCACCTTCCTTTCCTCTGAGTGAGCTCCATTTACCATCACCTTCTGTCGTCTATCAGTCAACCAATTTCTGATCCAGTTTACCACCTTGGGACCCATCCCCAAAATACTGAGTTTATTGATAAGACTCCTATGAGGAACAGTATCAAAGGCTTTGCTGAAATCCAGGTAGATGACATCCATCACATGCCCCTGATCTAGTTCTCTGGTCACCCAGTCAAAGAACTCAATCAGATGTATTTGGCAAGATCGTCCTTCAGTAAAACCATGTTGCCTCGGGTCTTGCAACCTGTTGGTTTTGAGAAAGTTCACTATTCACACCTTCAGAAGTGCCTCCATTACTTTTCCCGCCACCGAGGTAAGGCTCACAGGCCTGTAGTTTGACACTTCTTCCCAGTCACCACTTTTGTGTAGAGGTACAACATCAGCCATTCTCCAGTCCTGAGGAACTACTCCTGTTTTCAAGGAACATAGAAACATAGAAATATGATGACAGAAAAAGACCACATGGCCTATCTAGTCTGTCCTTCCATATCAACAACTACAACAGTCCACTTTTTACCTTTAAAGATCCTCTGTGTTTGTCCCATGCTTTTTAAAATTCAGTTACTGTCCTCATCTCTACTACCTCCACTGGGAGACTATTCCATGGATCCACCACTCTTTCCGTAAAGAAATATTTCCGCATATCACTCCTGAATCTATCTCCCTTCACCCTCATCCCATGTCCCCTTGTAGCAGAACTTGCTTTCAATTGAAAGAGGCTCTCTCCCTGAACATTTATGCCACAGAGGTATTTAAACATCTCAATCATATCACCTCTATCCCGCCTTTCCTCTAAGGTGTACATAATAGCATCCTTCAGTCTGTCCTCATATGCTTTATAATGAAGACCACTAATCATTTTAGTAGCCATCCTCTGCACCGACTCCATTCTGTTCACATCCTTTTGAAGGTGCGGTCTCCAGAATTGCACACTGTACTCCAAATGAGGTCTCACCAGACTTATACAGAGGCATTATCATCTCCTTTTTTCTGCTAGCCATTCCTCTCCGTATGCACCCAAGCATCCTTTTAGCTTTTGCCGTCGCCTTTTCTACCTGTTTAGTTACTTTAAGATCATCATAAAAAAGTACTTCACCCCTATCACTGTTCCCTCTAAGCTGTGCGCGTGTGCGCGCGCACACACCTCGCCGAGTGAGCGCACATACTTTACAACAGAGCGCACAAAAATTACAACTCTGATTCTGATAGAAAACAACACAGACGTCTTAAAATTTAAAAGTTATGATTGTAATTACTAGAAATTTCCCGCTTCATTTGGTAATTGTCTATTTTCATTTAATTTGATTAAAATCAATGTGGTGTACATACTGTATTCTGACGTGTAGTCAAATTTTAAAGTATATAACTCCGAGTGTCGTTATGTGGCGCACAAAAATTTAACCTTCCTTCAAAAGCTGCACACAGCTGATATTTTATGCGCACACAACCTACAGAAAATTAGAGGGAACATTGACCCCTATACTATATTGCTCCCTTGGATTGCTGCAGCCCAAATGCATGACCTTACTTTTTTTTTTTTTTTTTTAATTCTTTATTTCAGCTTTTTGAAATCATACAAAAAATCAAACATCAACCACATCAACAAAACTCTTCAACCAAAAATTAACAAAGTACCATATTCCCCCCTCCCTAGCTCCCTCCCCCCCCCCCCGCTCTCTGGGAGTAAGCATATAGCCACGCCAACCTTCTGTAAACACACCACACAGCAAGAGACAGTTTGAGGGAATAAGTTGCTCACCAGGGACAGTCGCCACTAAGAAACTTGAGCACGGGCAATATATTGATCCAATAGAGCCCACCTCTTAAAATTTAACTCAATTTTATCGGGATAATGCAATTTATTATAAATTTTCTCGAGCTTTGAATGGTGACAAACCAGGTTCCACCAGCCATCCAAGCTCAGATTCTGGAGGTTTTTCCAATTCCACAAGATCATCTTGAGAGCAATAGCCATCATAAAGTTTAGGAGGAAGGCTTTTTCGCTCCCCCCACCAGGAAATACCTCCAGAGAACGCAGGAGGATCGTACTCCCTGTCAGTTCTACGGAGAAGTGCAGGATAGCTTGCACCCTTGACCAAATCTGCCCCCAGAATCTCTGCACAAAGGGGCAATCAAAAAACATATGTTGACAGGTACCGGTCTCTTTCTGACAAGACCAGCACTTGCCCGTAGAACTCTTGTCCCATTTGGCCAATTTTATGGGGGTGATAAAAGCCCGATGCATATAAAAATACAGTGATTGCGTGGTCGCCACCGACCTGGAAGCTCGGGAGATATGGCCCCAAAGAGATTTCCAAAAAGCACAAGGAATATGGCAACCAATATCAGACTCCCAGACCTTCATCAGTCCCGGTGAACAACTGGATGCATACTCCCTCCACCAAGCATAAAGCTTGGAGGTGGCCCCCCCTTTGCCCACTGAGTTCCTGGAGCCCTTTACATAACACCCCCTCTGTAGCTAACGCAGGTGGCTTTATATGGGATGCTGCTAAACAGTGCATAAGTTGCACCCAATTTGAAATAACGGGACCCTGGCAGAGAGAACGCCCTTTGCAGTGAAGCGAAATCTTTCCATCTCTGAGCCCCGACCAATTGCCCTAGAATCCAAATCCCACACTCTTGCCATTTCCTCCAGGCGAACATGCGCCCACAAATTCTGAGTTGAGGGTTCCACCAAAGCGGAGTCTGACCCAATGGCGGATCATCTTTAGCTGTCACTCGGGCAAAAGTGAGAAAGGCATCCTGCGTTGCCCTGATAACCCGACCGACACCTGTCCACTCCGGGTGCATAGAGCCCAACATATGTACCAGTGGATAAGGGGCGGCAGCACAAGCCTCCACCTCCACCCAAATTGGTCGCAACTCTTGACCCCGAGAGACTAGCCACATCATTCCCTGCTTAGCTAAAAGGGCTTGATGGTAGCAATAGAAATCTGGGAAATGTACCCCCCCTTTATCTTTAGGCGCTTTCAATTTTTTAGTGGCAATCCGTGGTTGTTTGCCATTCCACAAAAAGTCGGTAAGACTCCTCTCTATCTTCCTATACAGTTTAGGCGAGATCGTAAAGGGGAGCATACCAAACACATAATTAATCTTTGGAGCCAGGGACATTTTAATAACTTCCAATCTACCCCACCACAAAAGGTGTAGGGGAGACCAGGCTAGAGTCTTTTGTCGAATCACATACAGGAGCTCCTCAACATTCTTATGAATCATGACATCGACAGAGGCGTTGTACCATGCTCCCAGGTACTTAATACTACCTGCCTCCCATTTAAAAGGATAAGACGCCATCCCTGCTGCATTGGCGAAGCTGTTAAATGGGAACACCACAGATTTAGACCAATTGATCTTATACCCAGAGATTCTGGAATAAGCCTCTATCAGGGATAGGACATGCGGGACCTCGGGAGGCTGCGTGAAAAGGAGGAGATCGTCTGCGTATGCCGAGAGTTTAACTTGCAAGTTCCCAACATTAACCCCATTGATGCCCTTATGATGCCGAACTGCAATAGCCAAAGGCTCCAAAGCCAAATTAAACAGTAAGGGGGAAAGGGGACATCCCTGCCTAGTGCCCCTATGCAGGGAAAAGGGCCGAGAGAAGGTATTGTTAGCATAAATACTGGCGGACGCTCTGGCATAAAGCACCCGAACTTTATTTATGAAGTCCTCACCAAGACCGAACCAATGCAATATAAAAAACAGGAACGGCCACTCTAGCCTATCAAAAGCCTTCTCGGCATCAAGGGAGAGGGCGACATAGGGACAAGGGTCCGCCGACGCCCTCTCTAGCAGATTACAGAGAAGGCGGGCATTGTCCGAGGTCGACCTCCCTGGTACGAACCCACACTGATCCAGATGAACCAGCTCCCCAACCACCGAGGATAATCTCCCTGCCAGGACGCTCGCGTAAATCTTATAATCATCATTTAGGAGGGAGATAGGTCTGTAGCTAGCGACATTCCTAGGGTCTTTACCTGGCTTCTCCAGGACGATTATGGTGGCATCTGAGAAGCTACCCGTCTGACTCTGAGAATGTTCCAGCTCCCCAAAATACATCAGTAAATAAGGGATCAACTCTTTACTAAATACTTTATAAAATTCAAGCGGGAGGCCGTCCGGTCCGGCCGTCTTCCCTGAAGGCATGTTGTTGATTGCCTTGCGAAGTTCCTCCCCCGAAAAGGGTTTACCAATGTCCTGGGCTTGAGATTCCTCTAAAATGGGGTGTACCAGGTTCTCGACAAATCCGGTAACTTCATTGATATCCGCCTCACTCTCAGAGGTATATAAGTTAGTATAAAATTTAGAGAATTCGCCCACAATCTGCTCACTGTTGGATATGCTCTCTAGCGTACTAGTCAGGAGAGAGGCAATATGTGATTTAACTTGCTTCCCCCGCACAGTATTTGCGAGTAATTTACCAGCTTTGTTCCGCTCAACATGAAACCTGGCGGATTGCTTCAGCATTATCTGTTCCACCTCCGAGCTAAGTAATTCATTATATTGAAATTTTAATCTTTGTAGGCGCAGCAGAATGCCCGGCTCGGGGTGTTTGATCCAAAGCTGTTCGCCCGCTCGGATTTGCTGCTCTAAAGCTAGCATTTGCGCCTTCCGCCTTCTGGCCTCCTTAATTTTAAAACTAGTGATCGTTGCACGCAGCGAGACCTTGAAGGCCTCCCACCAAGCCCAATTTGCAGTGTCCCCGAATTTGTTGTTGTTAAAGTAGGAGGCAAAAGCAGCTCTCACCTCCTCCTGAAAGGCAGGTTCCACCAGCCACGTTCTATTAAAAGACCAGGCCTGAAAGGGTTTCTCTACCTCCACCACCTCTATATCGAGTAATATGGCTGCGTGATCTGAGACGGTCCTGCCTAAAATCCTCGCTACGCAATTAACTGTGACCAGGGGCTTAGAAATTAAAAAAATAATCTATGTGGGACGATGAGTTGTGTGCAGGGGAAAAGTAAGTATAGTCTTTTTCACCCGGATGAAGAAGCCTCCAGATGTCCACTAGCCCACAGGAGTCTATAAGCGCTGCAAGCGCTATGTTCGCACCAGAGGGGCGTTCAACCCTACCAGGGTTCCTATCCAGAAGGGGGTCTCTCACAAGATTAAAGTCACCGCCCAGAATTGTTAAAACCCCACTTTCTTCCTGAATGGAACCATTTAACTTACAGAAAAAATTAGGATCATCTACATTGGGACCATAAATGTTAACAATTGACAAGAGCTCATTGCCCACCTTCACCTGAGATTTGGCCCACCTCCCCATGTCATCATTACTTGAATTTACAACCTGAAGTCCCAAAGAGGCACTCATCAAGGTGGCAACACCATTTTTCTTATGAACCGCAGGAGAGGATCCCACTAAACAATAATGCTGATTCGCCAATTTGCTAGTTTCCATCAAAGAAAGGTGGGTTTCCTGCAAGAGAATGATGTTTGCACACTGCTTTTTACAACATGCCAAAATCCTCTTTCTTTTTATCGGGGACTTACGTCCTTTCACATTCAGTGACAACATTTTCAACCCTTTAACCATCCCTACAGTTAAACTTTATGATATATGTGGTCGGCAGAGCAGCATCCCTTCTCAACTTGGTAACCCAGAGAGCCATACCCCAACCCAAGTACTAAAGGAAAGAAAGGGAAAAAAGGGTAAGGCAACGGAAACTCAATTAGAGCACGGAGCAGCCCGGACCCCCTGAAAACAGGTACTGCTCCCAACCCCCCAACCATCCCAAATTCAGGACTTGCATTATCACACTGAACCAAACACACAAAACAGTGATAAAGACAAAAGCGACTGAGTGCTGAAGTCTGCAGTTGCCATGCTCTCTTCCGGAACCAAGTCGGACCAGTACCAGTCTCTGCTCCAGGAGTAGCTCATCCCTGCTGCATTGCGAGCACCTCTTGGTCCTCTATAAACTGCTGTAAAGCCGCAGGGTCATCAAATGTCTTAGTTGCGTTGTTCAAGGTGATTTTGAATCTCGCAGGGCTAAACAGGCCATACCTCGCCTGAAGGCGCTGCAGCCTGGGCCTTAGAGCTAGAAACTGCCTTCGTTTCTCCACTGTAGACTTACAAAAATCTGCGTAGAAGGCAATCTTCTGCCCCTCATGTTGGAGTGGGTGCTGCGCCTTGGCTGCCGCAAAAATCTGCATGACCTGTTGATGCCTTAACAGACACATGATTAAGGGCCGGGGACGCTTGCTGTGCAAATTGGGCGAGGTCGGGATACGATGCACCCCTTCAATTTCCAGCGGATGGGTAAACTCAAGTTTTAATAACTTCGGCAGAAAACTTTCCAAAAAGGTAATAGGATCGCCTCCTTCTGCGCCTTCCCCAAGTCCGACGATGCGGATGTTATTACGCCTGGCCCTGTTGCCCATATCTTCTAGGCTCCTTTCCAACCAGTCTGTCTTTCAAGCAATCAAAGTAGCTCACCTGATCTGCTCCTCGTAGCCAGCCACCAGCTTTTCCACCTTGTCGATCCTAATAGAGAGAGCTTGCATTTGTGAGCTCAATTCCCTTAGATCTGACTGCAATTCTGCGAGTGTTTCCCGTTAGAATCCACATGGTTCCGGATAGCTCTCACCTCCTTTAGTAGCTGCTGTATCTCGCCCGATGCATCCTGCGAAGGCGCCATTTTGTGCGGCGAAAGCGGATCCGTCTTGGATCTTTGGAGCCTGCCGCCGCCGGGGGGACAAATTCTAGGCGCATTTGCTTGCCCCCAGACATTCTCTTGTTCAGTGCCACCAAATTCGCAGGCCAGAGGGATGGTTGCAGACAGTTGCGTTCTGGATTGAATCAATGGGGCCCGGGAGAGAAACTCTTATGCCACCATGCCGGTTTCGCGCTGGCCCCTTACATTTTTTAACATTAAATCTCAGCTGCCAAATTCTAGACCATTCTTCAAGCTTAGCTAGATCCCTCCTCATGTTATCTACACCTTCCTGGGTGTCTACTCTATTGCAGATTTTGGTATCATCCGCAAAGAGGCAAACCTTACCCGACAGCCCTTCCGCTTTATCACTAACAAAGATGTTAAAAAGAATCGGACCAAGGACAGATCCCTGGGGCACACCACTGGTAAAATCCTTCTCCTCAGAGTGAGCTCCATTTACTTGTACTCTTTGTCGCCTCCCATCCAACCAATTTCTAACCCAAGCAGTAACTTTAGGGTCCATCCCTAGGGTGCTCAGTTTGTTTATAAGTCGCCTGTGAGAAATAGTGTCAAAGGCTTTACTGAAATCTAAATACACCACATCTAGGGCTCTCCCTCGGTCCAACTCCCTGGTCACCCAGTCAAAGAAATCAATCAATCAATCAGACTGTTTAACGGCTCTACAAGAACCTCTCTGAGCTCTTTCAGTATCCTGGGATGTATCCCATCCGGTTTCATGGCCTTGTCCACTTTCAGTTTCACAAGTTGTTCTAACACATCATCTTCTGTGAATGGTGTGGTATCTACTTCATTCCCATCTTTATATTTGGGAGTCACAGTTGGTCCTTCTCCAGAATTTTCTTTAGTAAAAACAGAGCAGAAGTATTTGTTTAGCAATTCCGCTTTTTCAATGTCCCTTTCCACGAGTCCATTCCCAGCACTTCTGAGTCCTGCGATTCCACCTCTGATCTTCTTCCTTTCCCGAATATACCTGAAGAAAGTTTTGTCGCCACACTTCACATCTTTAGCCATCTTTTCCTCTGCCTTTGATTTTGCTATCCTTATTTCTCTTTTTGTCTCTTAGTTTGATCCTGTATTCATTTCTGTGTTCCTCTGTTTGAAAGCCTTTGAATTTTGCAAAAACTGTATTTTTTGCCTTTATTTGAGCAGCCACTTCTTTGGAAAACCAAATAGGTTTCCTTCTCCTTTTGTTTTTATTTACTTTTTTTACATATTTATCTGTTGCCCCTTTTATTGCCACCTTTAGTTTAGCCCATTGCAATTACACTTCCCTTATCTCCTTACACCCTGTCAACTCCTCCTTTAGGTACATGGCCATTTTATTGAAGTTAGTGTTTTTGAAGTTTAGGACTTTAAGCTTGCTATAGTTGGACTACACCTTGGTTTTTATCTCAAACCACACTGTGTGATGATCGCTGCTGCTCACAGGTGCACCCACCCAGACATTCGACACGCTATCACCGTTGGTGAGGACTAAATCCAGCGTTCAGCTTTCCCTTGTTGGTTACTATATAGGGATCTGTATAATTCAGCTTGTTCAGTTTTCCTAGTAGGTCTATTGATGTTCTAGCACCCACTGCAATATTTAGTGATGTTTTTTTGTGGTTTGGCTTTTTGTTGCTAGTTCTGGTCCTCAATGATTTTTGTAGGGTTTTGTATTACTTCATAATGTACCTTGTATTGGAGAAAGTTTGTGTTACTGAGATGAAAGCAGAATCAGATTTTTTTGTATGGTGAAATGTCCTTTTACTCTATATCCATTGCTTGGAAAGGGGGATTTCTATGGGTGCAGAATATAAGTTTACAATTGATACCATGATGGCCTAGTGCAGGGTCATGGATCAGTAATTTTTATATTAGAATCTTAGGCTACATAATTTAACTACTACAGTGTTTGATCAGTATAACCAGTGATTGCAAAATGTTCATTGTTTTATTATATAGCTGGCAGCTATGCTATTCAGGGGAGATAAATATATGTTTTATGACTCATGTCTGTTAAAATGAATGTTTTACTGCTTATTGACTAATAAAAACTTGATTTATGTGAGGAGAACTTTGCTCTCAGTCCTTCTCTGTTCCCTAACTAGAGCTCTGAGCAGGGCCTCCCTTGTGGATATTTAGGAGAGGCATCATCTCATCCTTTGCCTCAGGGAGTGGTTCACAATAGAGTGGTCCACCTAGGATGTCACATACCCTTGGACCTACAAGTATGTTTTACTTTTTAAAGACTTTGGGGCATGTGTATTAAAATGGGCTAAGGCAGTTAGCATGGGATTTAGCGTGTGCTAATGGCTACCATGCAAAGTCAGCATACTAAAAACTCCCCTGCTAACTGCTCAGTGCGAAATGGAGCAAGAACAGGGAAGGTTACGGGAAGAGATGGGGCATAGACAGCGTTGGCAGTTATCATGGTCAGCTACTTGCAGCAGTTAATGCAGCCACTATTAAAATAACAAAAAAACCTGATCCCCCCTCCCAGGAGCATCCCAAACTCCTGCCAACCCTACTGATAAGTGTCACAAACATCTCCCCATCTTCTGATACCCCCAAGCAATACCAGCAACCCCCTCTCCCAACGAGCCCAAGAAGTGCTAGCATTCCCATCATCCCCCACTTTCCAATCCACCCAAGCAGTAATAGCATCTCTCTCCCCACCTCCCAATCAGTACCAGCATCATCTTTAACCCTTCCCCCCCAAAGAGACAACGGACCATCCCCCCATCTCCTGGCATTTACCAGGGGTTTCTATGGTGGTATAATGGAGGGGCAGGAACAATCCTCAGATAGATACTTCTACTCCATTGTCTCCCAGGTCCACAATAGTAGCTCTGACCACTAGTAGTAATACTACAAAAATACCACAATGTTTCAGAGCTGTCATTTAGAACCCAGAAGACAACAGGGCAGGAATGTCTAGGGAATGCTACAACATCTTCAGTATGCCACCAGAGAAACCTCAGGCAAGCGCTGGGCAAGGATGAAAGGAGGCTCTATTGCCTCTTCTGGATGTGGGAGGTGATGCTGGTACTGAGGGGAGGGGGGCGGCGGCAATAGGGATGATGGTATTGCTTTTGGGGAATACTGTGAATGGAAAGTGGGGACATTCATGGAGAAGGGATCAGGAACATTGTAAGGCTTCTCGGGATGGGTATTGGGAGTGGGGAGTGATGCTTATCAGGAGGGCTGGGAAGTAGGAAGTGATACTTGGCAACGGAGGTCAGTTAATGCATGGGGCTGCGGTAAATATATCAGCACAGTAGGTGCATCTGCACTATCTGTCAATGTTTTTAGCATGCAGTATGTGTCTGTCCTGTGAAGTAACTACAGAGCAGATGCTGCTGTTGCTACTACTACTACTGAGCATTTGTATAAGCGCTACAAGATGTATGTAGTGCTGCACAGACACATGTAAAAGACGATCCCTTCTCATCAGGGCTTACAATCTAGTCAACACAGTAGCTGCAGACATGGGATACAGCTAGAGGGAATGGTAATGAAACGCAAAGGAGATCAGGCGAGTCAGGATCCGAAAGTGGCAGCAAAGAGATGAGTTTTCAGCCTGGATTTGAAAAGGGCCAGAGAAGGCGCCTGACGTACAGATTCAGGTAGTTTGTTCCAGGCATAAGGAGCAGCAAGGTAAAAGGAGTGGAGTTAGTAGTAGAAGAGAAGGGTACAATTCGAATTTGCACTTACCACATTCATAAGTGCAAAATTTAACATGTGGTAAGTGCAACAACTGACCGCAGTTTAGTAATCAGGCCCCTTTGTGTTTATAAGGCTTTAAAATGCCAGAACCTTATGGTCTCAAGTGCCTGTGTACTCCGGCAATTGTGTTAGTCCTTTTAAAGATATTACAGTCTGGAAACACAATAGATCTACATCTATACATATTTTTGAGCATGTTCTTATTACATTATTTACTATACATTCCTGGTATATGAGGTCACCTTCCTCGGGCTTCTTATTCATCAGATATTGATGCATTCATAAATCCTAGCCTGAAAGCTACATTATTGATAAAAATGGCATAATCTTGTAATAGAAGCTGATAGAACAGCAAAATATCTTTAACTCCATGGTCATAATCATCTTCAAGTTCCTAGATCAATGATTCTATTACATTCTTTCCCCAATCAAACAAGCATTATGTCTAGCTCCAATCTGCACATCCACGTTCATAGTCTGTTTATGAGTGCAGCCGGTACCATCTCATAGCAGATTCAGATTGGAATTATATTCTCTAAACAAATGATAAGCACAAATGATCTTTATGTATGTGGTTATCTTAGAGTGGCATTGATGAATTTTCATACGCTCCTCAAGCTTTTCTTCTGACCAGTCCAGTGTTCAGCATATTCACAATGTGTATGCATAAGATATATTTTACTATCCCCATTCTATGTCAATCTACCTTATACATATTCATTGTGGATATTTTGAAAAACAGATTTGTTGAGGAATCCTTCAGGACCATTTACTTATATGGAGATCATTCCGATGTGCGAATAGTGGGGATGTACGGCCAGTTTGGATGTACATCTCCCACTATTCACGGGGGGAAATTTCAGAACTCCAGGCTCCCCGTACGCACAGCAGCGTTATGTGGGGAGCTCTGGACGGGGGTGGAAAGGGTAGAGCCAGAGGAGGAGCATGAGCAGGGCAGAGGCGGACCCACGACCCCAGACATACAGGGCCGATTCCGGTCATGGCCCTGTATGTCCAGGGCGGCAAGGATGCACAGGGAACATATTCCACCTTGGAGGTGGAATAGGTCCCCCTGAGGAAGGGGAGTGGCACCGGCAGACCCCCAACCCTGGTGAGCAGCAGCAGGAGGTTCCTCACTACCAGACCACAGCCTTGGCAGGCCCCTCCAGGGGTTGGGCGGTGGGGGAACAGCAGTATTGATCTGGTGCAGCTTGGCAATAGCAACCATAACATGATCACATTTGATTTAATAAAATGGAGGGAGAATAGCAAGGAAATTGACTGCCCTAGTATTTGACTTTCAAAAAGGTGACTATAATAAAATGAAGAAACTGGTTAAGAAAAAACTAAAAAGAGCAACTGAAAACGGTTAAGAGTATACATCAGGCCTAGGTTTTATTTAAAAATACTATCTTGGAAGCCTAGACCAGATGTATTCCATGCTTTAAAAAAAGGTGCAAGGAAGACCAAAATGACAGCCAGCATGATTTGAAGTTGAGGTCAGAGAGGCTGTTATAGCTAAGAGAGAATCTTTCAGAAAATGGAAGAAAAGAAAACCAGCCAAATGATGAAAACAGGAAAAAACATACAGTATGGCAAGTTAAATGTAGGGCACTGATAAGACAGGCAAAGAGAAAATTTGAAAACAAACTTGTTGTGGAAGCAAAAGGACGTAATTAAATCATTCTCAAGTATATTCATAACGAAATACCTGTGAAAGAGTCAGTTGGACCATTAGATGGAATGCTAAAAAGTGCACAGAGATAAGACAAGGCCATAGCGGAGAGACTGAATGAATTTTTTGCTCCAATCTTTACTGAAGATGTACAAAAAATCTTACCCATTCCAGAAATGATATATCAGATGAATTGAAGCAAATCGACAAATCAGGAATATGTAAAACAGCTAATTGATAAACTAAAGAGCAATAAATCACCTGGACTGGATGTTATACATCCCAGGGTGTTGAAAGAACTGAAATATGAGATAGTAGAATTACTGTTAGTAATCTGTGATCTATCATTAAAATCATCTGTAGTACCCAAGGATTTGAGAGTGACCAATCTAATTCCAATTTTTAAAGAGGGTACCAGGGGTGATGCAGGAAACTACAGACCAGTGAGCCTGATGTCTGTACCGGGAAAATGGTAGAAATCATTATAAAAAAACAAAATTACTGAACATGTAGATAAACATGATTTGATGGCAGAAAGCAAACATGGCTTTAGCCAAGGAAAGTCTTGCCTCACCAATCTTACATTTTTTTTGAAGGTGTGAATAAATAGGTAGAAAAAGGTATCTCTCAATGTTCAGAAATCCTTTGACACGAGAAACTCTTGGGGAAATTAAAAAGCCATGGGATAGGAAGCAATGTACGCTTGTGGATTAGGAACTGGTTGAAAGAAAACAAAACATAGGGATAAATGGCCAATTTTCTCAATAGAGAAAAGGTGAATAGTGAAGAACCCCAGGGATCTGTGCTGGCCCTCTGCTTTTTTTTTTTTTTAAATTCTTTATTTTCGTTTTATAACAACAAAGGAAAGGAAGACATACAGCTAAAAGACAGATACATAAAGTGTAATACATACACCAAAGTAAACCCCTGCCACCCCCCTCCCCCCTGCTTCTTCTCTAGAAAACTAATCATTCCCGAAGCGGGCGTGTACTTACATTATTGTGTTACAAAACCTAACGGTGATCTGAAACATGATGAGTGCACATTATACAGGCATGTTGGAGCAATGAGCAGATTGTACATAATCATTAAGCATCTGCCATTTAGACAAGCGAGAGTGAGGTTGGGCATGGGGAATAGCTCTCCGAGGTATCTGCTCATATTTACTATATAAGCAGACGAGGTTCCACCATTCATTGACAGTAAGTCGAGAGCTATCCTTCCAATTCCTCGTGATTAAGCATATGGCTATACCCAGCATGAAATCAAGGAGAAAACGACCCTTCTTAGGAAGAGAGGGGACCTCCGCCACAGAGCGGAGTCCCACGATCTTCCAAGAGAGAGGTTCGTGAAGGTGTAAGATAAATTGAATACGACCCCAGACCCGCCCCCAATAAACCTGTAGTTGAGGACATTCATAAATAACATGAGCGAAGGTTCCCACAGCAGTATGGCAAGACCAACACTGGTCCCTAGCATTTGTGTTCCATTTGGCTATTTTTCCTGGGGTATAAAAGCATCTGTGTGCAAAAAAGAAGAGAGTTTGGGTAACAGAGGCAGACTGGGAAACCCGCACTACTTTGCTCCAGAAAACGCTCCATTGCACAGGGGTTAAAGTGGTTTACAGTTCGCGCTCCCAGGCTTGTTGGGCTCTAAAAGTGGCCGTGTCTGTACCCTGACATAATATTTTATAAAAGTTAGAGGCTACCCCATGTGCACTACTAATAGAGTGAACTATCTCTAATAGCCCGTCCTCAGTAGGGGCAGAGGGCGGCATGATTCGAGCACTTTTGAGGCAGTGTTGAAGCTGCATCAATTGAAAGTAGTGTTTCGCTGATAACGCAAATTCCTTTTGTAAATCAGAAAAGGTTTTACAACGAGCTGCAGAGAAAAGCTGTTGGGGTGTCCAGATCCCCCTTGAGTACCAGGGTTTCCATGCTATCGTTCTATTTAGGACTTGAATTCTGGGGTTATTCCATAGCGGGAGTCCGTCCTGAGGACATACGTTCGGGCCCAGTGATAGAATGAGAGTGTTAAAGGCCGCAAGAGTATCGACAATCATTGGTGGATGGCGGGTGTCTACTTGATAGGACATACCGGGGAGATGGGTCAACGGAATTGGGCTACTAAGCTCCTCTTCTATGTCAAGCCAAACTGGTCTGCTGTCTGTTGAGGCATCTAGCCATCGGGCACCTTGCTTAAGTAGGAAGGCTTGATGATATCTAAGAAAATCAGGAAATCTGGTACCCCCTCTTTCCTTTGTAGACTGTAGTTTTTGTTTAGCTATCCTTGGTGGCTTGCCCTGCCAGAGATAACGGACGAGAAGGCCCTCAATATCTTTATAAGTATGTAGCGGGAGTAAGCATGGCAGCATTTCTAAAATGTAGTTCACTTTGGGGACTATCATCATTTTCACAGTTTCTAAGCGGCCCCACCATGTAAGAGATAAGGGAGACCAACGATTCGTGAGCTCACGGACTTTGGAGACTACCTCTTTGGCATTAAAACTGATAGTGTCTTCTAAAGGAGAACAGTAATGGACCCCGAGATACTTCACCATGCGGGATTGCCAAAGGAAGGGAAAGGCCTGCATGTCAGCCTCATGTACCCAGCGGTTCAGTGGGAATGCTACAGATTTGGTCCAGTTAATTTTATAGCCCGATAATTGTGAGTATCCGTCAATCAGATCCAAGACAGCTGGAACCGAATCGAGGGATACGAAAAGCATAAGGTCATCTGCATATGCAGAGAGTTTAATCTCCCTATGACTGAAGGGGACACCTCGAATACGTGCGGACTGTCTAATAAGGAGGGCTAGGGGTTCAAGAGCTAGATCAAAGAGCATTGGTGATAGGGGGCAACCTTGACGCGTGCCTCTTTGGAGATTAAATGGCTGAGACTTGATGGCATTTACACAAATACTGGCGACGGGTTGAGTATACATGACTTGGAGATATCGGAGGAAACCCTCCCCAAAGCCATACCATCGGAGAACTGCAAATAAGAAGGGCCATTCTAGGCGGTCAAAGGCTTTTTCGGCATCCAGGGAAAGACCCACCCATCGATGATCTAGATTGGCAGCACTGGATAGCACATGGCACAAGGTCCGAGCATTGTCAGCAGTTGATCTGCCGGGTATAAAACCGCATTGGTCGGGGTGAATTAGGGTGGCCATCCTGTCAGAAAGCCGGGTGGCCAAGATCGTTGCGAAGATCTTATAATCGGCATTAAGTAGGGAGATTGGACGGTAGTTGGCGGTTAGTAGCGGGTCTCTGCCTTCTTTCTCAAATACTACCACATTGGCTGCAGAAAAGGATCCCAAAGAGGATGTATCTACCGCAAGGGCAGTAAAATAGAGTTTTAAATAGGGAGCTAAATCTGCACTGAACGTTCTGTAGAATTCGGTCGGGAGACCATCGGGCCCTGCGGCACGGCCCGAGGCTGTTCGTTTTAGGGCAGATTGGATCTCTAAAGTAGAGAAGGGTTCATCCATCGCATCCCTATCATCTTCAGAGAGGGTCGGCCGCTGAATGCCAGAAAGCAATCGCTCGAATGTCTCTGACGAGAACTCACATTCAGATTGATATAGGCGGATATAGAAATCCCGAAAGAGCTCTACAATGTCGGAGTCTGTGGTCACTATGCCCCCTCCCTGTGGAGCTCGAAGGGCCGCTACGCGTTTGGCTTCTTTTTGACCTTTCAAGGCGTTGGCTAAGAGTCGACCGGCTCGGTTATTTTCACGATAATATGTCCCTCGCTGAAGCTCAATACTCTTAGAAGCTGCAGTTGAGAGGATTGAATTATATTGAAAACGGAGACGCTGTAATCGAATTAATACACATGGATCAGTGCGTGAAGTTAAAACTCGTTCGCCTGCTTTTATTTGTTGGTCTAGTATGAGTAGCTGCTGTTTGCGTTGTTTTCGCAGGCGGATTTGATAGCTAGTGATCGTTGCTCGAATGGCCGCTTTGAAGCCCTCCCACCAAGCCCAATTCGCAGTATCCTGGGGTAGATTAAAATGGAAGTAATCCTGTATGGCTGCTCGAATTTCTAACTGGAACTCTGGCTGAGTTAACAGGGCTCTATCAAAGAACCAGGCCCCCGAATTCCCTTGGGGTGCAGTAGTGTGTAATTGAAAGGAAATGGCAGCATGATCTGAAATATGTTGGGAGTGAATCTTTGCAGTGTCCACCTGAGGAACTAACAGTTTTGATATTAGAAAGAAGTCTATGCGAGACTGGGATTTATGAGGGGAAGAGAAGAAGGTGAAGTCAAGCTCATTGGGGTGTAGTAACCTCCATAGATCAACTAAAGCAAGATCTTTGATCAGGGAGGTAAGCGTGGTGTGACTCTTGGGGGGACCACTTGTCCTAGGCGGCTGTTTGTCAATCAGGGGATCAAGGACTAGATTGAAATCCCCCCCAATTATCAATGAAGTATTAGCAGAGGCCTGCGCAACCTGAGCAATGGTAGCAAAAAAGGCAGGGTCATCCACATTAGGAGCGTAAAGGCATATACATGTAACTTCAAGGCTACCTATCTTGAGGTGAACTCTGGACCATCTACCTTCTGTATCTGAACTAGTCGCAATAATAGTAGCATGCAAAGATTTCCTAACCAGTATGGCAACCCCACATTTCTTAGAAACGGCTGGGGAATAGGCGGCCACCATGTAAGGTTTAATATTGAGTTTAAGAGTTTCCTTCGAATTTAAATGCGTTTCTTGGAGAAAAATCAGATCCGCAGCTTCCTGACTTAGGTAGCTTAGGATTTTCTTCCGTTTTATCGGATTATTGATTCCTTTTACGTTCAATGAGAAAATCTTACATGGTGCCATCAATCAGTAATAGACATTTTAGGTAAGGGCGCTTGAAAACATACAACATGGTGAGAGAGGAAAGATCCTTTGCCTGAGAGCTGCCGCGGGTGTTCCTGGTCCGCGGAGCGGCGTTGCAGGTGGGAGTCGGGTCCCTGCCCGGTCATCAGCAGGCGTTGGTTGGTCGCCCTTGGGACTGAGGACCCCCCCGAGCCCTTTAAAATCTCTGCTGGTCTTGCACCACGGTGAGAGAGGAGGAAAGATCCTTTGCCTGAGAGCTGCTGCGGGTGTTCCTGGTCCGCGGAGCGGCGTTGCAGGTGGGAGTCGGGTCCCTGCCCGGTCATCAGCAGGCGTTGGTTGGTTGCCCTTGGGACTGAGGACCCCCCCGAGCCCTTTAAAATCTCTGCTGGTCTTGCACCACGGTGAGAGAGGAAAGATCCTTTGCCTGAGAGCTGCCGCGGGTGTTCCTGGTCCGCGGAGCGGCATTGCAGGTGGGAGTCGGGTCCCTGCCCGGTCATCAGCAGGCGTTGGTTGGTCGCCCTTGGGACTGAGGACCCCACCGAGCCCCATAAGACCTGCTTGCTTCACACGTGGCTGCGTGTGCGCGGCCTGCGGGGGCGTGCCCGAAGGGGCGTGTCATAAGGGGCCTGACACGCTCCTTATGTGCTCCTTCGGTGTTCCTGAGGATATTTCTCTGAACGCCGGTTTAGAAGTTGCCGGGTTCGATGGGGAAGCGCAAAGCGAAGATGGAGAACAGAGCCGTCGCTAAGGAGAATCAGCGAGGTAAGCTGAGCGGCCCCATGGACCGGCATCTTTTACCCCTGCCGCCTGCTAATCTGTCTTCGGAAGGGGCGTCTTTAAGCCCTGTACTCCGGACGCCTCCCCCTCTTCCTCAACCTCCTCAGTCTTCTACGCCTGTGGACTCTCCTCCTCTTGTTGCTCCCCCGACTCTATTCCCGGTGGACCCAGCTGATATCGGCGAATTTCCATCTTCTCCTACCCGTGAGGTAACCTTAGCTGACATTTGGTCAGCGCTCCAGCAGATTGACTCCCGTCTTTCTAAAACAGTCTCCTCATTATGTACCTTTACTCATTCTGTTGTTGAAAAAGTACAAGTTATTGATTCCCAGTTGGTTGCATTTTCACAGTCTCTTGCCCGTGTTGATACTACACTCCAGTCTGGTAAGGATGTTAATGTTTCGCTTATTAAAGATGTTTCCTTATTATCATGCAGACTGGAAGCGCTTGAGAATCAACAAAGGGCAAGAAACTTACGTTTCTTAAATTTCCCTCACACCCATCTACTTTCTTTTGAAATTTTGTTGAAGAAATATTTTACTGAAGTGCTACATATTAGTGAGACATTGGATGTGGTTCAATTGTATTGTATACCTACTCTTGTTCCTGCTCTGCCGTCACAGGAAGGGGTTCCCCCCCTCCTGTTGATGTCTCAGTGGGACAAGATCTTACTGCTTTTTTAGAAGATTCACTGGATCTCATCACCAAGCGTTGTACGTTGGTGGTGACTTTCAGTACTGAATCTCGTAAACTGCAGGTTCTTCGTGCTTATTTTAAGTACAAAGACGTTTTATTTTGTGGATTCAAAATGCAGGTGTTTCCGGATGTGGGTCGAACAACCCAGGTTCGCCGTAAACAGTATTTGGAGTTAAGATCCCGGGTTATAGCGTTGGGTGCTTCCTTTTTCCTTAAATTTCCCTGTCGGTGCTCAATCACTTTTGAGGGTCAGAATTATGTATACACCGACATAGCGTCCCTGCGTCGGTGGTTGTCTGAGAAGGAGGTTAGGGGAGAGTAAATGGGGGAGGAATGATTTTGTTTAATACAGCTCTCTTATGTGGAGTATGCAACTCCTTTTTGCTTTTATTCTTACTTAGTTTTTTGTTTTGGTGTTTTTTCCTCTCTCCATGATGTGTATCTTTATGATGAGTGGTATATTGTTCTCTTGAAGATTTTGTATCTTATAATACGTATTTCTTTTCATCTGTATTGTATATTCAAGAAAAGCTTAAATAAAAAGTTAAAAAAAAAAAAAAAGAAAACATACAACATAATCAGAATCTGTGCAACAATGACATAATCACCGAGTATTCTGGCTAATACACCCCATATTGAAAAGTATGTACCAAAGTATCTTAGAGAAGAAGCAAAACCCCCAAAGAATATGGCGACCATATGTCTGCGAGAGGAGGCCCTAGAGAGGAAATAGAAAGACATGAAAAAAAAAGAAAAGAAACACCAGAGTCCATAATTAACACTGTCTCTGATACTCATCGAGGCTACTATGGGTAGATGGAGTCGGGTCACAGATATCATCAAAAGTAAGGCAACAAACTGCCCTCGCCAGACTCTTTGCTGGGCTGCGGCAGATCCAATATGGCAGGCACCGCGGATATGAGAATACTTGCAGGAAATATTCTGGAAGTCAGCGCATCAAGTCGGCTTCTTTGGAATCCAAAAACTCCGCTAGAAGATCAGGGTCCTCAAATGTTCTTGTCTGATTGTGAAGCGTGACTCGGAGCTTGGCCGGGTACATCAGGCCATAACGTGCTTGTAGTTGTTGAAGCCTCGGCCGGAATTCCAGAAAGCGCTTTCGGCGGTCGACCGTGGGTTTAGCCAAGTCGGGATAGAAGGAGATCTTGTGGCTCTCAAACTCCATATGGCCCTTTGCCCGAGAGGCATTTAGAATTTGCTCAACGTGTTGATATCTCAAAAGTCGAAAAATGATAGGCCGCGGGGTCTTCCTGTTGAGCGTTATGCTTGTGGGTACACGATGAGCGCGATCGATCTCCAAATCTTTGGTAAAGGTGATTTGGAGCAGGGAAGGGAGGATTTTGCATAAAAACTCTTTCATGTCTCCCGATTCCACTCCCTCCGGTATGCCCACGAGTCGTATGTTGTTGCGGCGCGCTCTATTATTGCCATCTTCCACTTCTTTCTGCAAGGCCCGCACCTGACGTTCAACTTTGTCGAGTTTGGACAACCGGGCCGCATGGGAGTCCAATATGCTCTCCATTTTGTCCTGACGCGAAGAAAGCCCTTCTAGCTTGCATTGAAGCACACCAAAATCTTCCCGCAGCGCTCGGAGTGCTTCACCGTTTGACTGCACGAGGTCTTTGACCCCTCTAATCTCTGCGAGGATTTCCTGCTGCATTTCGGGGCCCTCGCGCAAGGCCAGCCCCTTCTGCGGGGACGGAGGTTCAGTTTTGGAACGTTTGCCGTGAGAAGCCGCTGGAGATCCAAATTCCAGGCGCGTGGGTTTGGTCCCCGCCATCTCACCAATGTGCCCCGGCAAGGTCAGAGTAGAAGTTCCAAGTATGTACGGTGTTAATTCAGGATTCTGAGTAGGCCTCTCGGGAGCCTCAGCGTTATGCGACCATCCCGCTGGACATCAGGCTCCGCCCCCCATGGCCCTCTGCTTTTTAACACATTTATAAATGACCTGGAAATGAGAACAAGTGAGATCATTTTTTTTAATTGAAAATTTTCAAATGTTACAAAGCAACCATAAGGAAAACAAATCTCTTCTTACAGAATAATAAACACAACAATATTGAAAAATCTGGGAGAACTCCAATAATAGCCAAAGAAATATGCAATAGTCCACATCGCGGAGTAAATCGGATACAACTTACAGCCCATATGATCATTTATATAACCTGTTTTTAATCTACCCAACCCATGACACAACAATACAAAAGAAAAAAAAACTATTTATCACTAAGAAACTTTTCCAAATGTGATACATTTGAAAAGGAATATTTTGTGCCTGCATACATTACAACACACTTACACGGAAACTTTAAATAAAAGGTAGCACCGAGGCGGAGCCTGCTGCTAGCTAAGATGGCCGCGTAACTCTCACCCTCCGCTGAATCCTGCATTAATCCTGGTCCCCGTGCCGCCACCTTGCACGCAATTGGTATCCGTCGGTGTCTGCAGCCACGGGAGATGGCGACGAGCAAACCCAGCCGGCTCGAATTTGGTGTGGGGCCGAACCCAGCGA
The DNA here is from genome assembly GCA_033557465.1 of Ichthyophis bannanicus. Classification (NCBI taxonomy): domain Eukaryota; kingdom Metazoa; phylum Chordata; class Amphibia; order Gymnophiona; family Ichthyophiidae; genus Ichthyophis; species Ichthyophis bannanicus. The sequence goes on along the minus strand of CM066035.1, from coordinate 300,031,976 downwards.
CTAAACGTCCGAAGCCCGATCCACCCTCACCGCAGAAGCCGGTAAGCGGGCGGGAAAGTGGCGTGAAACTGCAAGAACTTTTGCGGGAGATAAGAGCTGTTCGGGAGCTGGTAGTGGCAAACGGCGAGACTCTTGCCGCGGTTCAAGCAGATGTGCTTGAATTAAAAGAACTTAAAGGGGTAGTTGCGGCCCTTACAGCTAGAATGGGAGAAATGGACTGTAAAATGGAGGCTCACGAGGCATCCCTCCGGCAGGTGGCCAAAAATAGTAAATGGCTAGACGCTCTGGAGAAAAGCCTAGAGGATCAGAGTAACAGAGCACGGAGAAATAATCTGAGGCTCCTGGGGTTGCCGGAGGGAGCGGAAGGTGTTAATCCCATGGAATTTTTGGAACACACCCTTCCTAAGCTCCTTCAGCTCAAGTTTACCCAGCCCTTTGAAATTGACAGAGCGCATAGGGTACCTTCGCAGGCCAGCCCACAACAGCGCTACCCACGGCCTCTGATTATGCAAATCCTGCGTTATTCGCAGCTGGCCCAGATCTTGGCGGTGGCTAAGGCAAGGTCTCCGATAAAATTCGAGGAGCACACTTTAACCTTGTATCCAGACTTTTGCAAGACTACAGTCGTCAAGCGAAAGCTTCTGCTGGCACTTCGACCGCGCCTGCAGCACCTGCAGGCTAGATATGGTATGTTCTATCCGGCGAGAATGCGGGTGACTCTTCATAACCAGATACGTACCTTCGAGGACCCTGCGGCCTTAACAGCTTTTTTGGAGGAGAACGAGGCTCGTGTAATGCAATGAGAACTAGTGCTCCTCGCTTTGTGCAGCTGTGTACTTAATCCCCTTGGGACTGCAAAGTGCTGCCTGGCCCTTGAGGGAGGCGGCGTTGGGGTTGGAGCCTCGTGGAGACTTGCGTCTGGCAGAACCTCCTGCTTTGTTTCCTGAGGGAGCGTGTGATGGACCTTGTTATGGCCCATGGGTCGAGGTGTTGTACAGTGGACATTGTTCAGTATAGCATGTTTAACATAGTGGTACTGTGTTTTAGCGGGGCAAAATAGTGGGTACAGAAATTGACCTCGGGTGGGGGGTTGGGGATAGTACGGATGATTATGTAAGCATGCGTGGGAAGGTTGTGTGTGTATGGAGGGGTGGATCTGAAGCACAATTGCGTGCGACGTGCTGCGGAATGGGTTTTGTTTGTGTATATTACACTAATTATCCTGGAGTTGTATGGGGAGGATCGGCCCCTGAGGGAGGTTACTCTGAGTCTGGTGCCTGGCCCCTCCTTGTTGATGTGACCGCGCACCTGTGGCTCCTCCCTAACTGCCCTAAGGAATGAGGATGCGGGAATTGGCTCTGAGCATGCTATGTGGATGGCTGGACTCTGTACTGGTATTCTGTATCTTGTATAGTCACAGTGGAGCTTAGTTGTTGAAGACTGGCTTGGGCGGTGGGATGGGGTATGTCAGGAAGGCTGGGTGTGGGTGTGTGGGGTTGGATGCGTGCAGGGGGTTGACTGGATTTGGTGTCAGGGAGGGGGTGGGAGGGGGGGACCTATTTTCTGCTAGTGAATGTGTTGGGGGGGGGTCGTTTCCAGGAATGTGTTGAGTGGGGGGGGAGTTCGGGTAATTATGGTATGTAATCCAATGTTGGGATTGTTTCCCTGTATTACTCTGTATTTGTTGACAAGGGGACAGAGACTTTTGGAAGGGGCGGGGGGAGGTGGTAGTCTGGCTAGGGATGGCTCACCTAAGGGTACCTCCATTATGGAGGGCAAGTATGTCTTCCTGGGACCTCGCACTCTGTTACTTTCGAAGCTGCTACCTTGCCCGATCTGTTGCCCATCATAGTCTTTTCCAATATGATAATCTAGTCCCATGAAACCAGTTAAGTTTCTATCTCTGAACGTTAAGGGAATCAGTAATCCAATTAAGAGGAAAAAAATCTTAGTGTATTGCAACCACGAGTCTGCCGATGTGGTGTTACTCCAGGAAACGCATCTGTCCTCCTCTGAAACGGCGAAATTGGGGCTAGGGAAATATTCCCTTGTAGGGTGCTCGCCCGCGGTTGCCAGGAAAAACGGGGTAGCTATCCTGGTCCGTAAGACCTTAGCTCCGGAAATTTTGCAATCTAAGTCGGACATGGAGGGAAGATGGGCTAAGGTGATGCTCAAGATCGGCAATCGCACCCTCGCCATTATGAATGTGTATGGACCCAATCGGGATGATGTTTGTTTTTTTAAGGCAATAGCAGAGGAGGTGAAGGAATGGGATTCGGTGGAATGGATTCTTGGAGGGGACTTCAATATGGTTATTGATCCAGTGCTGGATCGTCAGCCATATCGCTCCCAGCGGCACAGTAGAGCGGCTCTAGTGTGGCAATCTATTATTCAGGAATGCAGACTCTCTGATATTTGGCGACTATGGCACCCTAAAGATCGACAGTTCTCCTTTTTCTCTTTGCCCCACAAGTCTCATTCCAGAATAGACTATTTTCTTGTATCTAGTACCTTACTTTCGGAGGTCACACAAGCTGATATTGCTGGGATGCACATTTCCGATCACGCTGCTGTCCATTTTACCATAGATCTTGTTGATGTCGCCCGGGGAGGGTGTGCCTGGTCTTTTCCCAGGGACTTCTTGCAGGAGCAGGAGTTCTGCGAGGAGATTAAGAAAGCAGCTAAGGAGTATTTTGCCTGTAATTCCCTCCCAGAAACGCCTGCCTGGGCCTGGTGGGAGGCCTTCAAAGCTGTTATCCGTGGCGTTGTTACTAGTTATAAAATCAGGGTAGGGCGGCGAAGGAAAGCGCAGCTCGAGGAGTTGGAGGCTCAGATCCAAGCAGGAGAGAGCCTGCTGGTCTCCAGGGCTGACCCAAGCATTCTCCTTCGCTTGCAGAGGTTGCGATATCAATATAACAATATCATGAGTGCTGAGGCGAGCAGGCTGATCCGTAGTGCTCATGGGAAGTATTATTGTGACAGCAACAAAGCAGGGCGTCTATTGGCACGAACCTTGAAGCCCCGCTTGGCCAAGCGGCGCATTGAAGCCATTCAGGATGATCAAAGGGGCCTTCTCACGAGTGAAGCTGATATCGCAGAATGTTTTCAGTCCTTTTACAGGAAACTGTATTCATCCGAAACGGGCTCTAGCTCCGCAGCTTTTCACAAGTTATTCGGTCGGGTCCCCCACCCTGTTCTCCATGATAGTCAGATCAAGGAGCTTGATGGGCCACTGACGGTTAGGGAGACCCGAGAGGTTCTCTTTGGTATGAAGGGGGGGAAAGCGGCCGGTCCGGACGCTCTTCCGGTGGAGTTTTACCAAACATTTGCGGATGATCTCCTCCCCTATCTACTTATATTTTTTCAGGATCTCTTGGCGCAGGCTCCTTTAACAGGGTCTTTTAGCGAAGCGACGATTGTGGTGTTGGAAAAGCCGGGTAGGGACCCTCAGAAAGTTGGGAATTATCGCCCGATCTCCCTATTAAACGCTGATTACAAAATCTTTTCATCCATCTTGGCCCATAGGTTGGTTAAGGTGGTGCCCGACCTTATTCACCCTGACCAGTGTGGGTTTGTTCCCGGGCGGTCAACTGCGGATAATGCCCGTCTCCTTTTAAACTTAATGGCGGCTGCGGAGGATTCGCAAGGACCTCTCGTTGGCCTATCTGTTGACGCTGAGAAAGCTTTCGACCGCCTGGAATGGGATTTCCTGATGCAGGTGCTACGCTGGTTTGGGGTAGGGGAGACGTTTATTAAGATGGTTAGCATGCTCTATATCGCGCCGTCGGCACGGATCCTGGTCAATGGCTCCCTATCGGGCGCCTTTGTACTGAATAGAGGGACTCGGCAGGGTTGCCCCCTTTCGCCTCTTTTATTTAATTTGGCCTTGGAACCCCTGGCCGTCCTTATAAGACATTCTCAGGAGGTGCGGGGAGTAGAGGTGGCGGGCTTACAAATCAAACTGTCGGCTTATGCGGATGACCTGTTGTTATTCCTTCATCCTGACTCTATAGGGGTAGTATTAGATATCATAGGGCAGTACTCGGCCTTGTCAGGCTACAAAATTAACTGGGATAAGTCCATTGCATTTCCGATGAATTCCGGGACCTTTTCCTCGTCGGTCGATCAATTCCCTTTTAGGTGGGAGGCTAGAGCCATAAAATACCTCCGTGTGAGGTACGGGACCTCGCTGGAAGAGACGGTAGACATGAATGTGAAATCCTTGAAGGATATGGTCCAGGCCTTTACGTTGCAATGGGCTCCCCTGCATTTGTCCTGGTGGGGCAGATTAGATTCCATTAAAATGGTACTCGCCCCTAAAGTTAATTACATTTTGGAAATGATCCCCTTAGAGTTTCCCGTAAAATTTTTTAAGTCCCTAGAGCGCATCTTGACAGAATTTTTGTGGCAGGGTAAGCCCCCTAGGATCGCGTTGCATAAACTGAAAGCGAGCAAGCAGGATGGGGGGGTGCAGTTCCCTGACTTTAGATGGTACCACGCTGCTCTCCTGTTGAAGCATGGTTCTCAGTGGCTTCTAAACAGGGAAGGGGGCTCCAGGCCAGTTTGGGTGGACGTGGAGGAACGCTGGATAGCACCTATCCCTGTTCATCTATTAGTTGGCATGGTCCTGCCAGGGCAGGGGAGAAACCTCAAAATTCTTCGGGCTTCGCAGCATGCCTTTTCTCTGCTAGATGCACGATTGGATTGTGGGGGCAGTATATCAGCAGGATCTCCGATTTGGTTCAATCCATATTTGAAGATTGGGCGTCGATCTTTTGCGTGGAAGGCATGGCAGGATCGTGGTATCTGGACTGTTGGACAGTTAATCAGTGGGAAGTCATGGAAATCCTTCGGGGATTTGCAAAAGGAATTTGGGCTCCCGAGTTCGTGCTATTATCAATGGATCCAGCTCAAACATTGTCTGTTGGGTCTTCCTTGTGATCCTTCCAGAGTTGCGGCCCAGGGGGCGGTTTTGAAGGAGGTGGATGTGTGTGTTAGTGGTAAGGGAATCATGTCTAAGTTTTATGCCCTATTCCGGGACACCTCTGGAGTAACTTCTAAGGAAGTGAGGCTCTGTTGGGAGGAAGAATTGGCGATCTCTATATCTGAGCAGACGTGGTGCACTATGTGGGGAAGAGTGAATCGAGTCTCCAGGGTGGCTGCTCTGACGCAATCCCTCTACTTTATTCTTCATAGGGCGTATTTCACTCCGGATAGGGTGGCGAAGTGGGCGCCGGGGGCGCAAAGTAAGTGCTGGTCCTGCAAAGGGGACAAGGGCACTTTTAGACATATGTTCTTTGAGTGCTACTATGTTCAGAGATACTGGCTTTTGGTTTGGGACAAGATTAGTAGGGTGCTGGGTCTCCAGTCTCCATTGAGCTGGGAAATAATTATTCTTCGTTCCTGTGCGGGTGGGCTGATATAGGAAAAGGAGAATACCTTCCTATTTAACTTTATGATGGCTATTGCACTCAAGTTGATAGTATCTAATTGGAAGGACTTGTCCAAATTGGATAGCCTGCATTGGTGGAATTTAGTTAGCGTATATTCTAGTTATGAGAAGGCACAGGAGAAAAAAGAAGCCCTATGGAGGCTGGGACGGAGACCCTGGCAAACCCGAGAGGGTTTCCCTAGGGATGGGCAAGTTTGTAGCAAATGGTACTATCTTGATGACTACTCGGCTAGAGCGAGGTGCAGCTTTTCGACGTAACTTTAACCTTACCTTCTGGTAGTTGTTGACTATCTACCGGACGGTTCTCCTAGATGGGTGTGTCAGAGGTCGCAGGAGGACGGGGGGTGGGGGGGAGGGTTGTTGTTGGGGGGTGGTTGGTGGAGGGAGGTTGCTGTAAGTTACCTTGTGTTGCTGAGGGGAGTTGGAGTTATATATTGTTGTATGGTTGAAATTATAAAAATAAATAAAAATAAATAAATAAATAAAAAAAATAAAACAGCACAATATTCAATACAGGAATATGAAAAAAAATAAAATAAAAAAAATAAAATAAAAGGTAGCACCGACAGCAAGAACTCGAGGCCACAATTGCAAGAATGCTTTCCTATGCAGGTGTGTGGTCTTAGCCACATCAGGAAAATATTAATAGAGTGTCCACAAAAGGGAACATCTTTTTTTTAGAAAAAAATAGCTTCAGGATATCACCCTTCACAATTTCCAACCTAAAAAAAACTACCAGTGCCTCTCTTTTTGTCACCTTATCCAGAGAAGACTCAAAAGGTGATCAAATTTGCAAATGACACCAAATTATTCCCAAAAAACACAAGAGAATTATAAAAAATTGCAGGAAGACTCTTAATAAATTGGGAGACTAGGCATTCAAATGGTTCTGAGTCCTGGCTTCTCTCAGAAGACATAGCATCAGTCGCTGTTCTCTGTCATGGCAGTTATCAGTTCTCCCACACGCCTCGTCCCACTGGCCATGGTGGTGGTGTTGGGCTTGGGCTTCTACTTTCTCCTTCCTGCCAATTCCAACCCCTCCTACTTCCTCAATCTCTCTCCTTTCCCTCCTTTGAAGTCTACTCCATCCGCCTTTTTACTCCACTACCTCTCCTGGTAGCTGTTATTTAACAAATTCCTGACGAGCCCACCTCTACTTTTGACTCGTGACTTTCCTTCTTTCTGGATTCCTCTTCCCCTGCTCTTATTCTCGGGGATTTTAACATTCATGTTGATAACCCCTCTGATCCTTATGCTTTAAAGCTCCTTTCCCTTCCCTCTTCATTTGCTCTACTGCCCCCACTCACCAGCATGGCCACTGCCTCAACCTTGTATTTTTCTCTAATTGCTTACCCTCAAACGTCTGTACCTGCTACTACTACTATTACTACTATTTAACATTTATAAAGTGCTACCTCATACGCAGCGCTGTACAGATATATAGAGTGACACTCCCTGCTCATCAAGGCTTACAATCTAATTAAGACAACACCAATACAAACAGAGTAGCAATCTAGTTAGGGCAAAACCAGGTTGGCTGTCTCCCATAACTACTAATAGTACTACTGCGCATCAACTACACACATGGTATACATAACTACTGAACATACATTCCAAGCCGGCTGGGCATCATGGCATACATTACATTACATCAAGGGTTGCATTTAGAGGATGCTTACATGGTGATGTTTCTTGTGGTTTGGTTGCCTCAGATCAGGTCTGCTCTTCAGCGGAGTTGTTGGAGTGGGGAGGAGGAGGAGAACGCGACCATTCCAAAGTGCTGCGCCTGGGAGTGTTTTTAAATTTAAAAGTCTGCTGGTGTTTTATCTCCATGCGGTAGATGCTTACCCTACAGAGGTGGAGTCAGGGTCGCTCGGTTGCTCTTCATGCTGGCATCCTTGGGTGTGAGCCTCGCCATCATGCCGCACCTAAGGGCCATGCCAAAGAACCTCAGTTCTTCCCTTATCCGACCATCACCTGCTGAGCTTCACTCTATCACCCACTGCCTCAACTTCATCCTGTCTCCTCCAAACGTTTTAGAAATATTCATGCTATTGACACTCTTGGTTCTCTCCTCCACTGTTTCATCACCTCTTTCCTTCACTATGTCATTATTAAAAAGGACCAGAGAAATCCACTGATTACCTCTTGGGCAAGCAGCATGGAATATGCATACCCTTTGAGAACCTGCCATATACTGGTGACCTGGACTGGCCATGTTGGCAACAGGAGACTTGGCTTGATAGACTCTTGGTCTGACCCAGTAGGGCATATTTTATGTTAAGTGGGGGAACAGGAGAAAGGGGGACATAATAGTGCAAGGGGGATAGAAGGTGTTATATAAGGGCAGTTGAGTCTGTCATTCATTCTTATGTGTGTTGAAAAGTAGTCTGAGGTTGAACCTGCCAAGCCCCCTCCCTCCCCCATCATCAATTCTTGTGTATGTATGAGACAAGTGGCCTTTATGATGGGGACACCAAGCCCCGCCATTCTTTTGTGTCTATGGGAGGGGGGCGAGGCATGATGCTGGGGCTGCTAAGCCCTGCTGTTGTTTTGCAAGAGGATGTTAAATTAGAGCAACAAATATTCAGTCAACAAAGATAGAAAGAAAAATAATTGTAATTTTTGTTTTAATGATTCAAAAATATCAGCTTTGGAAATGTGAATGTACGGCATCTCCAATATCTTTGTAGTTGCATGATACGGGGGGAATTATTTTGTTTCTCCATACAGTATTGCACATACTGTATTCAGAATCTGTTATCTTGGGGTTGTAGTTAAGTGTTTTTCTGTCCCTTTCTATCTCTAATTTGTAATCATTTATGCATTTGGCAAGGACTATACATGTTCTGCCTGTGTGACCAAAGAGAAGTATCCTTCTAGGGAGCAATTTCTATGTAGGGCTATTTAGCTGCCTGTTTTCTCAATAAGAGGTATGTCAATCAGTATTCTTTGAACCAGGGCTGCCTTTTCATAGGCTACAGTATGTGGTCACTTGCAGGAAGCAGGGCCAAGCAGTCCCTCATCAAGGATGAGCTTGCATAAGTATACACAATTCAGAGTTTAGTAGTTTGAAGAGGAGATTGTTTCTATTTACCTGTTATTGGGGTATGGAGCAGAGTTATTACATTTCACATTAAAAAAATGAGCTGTTTTTGTCTTAAAAGGACAGCTGAGGGTATCCAAGATGGCGACCGTGTACGGACACGCTCCAGCTGCCGGCTGGTGATTTGGACTCTGTCCTTAAGTTTATTGCCTTTTCCTATGAATTTCTTACCTTTGTGATGGGGAAAAGGAAGGGGAAAGTCAAATACCCCGAAGTTGATCTTCCGCCTAAGCAGCAGCCCATAATCAAGTTTGTTGCTGTCAGAGCCATGCAGAGTACTGCCGGGGTTAGTGTCAGAGCTGACTTGAAGGCGGCCCTTTCAACCTCAGAAGCGAGTCTGAGCCCCGAGTAGCGTGTTCCACCTGATGAACCTCTTTTGCTTTCCGCTGGACAGGCTTCCTGGCTGCAGTCACACCCAGATGAGGTGGTTGCTGTTTTGCTGTCTTCGGGGGTAATGCCGAGCATGGGGTCACTGCTGCATGCTCCTAGAGGGGCCAGGGAAGCTACCCTGATTGCTCCGGGCTGGAGCAAAGGTTCCCTCAATGTCCACTGTGGTGATTCCATCTTGCCCAGAGGCTACAGGGAGCCCTGGAACTCCAGCCAGCAGTAGTACCCTGGTGAAACCAGCGGTGGTAACTTTGGACTCTATCTGGACTGCAATAGTCTCATTGGAGTGTTCTTTCTTTAATCGTTTGAACTTAGTGGAACGGACTACTCAAGACCTTCAGACAAGATTGGATCAACAAGACCAAGTCAGTAGAGAATCCGCTCAAACCGTAGAATCTTTGTCCTCTCAAGTGACTACTTTACAAACACAGTGCTCCACCTTTATTAAGGATAGCGCTGTACTCCATGTTAAGTTGGAAAAGTTGGAGAACTTTTCCCAAGAGGTTAAATTTATGTTTTGTCAATTTTCCTGTATCCTCTGCTGTTTCCCCAGTTGAGTTATTTAAAAAGTATTTGCTGGAAGTTTTAGGGATGCCAGAGAATGCCCTTCTACCTACTTCTAAGGTTTATTATTTGCCTATGAAGAAACGCTTTAGTTCTAGTAGTATTGCTCCTAATGAAGTGGGTGTTCAGAGGGATAGTTTTGACATCCTGAATTTGTCTCAAGTATTGGAGGCCTCTACTGAAGAAATAACGAGAAGAGCAACTCTTTTGGTGGTGTTTGTGTTGGAGCCAGATCGGACTTGGACTTTAAAAATGTTTTTCAGGAATGCTGATAAATAGTTTTTTGGTCAAAAAGTCTGGGTCTTCCCGGATGTTTCCTATGTAACTCAAGAAAAAAGGAGATTATTTTTGTCTATGTGCCCTGAGGTAGTCCTATTAGGTTTTTCCTATGTATTAAGATTTCCTTGTAAATGTGTTATTAAGTCTGCTTCATCCAGATTTATCTTTTACGATCCAAAACATTTACGTACATTTTTGGATGCCAGAGCTGTACCTGGAACTGTTTCAGTCACAGTGGAGCCCTCTTAGATTGACTCATCTTGGACACTTATTTAGATTTGCATCGCATGGCCGCTCTTTCCTAGGAATTATATTTCTTTGATGTTGTGTTTGTAATCATGGCCTCCTTTCTAGGATTCTCCCTCTCTCTTAATTTAGGGCTTGCAGTGTTAGGTGCAAACTTGTAATTGGCATGTTAGTTGATTTTCCTATGTAATATACTGTATTTCTTATTTTGCACCTTTCCATTTCTTTCAAGTATGTTATCATTGCTTGATGTATTGTTTAATATTAGAAATACAGAATTTAAAAAAAGACAGCTGAGGTAAAAATAGGGATTCTGGTAGTTTTTTTTCCCTCAGTTCCTTCAGCTGTTACCAAAGCTCCTCCAACTGAACTATGTCTGGGAAAAATTGTTATCATATAACTGTATCTCTGCCTCTAATCTTCTCTAAGACTGTGGTCCTTTCTAAATTTGAAGCATTTCCACACTTATATAAATTATTTTCTTAAGAAACTATTGAGTCCCTGTGTTGTTGAATCAATGTGAACTCAGGGTCTCAGACTTCCATTGGCACTACAATTTAGACTATGGAGTATGTTTACTAAACTGCATTAGTGTGATTCGCGTTAGGAGCCGCGTTAGTGGAAGAAATGCCAAAAAAGGACATGGGCAGTACATCGTTAGTGATAACGTGCGCTATAACGCGCCACGCAGCAACGATCATTACAGGGCGCGTTACTGCGCGTTAAGCACAAGATGGCGCGCAGACACTCAAATACAGAAACAGAGCTGTAGCACAATAGTTACTACACAGACTGATAGTACAAGAGTCATGGGTTCAATTCCCCAGTGTGCCTAATGAATAAGACTAGCTGAGGCGTCATGTGTAACCCTTTGAAAGCCAACTATAATATTTTAATCCACAGTCTGCAGCGGGGTTAAAGTTTGCATATGTCAGGAAAATTGTACCCATCTTATGCAATATGTTCCAATAATGACGTTCCCTCTGACATGGTCATGTATTATATACCATTTGATAGGAATATTTAGGCACTCCCTATAGGGCGAAGTGTAAGGCGCGCCCTATAGGGCGACTTGTAAGGCATGCCCTATAGGGCGAAGTGTAAGGCGCACCCTATAGGGTGACTTGTAAGGCGCACCCTATAGGGCGCCTTATGAGCCACCCTAAGGTGACAGTACCCTGAGGGTGGTTCTGCTGGCAGCACTAATATACAATAAAAATAGACAATGCCTAAGACAGCCCTATCGATGAACCCCACTGTGGGTTGTGAACCTATGACCTCTGGCTCCATGGGCAGTGAAATAACCAGTGGGCTAGAGCTGCTAATAAACACCTGGCTGGCTACAGGAGGACTGCACGGCACCACACCCACATCCTGCTGTGGTTACCAGGGAGATTACATACCACCACCCAACGCACCCTCTGGGGCTCAGGGTGGGGGATAGGATCTCCTGCCAACAGATCCACTTTCAACCCCCTGCAATGGTGGCAGTAGAGGGGACCATCACCCCAGTCCTACTAGGGATCAAACACCCTACAAGGCAGGCAATGCAGAGCAGTACACATCCATAACGCAATAGCAGACAGAAGGTCTGGAAATGCTCAGCACCCCCACCATTATCTGACATTCTCCAGCAGCAAGCCTCCAGCCGCTGCACCCTGCACAGTGTTCCAGCAAGACACATACTAGCTGCAGACAGTCCGCCAGCTAGTCCATAGTGCATGGTCCTGGAGGAGATGCATGTACCCAGAACGGGGATATCAGCATACACACACCAAGAAGATTTATTTATTTAGACAGTTTTGTATTCCGCCTTATCCTTCAATCAAAGCGGTCACAACACAATTGGGAGATACATTTAACACACGGGGATATGAGACACATACACTAATACTTACAGGGAACATGGGCAATGGAGGGTTAAGTGGCTTGCCCAAGACCACAAGGAGCATCTGTGGGACTAGAAACCCCAGTCCTTCCGGCCCAAGGTTGCTGTCCTCTAGTGGGATTTGAACCCCCGACCTTCCGGCCTGAAGTACCTTGCCCCAACCACTAGGCTACTCCTCCCTCAGAAGATAAGTCAGTGATTGGGCCCCAAAAGGAAACCCATAAATATCACATAAAAAAAAATTATACAGCACTATGGGGGAACCTAGCCATGCCATGGTCACTGCTCAGTCAGGGTGAGAGTGACCTCCCAGCAGGACATGCTATGGCCACCCTGTCAGTGCAGGTGGTACCTGGCACTACAATGTCCAACCATTGCCCTATGCCCTGTGCAGATGCGGCCAGGCCAGGCCACCATATCCAGGCTATTCCCACAGTACCTTGCTCCTCATTATGCACATTGGCAGGCCAATACTGGCAACAGTGCTAGCAGTGTGGGCTGTGGAGGGTGTTGGAAGCCACCACACACTGGATAGACAGACACACACTCCCCACACCTATGCCAGCATTGTGCAACTATAGAGGTGTTGGGCAGCCCAGGCCACCACACCAGTCCTGGGCACAGTGCAGCCATGGCTATGGTACGCAATACTATAGGAGTCACCCCCCAGATTGGTAAACACTGTCAGACACAAGACCTGTAGCACACTCCACAGACATCAGAAAGGTTGCTATGATGCAGCTCACTCCGAAAATTGTACTTAACCTAGGAATTGCTATCTGCCAGTACTCATAGCTACCTTTTGATAGCTGTGTACCATATTCCCAGGTTTAGGGTGGCATTACTAAGGTATGCAAGTGCTAGTATTGGGAGATGCACGCAGAGCCCAAAGTCCTGCCTCTCCAGGAGGCTTTGGATAATGGGGCCTGTGGGTGTGGGTGTGTCTACCCCGGTTGGCTGCTGCTTTATGGCAGAGGTTCCCAACTCCAGTCCTGCGGTGCAAAACACTGTTCGGGTTTTCATGCTGTCCCTCATGAATATGCATGAGATACATCTGCATACCATGGGGGTGGTGCATAGAAATGCAGCACAGGCATCTTTATCAGAGGCAGCATGGAACCTGAATGGTGTTTGGCCCTCCAGGACTGCATTTGGGAGGCTCTGCTCTAGGTAATGTGCATGTTTATGGTGTCTGTGCTCTGTAGGGTAAAATGTAGGTGTTTTGGGCATGTTTACGTCATCTGCAAGAAAGGTTCTGTCTGTATTAGCACGTTATAGTAGTGGGTAAAATATGAGGACTGTGTTGGCAGAAACCACAGCTGGGACTTGAACCTGTGACCTTCTGCTTCTGAATAAACTGGTTTTGTGCACTGCACCACCATTTTATCACAGAGATGGTGCATTCCCTGGTGATACTATGACTTTTGGTCAGACAGGGCCTGTCTGTTGCAGTGCATGGCACCCACCTACACAGAGCTAGGCCACGGTCTGCTCTGGGCAGCTGCCACTGCCCCTCCACCACCAGTATCCCTCAGCCACCTTGCTGACATGCCCTTCTGCTGGTGGAGCTGGTGGTGCGCAGTCTCAGGCCATCCAGTGTGCAGGTAGGCAGCTGTCTATGGTGCGGGTTCTGGGGTAGGGGTGCCTGCATAGACGTCCACGCTCCCCCCTCAGCCCCGCCTGCCAATGTTCCGTGCCCTTGGGGGTAGCTGTTGGGTACTATCCCCTGTGACACTCTGGGAAACCCACTCGTGCCCATTTTTGGCCTTCAGCAGTTGCTGTCTGGCTGCTCCGCTGTTTCAGCATTCATATGGGCCACCTAGGCATCACCTTAGTCCGCACTGTGGCCCAGCTCCACCATAGCATGTGCCGCCTGCGGCCCTCTGTATCCCCTTCTCCGGCATCTGTCCAGTTTCCATTCTGACATGACAGCCCTGCTGTTGCGGGACATGTGCATGCCATAGGAACCCTGCCTGATGGTGGAGAAAACCCTGAGCAGCGCTATTTCACTGTGGGCCCATTCACTTTGTATGGGGACGGAGTATAGACCCTTCCATGATTTATATCTGTTCTATGGTGCTTACTCAGGGGGGGGGAGGGGTTGATATTTCTCATTGATATTTTCTCTCCCCTTTAATATGCCTTTAACGGCAGGTTTTCATTCGCGTTGGAATTCAGCTCTGAAAATAAGCGCGTTAGTGTGAAGGGAGCCTCTCCCCCTTCTCTCCGCCCTCTCTCCACCGTCTTCAGTGTTTTAACGCGCCACGGGGCATTACGATCGTTAGCGCGGCATAACGCGCGCTATGATGCGCTAACGATCGTAATGCATCATAGCGCACGGCTTCCAAAAAAACGGCTTCCAAAAAACGCCGCGCATGCGAACTAATGTGTTCCCCTATTTTAAATACTCATCTGACATAAGTTGCTTTGATCAGCTTACTGAAACTCACCGGTGCGTATGCGGGTGATATATTGCATTGCTGTCTCAATCCTCATTTAACTCTTTTCAAATAATCGTATGTCTTGACATTAATACCTCTTTCACCTATTATATATGTTTGTTATATACATGCTCCCCAATCAATTGTGCCATTCAAGCCTCCGGGAATGACTGATTGTAACTTATAAATCCATTTTTGTTCACATATTATCAACGTTTGTTCTTTTGATTTGCCCTCTTTTCCCATATTTATTTATTTTATTTATTTATTTATTTATTTAGAAGGGTTTAGTATGCCGCCTTATCGTTAAACCATATTGATCATGTCTATGCAAAAGCAATGAAGAGCTTCAAATTTATGATTTTTCTCTAAACTAAGCATGCGCGGCGTTTTTTGGAAGCCGGTAGGCTCAAGGCAACACACCGCACAACAAGGTAAAAATCCAGTGAATATAAAAAACAAGGTACGCTAAGGAACTAATGCATAGTCAGCTATGATTGATTCACACAGATTAAGACAAAACAATATGAGTTGTAACGCATTGTTTTATCAACAGCACTTCAGTCTATAGAACCCCCTGAAGAAACCTATTGTAATGAAACGCACATAGGGAGCCAGAACGGGGCGTTGGGGAAAACTGAAGAGGGAAAAACTGAAGAAGATTCAGATAAGCACCTTTTTGGGTTTCTGAGTGTTAAAATTAAGCAATGTTTCAGCTTATTTGTGAACAATGAGGTCATTGATGCAAGATCGGCACACTAAGGGGTATGTTTACTAAACTGCGCTCATGTGCGTGGCGCACATTAGCGTGTGCTAAGGTACCTTAGCGCACGCTAATGATGCGTATTTGTGTCCCGCACACGTGCGCGCCGCACTAAAGTGCCCGCTCATGTGCGCGGCGTGCTGACGTGCGATAGAGGCGTGGAAAGGCTCCCGGAGAGCGGAGGAAGTCTCCCCAGGGGCGGAGAGAAGGGGTCAATGGGTGGAGAGTGGGAGGGGAGAGGCTCCACGCACACGAGCGGGGCTGAAATTCAAGCCAAAAAATACCGCGAGTGAAAACCTCGCGGTAGAGCCGATTTAAAGGGAAGAGAAACCATTTCTGTCAGCAATTTACAGCAAAACCGAGGAAACCTACAAAACAGTGATAAGTGTGATACATGTGCATGGTACAAAAGTGCAAATAAACATTGAAAATGACCCCAACAATATCTAAAAAAATTATAATCAAGCTGGGCAATAGTGATAGTAATGGGAAACATCAAAAAACACTCCCAAGAAAGCCGCAAAAAATAAATATGAATTTTAGAAGGGTCCACGCTCCGTCCCCATACAAGGTGAATGATCCCACAGTGAAATAGCACTGATCAGGGTTTCCCTCTCCATTGGACAGGTTACCTATGACATGCACATTTCCACAACAGCAGGGCGGGCAGGTCGGAATGGGCAATTGGACAGATGCTGGGAAAGGGGATACAGAGGGCTGCAGGCGGCACATGCTGTGGTGCAGCTGGGGCACAGTGCAGACTAAGCAGATGCCTAGATGGCACCTAGGAATGCTGAAACTGAACAGCAGCTAGACAGCAACTGATGAGGGCCCAACATGGGCACGAGAGTGTTTATCACAGTGTCACAGGGGATAGGTACCCCCAATGGCACAGAATATTGGCAGACGGTGATTGGGGGACTTGCAGACAAATTTGCAGGCACCCCTACCCCAGAACCCGCACCATAGGCAGCCGCCTACCTGCACACAGGATGGCCTGAGACTGCGTACCACCAGCACCACCAGCAGAAGGGCATGTCAGCAGGGTGGCACAGGGGTACTGGAGGTGGAGGGGGGCAGTGGCAGCTGCCCAGAGCAGACCATGGCCTAGCCCTGTGTAGGTGGGTGCAATGCACTGCAACAGACAGGCCCTGCCGGACAAACAGTCATGGTATCATTAGGGAATGCACTGTCTCTGTGACAACCAGCGTGTTTGGAGACAGAAGGTCACAGGTTCAAGCCCCAGCTGGGGCTCCTGCCAATCCAGTCCCAATATTTTACCCACAACTAACTAGTGATAGTAAAGACGAACCTTTATTACAGAGAACATAAGCATGGCTCAAACACCTCTATTTTACCTTACAGAGCAGACACCAGAAACATGCACATTACCTAGAGCAGATTACCCCAAATGCAGTCCTGGAGGGCCACAAAACCTTCAGGGTTTATGCTGTCTCCAATCTAAGGATGGAGCGGTACTGGTGGTGGAGGTGGCAGCAGCTGGTGGCCACAGCAGACCATGGCCTAGCCCTGTCCAGGTGGGTGCCGTGCACTGCAACAAACAGGCCCTGTCGGATGTACAGTCATGGACTCCCCAGGGAATGCAGCATATTTGTGGCAACACGGTGGTGCAGTGCACACAGATAGTGTGTGCCAGAACAGAAGGTCACAGGTTCAAAGCCCTGCTGGGGCTACTGCCAATCCCGTCCACATATTTTTCCCACAACTAAACCGTGATAGTAAGGACAAACCTTTATTGCAGAGAACATACGCATGGTTAATACGCCTATATTTTACCCTACAGAGCACAGACACCATAAACATGCGCATTACCTAGAGCAGAGTCTCCCAAATGCAGTCCTGGAGGGCCAAACACCATTCAGGTTCCATGCTGCCTCTAATAAAGATGCCTGTGCTGCATATCTATGCACCACCCCCATGGTATGCAGATGTATCTCATGCATATTCATGAGGGACAGCATGAAAACCCGAACAGTGTTTGGCACACCAGGACTGGAGTTGGGAACCTCTGCCGTAAAGCAGCAGCCAACAGGGGCAGACACACCCACACCCACACCCACAGGCCCCATTAGCCAATGCCTCCTGGAGAGGCAGGACATTGGGCCCTGCGTGCATCTCCCAATACTAGCACTTGCATACCTTAGCAATGCCACCCTACACCTGGGTATACGGTACACAGCTATCAAACGTGTCCTATGATTACTGGCAGATAGCAATTCCTACATTAAGCATCGTTTGCTCATTGAGCTCTATCATAACAATCTTTCTGATGTCTGTGGTGTGTGCTGCAGGTCTGGTCTCTGACAGTGTTTACCACCCTGGGGAGTGACCCCTAAAATTATTGCGTACCATACCATGCCTGTACTGTGCCCAGGACTGGTGTGGTGGCCAGGGCTGCTAAACTCCTCTATAGTAGCACAATGCTGGCATAGGTGTGGGGGTGTCTGTCTGTCTATCCAGTGTGTGGTGACTGCAAACACCCTCCACAGCCTACACTGCCAGCACTGTTGCCAGTATTGGCCTGCCAATGTGCATAATGAGGAGCAAGGTACCATGGGTATAGCCAGGACAGGGTGGCCTGGCCAGGATGCATCTGCACAGGGCATAGGGCACTGGCTGGGACATTTTAGTGCCCGGCCATCACCTACACAGACAGGGTGGCCTCAGCATGTCCTGCTGGGAGATCACTCTCACCCTGACTGTGCAGTGACCACAGCATGGCTAGGCACCCCCATAGTGCTATATAGTATTTTTTTCATGTGATATGTATGGTTTTCCTTTTGGAGCCCAGTCACTGATGTATTTTCTTGTTGTGTATGCTGACATCCCAGTTCTGGGTGCACGCATTTCCACCAGGAACATGGACTAGCTAGCAGACTGCAGCTGGTATGTGTCTTGATGGAGCGCCTTGCAGGGTGCAGTGGCTGAAGACTTGTTGCAGGAGAATATCAGATAGTGGTGGGGTGCAGCTTAGCATATCCAGGCCTAATGTCTGTCTGCTATTGCGTTATGGATGTGTACAGAGCTGCATTGACTGTCCTGTAGGATGTCTGTTCCCCAGCAGGACCAGGGTTGATGGTCCCCTCTACTGCCACCATTGCAGGGAGGTAGAATGTGCCTCTGTTGATGGGAGACCATGTTTACCACCCTCAGCCCCTGGAGGAGGAGGGTGGTGGAAAACCCAGTAAATAACGTGGAAAGCGATTGGAAGAACAAACTTTATTATTGCAAAAAAGCCTATGGCCCGACACAGGCCGTGTTTCGTTGCCTTCTTCAGGGGCAGGCTATATAAAATAACAACAAATAATTAAAACACACTATAATCATATAAATAAAATGTAAAAACATGTAAAAATGTCATACTAAGGATGACAAAGTAAAACACTTATTAATATAAATACATACATGTCATATAGAGAACATCTAAAAATACATTAATAAAAATGATGAATTAAAAGATCAGCAGCTGCATAATAAGGACAAATTGACCTCAAAGGAGACATGTAAAGAAAAACTCCATAGCTAATACATGTGTAAATACATATATACATATAAAAAAATAAATAATAAATAGTAAACCAATTGTGTAAGTGGTGTTTACATAGGGAATGCTATCACATCATAACCACATGTATAGCCATATATATAGAGGGTAATAAATAAAACAAACAAGCCAACATTGCATACCTTTATGAGCAATCACACTTCCATGGTGCTATTGAACACTATAAGGAACAAGGATAAGAACCATATGGATAAGTGCAACACCATATTATTTATATCAAAACACTACATCCAACGCTCTAAAGCAGGGGTGGGGAACCCTGGTCCTGGAGAGCCTCAGACCAGTCAGGTTTTCGGGATATCCCTAATGAATATGCATGAGATATATATGCATTAGGGATATCCTGCCAACCTGACTGGTTCGTGGCCCTCCAGGGCTGGATTTGGAGACCCCTGCCTTACACCTCTGTCATTTAAGATTGTGAGTGGGCAAGGTGCAGATGTCCTAGACATCGAAAGGGTATATAGAATGTGTCACATTCCTCCTCGATTCTCACCACCACCAAAAAGTTGTCTAATAGACAATATTTTGGTGGTGGTGAGAAGTGAGGAGGAATGTGACACATTTTATCTAACCTTTTTGATGTCTTGGACATCTGCACCTTGCCCACTCACAATCTTAAATGACAGAGGTGTAAGGCAGGGGTCTCCAAATCCAGCCCTGGAGGGCCACAAACCAGTCAGGTTGGCAGGATATCTCTAATGTATATATATCTCATGCATATTCATTAGGGATATCCCGAAAACCTGACTGGTCTGCGGCTCTCCAGGACCAGGGTTCCCCACCCCTGCTCTAAAGGATCTACTGAAATAATTACCTACAGTTGCGATAATGTTCTTTCCAAAAGACTGTTATTTCAGAGATAGGAAGTGACGCTAAAAAGAAAAAAGGGGGAAGAAACATATAATTTAAAAACAAGACCCCAGGCTTAATTAAATCACAAATAGCGATTTATCCTGTAGATTATTTATATGGCCAAAGGAACAGGATTCACTAATCCAAGTGGCAAGCAACAAAAGTGGAAAGAACATATTGGAAAACAAAAAGCAGCACCGCGTGGGTCACACCAACTTTTAATTCATCATTTTTATTAATGTATTTTTAGATGTTCTCTATATGACATGTATGTATTTATATTATTAAGTGTTTTACTTTGTCATCCTTAGTATGACATTTTTACATGCTTTACATTTTATTTATATGATTATAGTGTGTTTTAATTATTTATTTGTTGTTATTTTATATAGCCTGCCCCTGAAGAAGGCAATGAAACATGGCCTGTGTTGGGCCATAGGTTTTTTTGCAATAATAAAGTTTGTTCTTCCAATTGCTTTCCATGTTATTTACTGGGTTTGTTGTGCCCCTTGGTGGTGCCTGGAGGAGGGTGGTGGTGGTGGTACATGATCCTCCTGGGGGTCCATGGGGGCTACACCTAACTGAGACAGATAGATATATCCAAGGTGTTTCTGCACTGCTGGGGACCTGCAATATGGCTTATTTATGCCATGGTAGGTGCTGTGGACCTGGTGCTGGGCGCCCCACCACACACTCAGGGTGAGCACAGTACCCGCACAATGTGACGGTGTGTAGCTACTCTGTGCCAGTAGCACACACGGTCAGTACCCCCTACCAGGCCGAGGTGCTGTGGGGGTGCATACCCCATCTTGTGTTCATCTGTGGACAGCTGATTTGCATGTGCAGTGCATCATGGGTACAGGTGGCCTAACCCTATCCTGGTGACCACAGCAGACTGTCTGTGTGGTGACGTGCAGTCCCTCTACAGCCAGCCAGGGGCTTGCTAGTAGCGTATAGAGCTGTAGCCCACTAGTTACTTCACTGCCTGTGGAGCCAGAGGTCATGGGTTTAAACCCACAGTGGGGTTATTTGATAGGCCTGCCCAAAGCATTATCTCTTTTTAATGTACAATATTGCTGCCAGCAAAAACACTCTCTGCGTACTGTACCCATAAGGTGCCTCTGAAGGCGCTTTATAGGGTGCCCTATAGGGCACCTTATGGTTCCCGTCCATATAAGGTGCACTATACGTTATCCTGTGGAGCGACTTATAGGGTGCCCTATAGGGGACATTTTAGGGTGCCATGGCGGACAGTGCACTTTATACTGTGCCCTATGGAGTGCCTTATAGGGTGCCTTATGCGGCACCTTCAGTTATGGCACGTGAGGGCGTGTTTGCTGGCAGCAATTAATAAAATACAAATAAAGTGCTGCAGGAAACAATACGTACATTGCAAAGCTGATGCCTCAGCCAGCCTTACGTATTAAGCACACTGGGGAGCAAACTCATGACCCCTGTATCAGCAGTCAGTGCCTTAACCATTGTGCTACACTGCTTTTCCTCCTTGCATGTCAGCGCACCTACTTCAGATTTCCATGCGTTTAAATGAACAGTGCTGCCATCAAACACAGTGCTATGACCTTGCTGTGCCTCATAGGGCAACTTATATGGCGCCCTATAGGCCAGCCTTTCAGCAACACTGTAGGGTGCCGTGGCGGACAGTGCACTTTAAAATGTGCCCTCTGGGGTACCCTATGAGGCGCCTTATGCAGCACCTTGTTACAATACTTTGAGGGTGTGTTTGCTGGCAGCACTAATTAAAATAAAAATAAAATGCCCCCTACAGCAATATTACCTATAACAGGTAATTCCTCAGCCAGCCTTCTTCATTAGGCACAGTGGGGGATTGAACCCATGACTCCTGCATCATTGGTCAGTGTCTTAACCACTGTGCTACACTGCTGCTCCTCCTTGCATGTCAGCACATCTACTTATGATTTTCATTTCTTAAACTTCACAGTGCTGCCATCAAAAACAGTGCTGTGACCTTGCGGTACCTCATATGGCACCCTATAAAGCACCCTATAAGCAACATTCTAGGGTGCCTTGGTGGACAGTGCACTTTAAAATGTGCCTTATGGGGCGCCTTATGTTAACACGCTTTGAGAGTGCGTTTGCTAGTAGAGGTAATTAAAATATAAATAAAATGTCTCCTAAAGCAATCTTCCCCATAATAGGTAATACCTCAGCTAGCCTTCTTCATTTGGCACAGTGGGGGATTGAACCCATGATCCCTGCACCAGCAGTCAGTGTCTTAACCATTGTACTGTGGCTCTGCTCCTGTGCTTGCACATCAGCGTGCCACTTATGCTTCCCGCGCAAGTTTCTCATGCGCTAATGTGCGCGGCGCTGTTGAGCGCAGTGCACATTAGCACATGATTAATCCTGGTTTTGCTTTTTTCTGAATGAAACGCCCACTCCTTATATGGCATCCCACACAATAGCGCGGCGCGCACCTAACGGGGTTTTAGTAAACATACCCCATAGTCTAAATTGTAGTGCCAATGGAAGTCTGAGACCCTGAGTTCACATTGATTCAACAACACAGGGACTCAATAGTTTCTTAAGAAAATAATTTATATAAGTGTGGAAATACTTCAACTTTAGAAAGGATCACAGTCTTAGAGAAGATTAGAGGGAGAGATACAGCTATATGATAAAATTAACCCTCTGTAACAAGACCAACTATTTGGTGGGAAAAATTGTTGCCAAATCTGTCACCCCCATTACAGCTTCTTCCTCCATCCAGATGGACAGTCTGATCCCAGGTGAAGGACTGTTTCTATATGCAAGATACCTAGAAGTTAAATCCCACATGAAACAAGTGGATGGACTGAGAAGCACAGGTACCGAGGCCAAAAGTCATCTATGACAGCAAGAGATACCTTGATGAAATGCTTCTTGAGGTGTCAAAGATCTCCTACAGAGGTGCCAATAGTGTGGTACAGAAAAGAAGACAGCAGGAAATGGGTCAGAGCCTGCAGAAATGATGTTCCAACTCCACTGTTCCCTGACCTGAAGAACCAGTATGCAGCCTTGGAAGTGGAAGAGGTGAGAACATCCCAGAAACAGGAGGAACTGGAGCACTGAACAATGTCCACAGTGAAGGGTTATGGTGGTTGGTGACTTTTTTTGAGGGCACAGAAGCATCCATATGCTTATCAGGCATAAAGCCCTGGGAGGTGTGCTGTCTGTCAGGTGTGAAAATCTGAGATGTTACAGAGAGTTTGAAGAGACTTATCAAGCCTGCTGACTATTATCTGATGCTGCTCACCCGTGTTGGCACAAATCATACTACTAGGTATCCCTCAGAGCATATCAAGAGTGACTTCATGGCTGTAGGAGAGACACTGAAGAAAATAGGTTTACAGGTGGTATTCTCCTCAATCCATCTTGGAGATTAATGCATGGCTGTGTTGATGGTGTTATCAAGAGCACTTCGGTTTCCTGGAACATGGGATGATTTTCCAAGGGCTACAGAGAAGAGATGGTGTCTACCTATCCAAGAAGGGTCAAAGTGTCTTCCGCAGCAGATTGGCTAAGTAACTGAAGAGTGTTTTAAACTGGGTTTGTTAGGAATTGTGAGCAAAGACCCCAGGTAATAAAACATTAAATGTCTCTTTAGAAATGGGAAGAGAGACAATATCTAGAAAGCGGTGGGTACTGATGCATGCAGTATGGGAAATAGGATTCTTGAACTACAGGCTATGATGGAAGAGACTGGTTTGGATTCACTAGCCGTCATGGAGAATCATGACTACTACTTCTTGTTGTGTGCCATTGAATCAATGTCAGCTCATGGCGACCCCGTTGATAGTTGTTTAAAACCATGTTCAGTCTTAGATCAGGTGGTTAATTGTTGATAGGGTGATATCCATAGCTACTGTTACCATTCCAATCCATTGTATTGCAATTTTCAGCTTTTGTGTTGACTTTCAACCTTACCAAGCAGGATAGCTTTCTCTAATGATCTCTTTCTTTGCAGGATGTATTCAAAGTCTGAAAGTTGAAGTCTTATCATTTATTTCTAAGGAAAGCATAGATCTCCTTTAGTACCAATTGATATGTTCTTCTGACAGTCCATGGTATATACAATATTCTTCACCATAATTCAAAGGCATTGATTTTCTTTCTATCTTTTTCATGATCCAACTTTCACATCCATATGACGTTCTTAAAGATACCATCGTTTTAGACAAGTCAGAACATTTTATGCAGAGATACATCTCTGCACTTAAAAATCGTATCCAGGTCTTTCAGAACTGTATTCAGGAAGGATAGGAAAGGAAGAAAAGGAGGAAGAGAGGCACAATATACAAAAAATAATAAAGCAACAGAATTGCAGGGCCTATGAAGTAAGGAGGAGGTACTGTGGGTTCATCTGGAAAAAGGGTTCATCCACTTACATCAGTGTGATAGATAGACCTCCTTCACAAGCAGAAAAAAAAGAGAGATTTAATTGAAGATATTCACAGTATTTCTGAGAAAAGAGAAGGGCTTTCAATATGCCAGATGTTGATTGGGACATCCCTGCAGCACTGTCATCTAGAAGTAAGAAAATCCTGGATTGTCTACAGAGAGACCTATTCTGATAGCTGGTAATGGAACCCACATGATAGGGGGCCATTCTGGTCCTGATGCTTATGAAGGGTGTGGGGGGGGGAGTAATGTTTCTGATGTTAGAATAGTTGATCATCTTTCATGTAATTATCACTAGATGGTGTGGTTTAGTATTAGGACAAGAGCAGAGACAGTTTACTGAAAAGCGAGGGTCCTAGTCTTTAGGAAAGTTATCTTTATCAAGATGGAGGGGGTATCTCAAGGAGTCATTAGCTGGATGGGAACAGCTGAGAGATGTAGAAAAACAGTGGGCAGAACAGAAAATATTTTAAAGGGCAACAAACATTATCCAAATAATCCAAATTACATCCAACTAGAAGAATGCCTAAGCGAGATGCAAACCTGGTTACAACGAAACAACATGGCTATAAACCATAAAAAAACAGAGGTGATGTACATCTCCAGAAAACCGGATTTCAACCCGCCTGCAATAGTCATCCTGTGCAACAATACCTACCACACGAAGAAAGAAATAAAATATCTAGGGGTAACGCTCGATAGCGACCTAAAGATGGAAAAACACCTCCACATAATAAACAGGGCTATCTTCCACAAACTAAGAGTCATACAACCACTACGGAACATCATAGAACCTCATGATTTCAGAACAGTAGCTCAAGCTCTCATCACACCTCACTTCGACTACTGCAACGCCATTTTACATGTCCTACCAAAGAAAACCCTGAACATACTGCAAATGGCGCAAAACGTGGCGGCTAGAATCATCATGAAAAAAGTTTTTGCTGAACACATCACACCAGTGTTAATCGAGCTACACTGGCTCCCCATTACAGCTCGCATAAAATATAAAACCCTAATAACCACATTCAAACTCATTCATAACACAGCACCATCTTTCCTCTCCAACCTAATCAACACACAACCCCTCAACAGAAGCAGAAGAACCACCAATTTAAATACCTTTTGCGTACCGAAATGTATAAGATCTGTCAAAACCGGTACAAGTAACAGAGCATACTCGTACACAGCACCCGCACTCTGGAACCAACTCCCGCCTGAGCTACGCTCTAGCAACGACCTGATAGACTTTAGGAAAAAACTCAAGACTCACCTATTTCAGATTCATTATAACATGATCTAGACAATGAGGACTAACCCTTGCTACCCACAGAACCAAAGATGTATATATGCGTAAAAAAAAAATGTATATATGTAATTAATTCCTCCCATCTTATGGAAGGTAAATCAATTACCTAACTGCTGTGTGTCATGCTTTTCCTGTCAATCACTTTGTATATAATACAAATTTTCTGTCCTGATCAGACAGCTCCGACATGCAATCAAATCCACTACTGATCGCTGGAAGTAGCGGTATACAAATGTACGCTAAATAAATAAATAAAATAAATAAATAAATGTAAAAGGAAAAAGAGGCCAGTATGGTTCTCAAAAAAGTAGTTGTAAGATTTTTAAAAAAAGGAGAAGGTGGCCTTTATAAAATATAAAGTATCATAGAAAGAGGACAACAAGCAACACTATTTGGAAAAGCTAAAAGAAACTGGGAAAGTGGTCAGGAAAGCAGAAATGCAAATGGTAGGAAAAAATAGTCAATGCAGTAAAATGAGGAACAAGACATTGTTTAGCTATGTTAGTGACAAGAGAAAATGCAAAAATGTCATTGCTAGACTCAAGGATGAAGGAGAGGAATCTGTAAAAGCTGATGAGGATAAAGCTGAGTTGCTTAACCAATATTTCTGTTCTGAATTCAAAGATGTAGAGCTGGGAGTCGAAACTCAGAAAACACACACAAACAGGAATAGAAGTGAAGTGGATCTTGATGATTTTAAAAAGCACTGTATTCATGAGGAGTTAGCTAAACTAAAAGTAGACAAAATAATGGGGCCAGATGGGATACATCCAAGAGTTTTGAAGGAATTTAGAGAAGTTCTGGCAGCTCTGCTCTTTGACCTATTCAATTCTTCTTTAGAGTTTGGAGTGGTCCTAGAGGACTGGAGATAGGTGCATGCCATCCCTCTACAGAAAAGTGGAAATAAGGAGGAGGTTGTATGACCTCTGGTGAGTTAAAACAGAGGATAGTGCAGTTTCTGAAATCTAATGGTGTTACTAGAAGCAGATCTTGTCAGATGAATCTGATGAGGAAGAGCAATTGACATAATGTACTTAAATTTCAGCAAAGTCTTTGACACAGTTCTACAAAGGCAACTTATAAATAAGTTCAGCATCCTAGGGATGGACTTTAAAGTGACTGACTGGGTTAGAAACTGATTGAGTGAGAGACAAAAGGTACTGGTAAACTGAGTTAACTCTGAGTATGAGGATAAGGACGTTACAAGTAGTATGCAGAACTGATCCGTTCTTTGTCCTATTCTTTTTAACATTTTTGTCAGCGATATTGTACCCAGGAAAGTGTAGATAACATGAGGAGTGATCTAGTGAAGTATGAACAATGGTTGAGAATTCTGCAGCTGAGATTTAATGCTAAAAATACAGGGTCATACATTTGGGCTGCAAAAATCAAGGGAGTGCTACAGTATACGGGATGAAAGTACTTCTACAAATGAAGAGTGGGACTTGAGGGTGATCATTTCTGCTGACATTAAGGTGTACCAAAGAAGTAAAAAAGGCAACAGTGAGTCAAAAGGATGCTTAGGTGCATATGGAAAGAAATGGCCAGTAGGAAGAAGGAGGGATAGTGCTTCTATGGAAGTCTCTGGCAAGATCTCATTTGGAGCACTGTGTGCTATTCTGGAAACCACACCTTCAAAAGGATATAAATAGGATGAAGTTGGTGCAGAAGGTGGCTACTAAAATGGTCAGTGGTTTTTGTGATAAAGCAGACTTAAAGACATTAATATGTACACTTTGGAAGAAAGGCAGGAGAGGGGAAAACTGACAGACATTTAAATACCTCTGTGGCAAAATTGCATAGAAGGTGAGCTTTCTTTCAACTGAAAGAGGCTGCAGAAATAGGGGGCATAGGATGACGGTGAAAAGAGCTAGAAATATTTCCGCATGTTACTCCTGAGTCTTTTTGGAAAGAGCGGTAGATGTGTGGAATAGACTCCTAGTGTAGGTGGCAGAGACGAGGAGAATGTCTGAATTTGAGAAAGCATGGGATTAAACATAGAGGATATCTAATCAATGATTGTAGAGCTTAGTTGGTATGGATGGGCAGAAGGTATAGTCTCTATCTGCTGTCTTTTTTTCTTTTTTTTTCCTATGACATATTTTTCAGTAATTTTTTCGTAGAAAATAAAAACATTGGGGTCTGTTTACTAAGCGGCGCTAGCAGCTTCCATGCGATATCGGAGCCACAGCCCCATTAAATAGAATAGGCTTGTGGCTCTGATTTTACATAGAAGGCTCTAGCACCACTTAGTAAACAGACCCTATTGTTACTATGGCCCTGTACCAACTGGCTAACATAACAGACTGAGTAGTGCGAGGAAACACCACCTGAGGATAACAGTCTAATACATCCTAACCAAAGTCATCCCCCTTCCTGAATCCAAGCCATTCCACCATCCTCATGAAGACAGCAGTCGCAACACAATCCCCCAATCCAAAGACAGAAGTCATACGATATCTTCCTCCCTCCCCCTTGGCTGGTTTTCTGTGAATGATGCTCTTTAAAATGAAAACAATTGATACAGTATATGGATATTCATCTGATTTGTTGAAGAGTGATTTTTTAAAAATTTACATTGACTAAAACGAACCAAGTAAATATGTTGATATAAAATTAGTGTTAAATTCATCTAGTGGTCTGACAAAAATTACTTTGATACTTAAGTTTAATATATCACCAATATAACTTTGGGGTTTTGTTGATAAGGTCTTATTCTGGCTGACAGAATAAGCACTTTCATGATGCCTGTTCATGTCTACAGCAGGTATAACCTTTGCTCGGGACATTGCAGAGTATTTTTGAAATAAGGCATGGATATCTAGGTTCTTGGGAACGCCCTGGACATGTCTCCACCACACCCTCTTTACAACTTGGACATCATCACACAGGGTATGTCCTAGAGCCAGCTTCTAAAATACCACTGGAGACCTCCAAAGCATGAACACCCCTTTAAAATAACCCCCCTCCCCATGCGCATATGCCCATATTATTATGTTACACACGTAAGTGCATGCTCTGCATATGGTCCTCACAAGCTCCACCCATATTCCTCACAAACTCCACCCATGTACACATGAAGGCTTCTTCGTGTGTACTTATAGGATCATCACTATGTAGTTTATGCATGCAACTGTTCACCCATGCATGTAAATGATTAAAATGGCACATAACGTTATGCAGCTTCTCATAGAATTACCCTCTAAATGCCTATCATAATACACTTCAGAGAAAAACTAAACTTAAACAAGAAAAAAGTCCATATTACTCAGTCTTTCAAATTAAATAAACAAAATAACCTATTTAAACACTGTTAATGATATAATTACTCTGGTGTATCTTAAAGTGCAATGGAGGATTCTTCATCTAATGAAACTGCCACACAACTTCTTTGACTTTTGAAGTTCATTGTCAAATTATGACCCAGCATCATTATAATCAGTAAACAAGTATGTTTTCCTTGTAATAAGAACCATAAGCCTAGGTGGGTGAAGTATTACTACCCCAATCAAGGCTGGCCCACCTTTATTTCTTCACTTTGGCAGCTGTACAGTAGTTTAGGACGCTGGTGTGCTAAGTGCCAGTTCTAGATGTGGTGTATTTAGATTTCAGTAAAGCCTTTGACACTGTTCCTCACAGGCGACTTATAAACAAACTGAGCACCCGAGGGATGGACCCTAAAGTTATTGCTTGGGTTAGAAATTGGTTGGGTGGGAGGCGACAAAGAGTACAAGTAAATGGAGCTCACTCTGAGGAGAAGGATGTTACCAGTGGTGTGCCCAAGGGATCTGTCCTTGGTCCGATTATTTTTAACATCTTTGTTAGTGATCTAGCGGAAGGGCTGTCGGGTAAGGTTTGTCTCTTTGCAGATGATACCAAAATCTGCAATAGAGTAGACACCCAGGAAGGTGTAGATAACATGAGGAGGGATCTAGCTAAGCTTGAAGAATGGTCTAGAATTTGGCAGCTGAGATTTAATGTTAAAAAATGTAAGGTCATGCATTTGGGCTGCAGCAATCCAAGGGAGCAATACAGTATAGGGGATGAAGTACTTTTGTCCACTAAAGAAGAGCGGGACCTAGGCGTGGTTGTGTCTGATGATCTTAAAGTAGCTAAACAGGTAGAAAAGGCGACGGCAAAAGCTAAAAGGATGCTTGGGTGCATACGGAGAGGAATGGCTAGCAGAAAAAAGGAGGTGATAATGCCTCTGTATAAGTCTTTGGTGCGACCTCATTTGGAGTATAGTGTGCAATTCTGGAGACCGCACCTTCAAAAGGATGTGAACAGGATGGAGTCGGTGCAGAGGATGGCTACTAAAATGATTAGTGGGCTTCATTATAAAGCATATGAGGACAGACTTAAGGATCTTAATATGTACACCTTAGAGGAAAGGCGGGATAGAGGTGATATGATTGAGATGTTTAAATACCTCCATGGCATAAATGTTC
The DNA here is from genome assembly GCA_033557465.1 of Ichthyophis bannanicus. NCBI lineage: Eukaryota > Metazoa > Chordata > Amphibia > Gymnophiona > Ichthyophiidae > Ichthyophis > Ichthyophis bannanicus. The sequence goes on along the minus strand of CM066035.1, from coordinate 300,002,233 downwards.
AGGGAGAGAGCCTCTTTCAATTGAAAGCAAGTTCTGCTACGAGGGGACATGGGATGAGGGTGAAGGGAGATAGATTCAGGAGTGATATGTGGAAATATTTCTTTAAGGAAAGAGTAGTGGATCCGTGGAATAGTCTCCCAGTGGAGGTGGTAGAGATGAGGACAGTAACTGAATTCAAAAAAGCATGGGATCAACACAGAGGATCTCTAAAGGTAAAAAGTGGACTGTTGTAGTTGTTGATATGGAAGGACAGACTAGAGAGGCATCTGTATTTCTCAGTCAGGTTTAGCCCTTATGGACCCATAGGAGGATTATGTACCACCACCCAACCCACCCTCTGGGGCTGAGGGTGGGAAACAGGGTCTCCCATCAACAGATCCACATTCTACCTCGCTGCAATGGTGGCAGTAGAGGGGACCATCAACCCCAGTACTGATGGGGAACAGACACCCTACAGGGCAGTCAATGCAGCTCTATACACATCTGTAAAGCAATAGCAGACAGACATTAGGCCTAGAAATGCTCAGCTGCCCCCCACCACTGTCTGACATTCTCCAGCCGCTGTACCCTGCAAGGTGTTCCAGCAAAACACATACTAGCTGCAGACAGTCTGCTAGCTAGTCCATAGTGCATGTTCCTGGCAGAGATGCATGCACCTAGAACTAGGATGTCAGCATACACACCAAACAGATAAATCAGTGATTGGGCCCCAAAAGGGAACTCATAAATATCACACGAAAAAAATACTACATAGCACTATGGGGGAACCTAGCCATGCCGTGGTCACTGCTCAGTCAGGGTGAGAGTAGGGTTGCCAACTGGCCGGTTTTCAGCCGGCCTGGCCGGTTTTTCAACGGCCAGGCCGGCTGCCGGCGCAGAGGCAAAACCGGCCCTTTAAAAGCCGGTTTTTTTGCTCTGGCCGCAAGATCGGGAGCGGCCTGAGCAAAAAAAACGGCTTTTCTCCGCTTCAGAGGGAGCCGGGGAAGCCGGCGCGAGGCCCGGGCTCCCTCTGAACAGCCACCAGCGTGAAGAGCCTTTACCTTCACGCTGGCGGCTGTTCCTGTGAAGCCGCGAATGCTGGGAAAGGTTAAAGGTTGCCCTTTAACCTTTCCCAGCATTCGCGGCTTCACAGGAACAGACGCCAGCGTGAAGGAAAAGGCTTTTCACGCTGGTGGCTGTTCAGAAGGAGCCGGGGCCTCGCGCGGGCTTCCCCGGCTCCCTCTGAAGACTCAGACAGCCGCGATGCTGGTCGGGGGGGGGGGGGGCAAGGACTGCAGGGGCGGGGTTGGGGGGGACCTGGACTGGAAAAGGGCTAAGGGGGGGGGGACTTGGACTGGAAAAGGGCTAAGGGGGGGGGGGACTTGGACTGGAAAAGGGCTAGGGGGGGGACTTGGACTGGAAAAGGGCTAAGGGGGGGGACTTGGACTGGAAAAGGGCTAAGGGGGGGGACTTGGACTGGAAAAGGGCTAAAGGGGGGGACTTGGACTGGAAAAGGGCTAAGGGGGGGGACTTGGACTGGAAAAGGGCTAAGGGGGGGACTTGGACTGGAAAAGGGCTAAGGGGGGGGGGACTTGGACTGGAAATAGAATGTGATGGGGGGGGGACCTGGACTGTAAAAGGGTTATGGGGGGGGACATGGACTGGAAATGGGTTGTGATGGGGGTGGAGGGGACCTGGACCAGAAAAGGGCTATGGGGGGGGGGAACTTGGACTGGAAATAGGCTGTGATGGGGGGGGGGGACAAGGACTGAAAAAGGGTTATGTGGGGGGGGGACAAGTACTGGAAATGGGTTGTGATGGGGGTGGAGGGGACCTGGACTGGAAAAGGGCTATGGGGGGGGGGGGAACTTGGACTGGAAATTGGCTATGGTGGAGGAAGGGGGATCTTGGACTGGAAATAGGCTGTGATTAGGGGGACTCGGACTGCAAATGGGCTGTGATGGTGCGGGGGGACTCGGACTGCAAATGGGCTGTGATGGTGCGGGAGGACTCGGACTGCAAATGGGATGTGATGGTGGTGGGGGGACCTAGGACTGGAAATAGGCTGTGATGGGGGACTTGGACTGGAAATGGGCTGTGATTGGGGGGGGGAGCTAGGACTGGAAATGGCCTGTGATGTGAGGGCTAGCACTGGAAATGGGCTGATGAAGAGCTGGAATAGGACTGGAAATGGGCTGATGTGGGGCATGGGAGAATGGAACTAGAAGGGAGTGGATGCTGGGTGGGTCTAGAACTATAAGGGAATTGATTTGGGGGGAGGACTAGAATGGATGGGGAATGAGAATGGAGAGGGGAGGAAAAAATATTTTGTGTGGAAGAAAAGTCTATGATGGGCCGGTATTGGGAGAGTAAGAGGGGCTTGAGAATGGAAGGGTGAAATTTAAACGGATGATAAAGGAATAAGGAAAGAATTGGGGGAAAGAGCAAAAGGGAAACAATCAGTATGTTAAAGCAGAAATAGAGAGAGAATGGAAAACATCTGAAAGAGAAGAAAGGACAAATGGATAGCTCGCAGAAGACACGAAGAAACCAGAAGAAAGTGACTGGAGCAATTGCAACTGAAAAATAAAACGCCCCAAACAGAAGGTAGAAAAATACTTTTTATTTTGAATTTATTAACTGGAATATGTCTGGTCTGGGAAGTGTGTATTGCTAACATCTTTGCATTTTTGTTTAGTGCAAGAGGAAATTACTTTATAGTTTTATTTCTCCAGTGTTGTACATTTCATGTTTGGATTTTGGGGTTCCCAGTTTAATTATTATCTGACCAAGGAAGTTAGCCTACACGTATCCTCGGTAATTTTTGTGGGTGGGGCTGGGGGCGGGGCAGGGGTGGGACTAGGGGCGGAGAATGGGTGGAGCATGGCGAGCCACAGGTGTCGGGTTTTTCTCGGTGAAAAAGTTGGCAACCCTAGGTGAGAGTGATCTCCCAGCAGGACATACTGAGGTCACCCTGTCTGTGTAGGTGGTGGCCGGGCACTAAAATGTCCCAGTCAGTGCCCTATGCCCTGTGCAGATGCATCCTGGCCAGGCCACCCTGTCCAGGCTATACCCATGGTACCTTGCTCCTCATTATGCACATTGGCAGGCCAATACTGGCAACAATGCTGGCAGTGTGGGCTGTGGAGGGTGTTTGCAGCCACCACACACTGGATAGACAGACACACACTCCCACACCTATGCCAGCATTGTGCAACTATAGAGGTGTTTGGCAGCCCTGGCCTGTCCTGGGCACAGTGCAGACATGGATATGTTACGCAATACTGTTGGGGTCACTCCCCAGGGTGGTAAATACTGTCAGACACCAGACCTGAAGCACACTCCACAGACATCAGAAAGGTTGTTATGATGCAGCTCAATCAGCAAATTGTGCTTAACTTAGGAATTGCTATTTGCCAGTAATCATAGCAACCTTTTGATAGCTGTGTACCGTATTCCCAGGTTTATGTGGCTTTGCTAAGGTATGCAAGTGCTAGTATTGGAAGATGCATGCAGGGCCCAATGTCCTCCCTCTCCAGGAGGCATTGGCCAATGGAGCCTGTGGGTGCGGGTGTGTCTGCCCCTGTTGGCCGCTGCTTTACGACAGAGGTTCCCAACTCCAGTCCTGGTGTGCCAAACACTGTTCGGGTTTTCATGCTGTCCCTCATGAAAATGCATGAGATACATCTGCATACCATGGGGGCGGCTCATAGAAATGCAGCACAAGCATCTTTATTAGAGGCAGCATGGAACCTGAATGGTGTTTGGCCCTCCAGGACTGCATTTGGGAGACTCTGCTCTAGGTAATGCACCTGTTTATGGTCTCTGTGCTCTGAGGGGTAAAATGTAGGTGTTTTGAGCATGATTACGTCATCTGCAATAAAGGTTCTGTCTGTATTAGCACGTTTTAGTAGTGGGTAAAATATGGGGGCTGGGTTGGCAGGAACCACAGCTGGGACTTGAACCTGTGACCTTCTGCTCCTGAACACACTGGCTGTGTGCACTGCACCACCGTGTTGCCACAGAGACAGTACATTCCCTGGGGATACCGTGACTGTTCATCAGACAGGACCTGTCTGTTTCAGTGCATGGCACCCACCTACACAGGGCTAGGCCACGGTCTGCTCTGGGCAGCTGCCACTGCCCCCTCCACCACCAGTGCCCCTCTGCCACCCTGCTGACATGCCCTTCTGCTGGTGGTGCTGGTGGAGCGCAGTCTCAGGCCATCCAGTGTGCGGGTAGGCGGCTGCCTATGGTGCGGGTTCTGGGGTAGGGGTGCCTGCATAGATTCCACGCTTCCCCCCAGAACCGCCTGCTACTGTTCTGTGCCCTTGGGGGTACCTACTGGGTACTATCCCCTGTGACACTATGGGAAGCACACTCGTGCCCATGCTGCTCTACTGTTTCAGCATTCCTATGGGCCACCTAGGCATCACCCTAGTCCGCACTGTGGCCCAGCTGCAGCACAGCATGTGCCGTCTGCAGCCCTCTGTGTCCCCTTTCCCAGCATCTGTCCAGTTGCCCATTCCAACATGCCCACCCTGCTGCTGTGGAACATGTGCACGCCATAGGAAACCTGTCCAATGGAGAGGGAAACCCTGATCAGCGCTATTTCACTGTGGGATCATTCGCCTTGTATGTGGACGGAGCATAGACCCTTCCAAAATTCATATCTTTTTTTTTGGAGCTTTCTTGGGAGTGTTTTTTGATGTTTCCCATTACTATCACTATTGGCCAGCTTGGTTATGTTTTTTTTTATATTTTGTTGGGGTCATTTTCAATGTTTATTTGCACTTTTGTTCCTTGCACATGTATCACACTTATCTCTTTTTTGTAGGTTTCCCTCGTTTTGCTGTACATTGCTGACAGAAATGGTTTCTCTTCCCTTTAAATCAGCTCTAACGCCAGGGTTTTACTGGCGTTAGTTTTCAGCTTCGTATTTCACAGCGTTAGTGTGTGGGGAGCCTCTCCCCTCCCACTCTCTACCCATTGACCCCCTTCTCTCCACCCCTGGGGAGCCTTCCTCCGCCCTCCGGGAGCCTTTCCCCGTCTTCAGCGCTCGTTTGCGCCACTGCACGCGTTATCGTGCGATAGGGTACCCGTGTGCCTAAAAAAGCACCATTATCACGCGATAAGGTACCTTATCACGTGATAACGTCACAGAGCGCACTTTAAGACGGTTTAGTAAACATACCCCTAAGTGTCCAACTCCTGACTTGCGGGTAGTAAACATTTATACCTGTAATAAAGTATAAATGAGGTCCCCAGGTCCAAAGCTCCCTGCCTCATCCTCAAACTATTTCTTCCTTTCCAGAGTTAACCTGCTTAGGTCATGGAAGATCCAAATTTTATAGCCCATGAAAAGAGTGTGTCTATTCTGGAAAAATAGATGCATACCTTGGTAACAGTGTTGAGTGAAATCCAGGATAACCAGCAATGTCCTTCTTTTCCTTCTCCACTATGGATGATTCCAAATAAGCCAAAATGTCCAAGCTGTCTCTAGCATGATCTAATTCAGCCAGGGCTCCGCATCCCCATCTTGCCATTTTACTATCGGGTTGAAAATCAGCCTTGCTAATAGGGGGCATGTCATCATCCAGAACTCCCGATATGCTTGTGGAATACAGCAATAAGTGTCAGAGGAAATATTAGAGACATTTTAAAAATAAAACAACGTATAAAATTAAAAACAACAACAAAAAAAAACAAAACACTTTGCTGCATTTTTCAAGTTCTCCACCTTCCCTGTCAAAATATTACTTTCTTGCAAAAGAGCTGCTCGAGTAGAAGATAGCTGACTGGCAACTCATTCCAAACTCCAACTCTATCCACCAGGGAGGTATAGCAACATTCTTAGCCAGCAATCTGGAATGTATATCAATTGTAATAAAAGTAAATAATGCAAGAGGGTTTTTTTCTCTCTTTCTAATGAAGAAGCAGCAGACCTAATACTGTCAAGAGCCACATTTAGGGAGTTTCTGTAGGGATTCTCTAGTCATGATTTTATTACCGCTTTGATTACCCCAGAAAGGCTGTTATATCAAATGAATAAACCTAAACCTATTAGGAGCCGCATGTACCTCTGAAGTCAAGATATTAGTTTCAGCCAGCACGCTCCCCCATAATCCTATGTTGTTCCACCTCTCTAGATTCCCCCAACTCCTTGACACCGAGCCAGAAGCTTTGTGGCATGTAACAGATGACAATGGCTTGCCCCATCAGCCAGAATATCTACTTCAGAGAATAAACCACTAGCATTAAATACTGACACACATGTGCCCTATGATACCTGGCACATGGGAGACCCCCAAAAGGAACTCAAAGCAGAGGTTGTTCCTGCCACTCCACCAATGCAGGAACTATTGTCCAGAATTCAGGTAAATGCTGAAGCACCTGACAGTCTGTAGCTGATTCAGGAAGGATGAGGGTATTTCCTGCATTCTGCTCTCTCTCTTGCCCATTCTGGATAAACGAAGATGCAAACAGATCAGAGTGCTGCTATACACATCCTCTACCTAAGACACACCTTGGGCTCTCTCGTACCCTCAGTAATGTTTTTGAAGGAAATTATTGTCCACCTTTCTTTTCTGAAGAAAGAGGACAGAGCAGTCAAGGACACAGTTTCCTGTCGTATTTTTCTTTTTTGAAGCAGAGTTTTATTTTTGTGGCGGAGCATATCCTACAGGTGGTCTTTGTAGCATTGCTCCTCACTCTTGAGGTCTCTTTAACTACCAGGCAGGTCTCCATCTGGAATTCCTAACTTTAGCTACAATTCTAGGAGAATGATTGAAGCTCCAACAACAGCATTAATGAGGGTGGACCAGCCTGTTTGTCATTTATTTTATTATTAGAACCTGGGACATCCAACCACCAATAGTACTATCATACACTTTAAGCTTGACAGGATTTTCCTTTTCTCTGCTTGAGCCTTCCCAGGCTTCTGTTTAAACCCTTGTGATGGAAGTGCCCCAGTGCCACTACTCCAGTCCAAGTTTTACTTTATCTTCAGGCACACCTCATGCACAGTTCAATATTCTCCACCCCAGCTAAATTCCAGCTCCGTGCCTAGCCAATGGGTGCAGTTCAGAAAGAAAAAGGCAAGTACTTCACTTTTAAAGCTTTTCCCCTTTTTGTTGAGGCCCAAATGGCCCCCAGGCCTGTTTTCCTCCAGCAGGCTCTGCCTTTACATTATCAGATATTCCCACTCCAGGAGAGGGGATTCTTCCTATTCTCCTCTTGGATGAGCACAGAGGCTCAGTCCCTATCATTCAGCATGATGGTACATCAAAATGCTTCTTATAGTTTACTAATCCAGTACACCACAAGTCCCCGCACAGCAACAATGTAACCCTGGGTCAAGAAAAACAGCACATCCAATGCAGGTTTTGACTCTGTAGCATAAACAGCTTAGAAGCTCTAGAGTCAAAACCTTTACCATTGTCCTGCAGCTCAGTTTGCATGCTCAAAGGAAACAGTTCCAAGGGGTGAAGGGCTCTTGTCATTCCACTCTTCCAGTTGCTTTTCACTGACCCTCCCACCTCTGAGATGACAATGGCAGGCAAACACAGATGGTTCTCAAAGCAACCCAGTGTACCTGAAACCGTCAGGCTCCTGCTATTCAATGTTCATGGCAATTCCTTTTCCTTCTGTTGGAGAAGTCAGCAGTCATTACATCATCTTCCGGCACTTCTTGGGTGGTCTGGTGGCGCCAAGTCCTGGTTAAATTAGGGGACACACCTCTCCCGTCCTTGCCCCCAGGTAAACTTTATTGGTTGCCAGAGAAACTCAGCCTCCTCCTTTTTCAGGTGTTTGTTTCTCTGACCCCATTCCTCCAGCTAGAGAATTCAGTGGTTCTCAACCCAGGCCTCTGGGACCTCCGGGCCAGTCAGGTTTTCAGGATATCCACAATGAATATGCATGAGAGAGATCTGCATACAATGGAAGCAGTGCATGCAGATCAATCTCATGCATATTCATTGTGGATATCCTGAAAACCTGACTGGCCTGGGGGGTCCCTGAGGACTGGGTTGAGAACCACTGAGTAGCTGAATAGAGCCACCCTGCCCCCAGCCCTTAAAGGGAACTGCACCTATTTGTCTGGCTACTCTTGACTAATGGGGTTACTTAGGGGAACACTTTTGCTGGCTCCCTCTCTGTTACCAGCTCTTCTCTACTTCAGTTTACCATAGGTTTCTGGTACCCTTTCAGTTACAGTCAAACCTCGGTTTTCATGATTAATCCGTTCGAAAAAGTCTGACTAAAACTGAAACGTATGAAAACTGAAGCAATATTTCCCATAAGAAATAATGTAAATCCAATTAATCCGTTCCAGACACCCAAAAATATTCACAAAAAATACATTTTATAGAGAATAACTATATTTTTACATACAGAAAACAATGAGAACTAAATATAAATGACTAATGAAATGTATAAAAGAACATTTAACATCACTGAAAGCAAGCTAAGTACAGTACTGTACAGTACAGTATGTTAACATCTGGCCTTAGCCACCCCTGACAAGCTGCTGTGCCCAGCTCTCTTTGGAATCACATTGAATTCAGTCCATTAAAATACCTTTACATTATCTGCTCAATGCTTCAGAATGGCAGCAAATCTTAATGATATAGCTTCAGACGTACCCTGCAAGAGAAAGAACTGCCTCCCACATTCATGCAACATCTCCTGCTTACGTTGACAGCTTTTCTTCCCTGCTACCGGGACAAAATCTCAGTCAAAAGACGTTGAAAACCGAAGCAATGCATGAAAACCGGGACAAAATCTCAGTCAGAAAAGACGTTGAAAACCGAAGCGTATGAAAACCGGGGCAAATGAAAACCGAGGTTTGACTGTACCTCTAACAGCCCGAGAGACTCAGTTGTTCATCTGGCAAAAGAAGAAAGCGTGACTACCCATCTGGTATCATTCTTGGGTGGAAAGAGGAGTAAGGGGGCCAGAAACCCGGTTCTCATGCAGCAGAAATAGCTAAAGAGGTGCCTATAAAGTATCTATAGTTATTTTATTTATTTAACAGCATTTATAAATCACCCATCAATACATTACTGAGCATTTTACAAAGTAAACATACATATTTGAGCAGAGGACAAGAGTAACAATTGCAAAAAAGGTCAGGCATAGGCAAGGTGGAAAAAGTATACTTTTAGACCCTTCCTAAAACCTAAATAATCACATATACTGCAAACTGCTACATTTAAATAATTCTTTAGCAAGGTCCTGCAACTGAAAGCATTCATGATCATGAGCAAAGGGGTTTTTTGGGGGGATGGGGGGCGAGAGGGCATTGCCCCCCCCAATGAGCTGTCCCTCTGCCAATTCGACACCAGCCTGTCCACCCCCCCCCCCCCCCGCCACTGCTTTTTCTGTGTCTGCTGCTGCAGCAGTCTCATCTCAGATTTAAAAAAAACAAAACAAAACACAGGCTCTTGCTGAGACGGGTTGTCCTGCCCCTCTCTGACACATGCCTCTTGTCAGAGGGGGAGGGAGCAGGCTGGCCTTCCTCGCCAGGAAGTGCTATGAGCTCTTTTTTTAATGGCGGCTGGACTGCCGCTGCAGGAATAGATAAAGCTGCAGCGACGGAGAGGCAGATGGGTGTATGCAAAGCTAGAAGGCAAAGCTGGGCAGATGGAGTCAAGGGGGGGGGGGTGGGGGGTGGAATGGAATGACTGGAAGGGAAATGCTAGTTAGATGGACACAAAGAGGGCAGGATGGAATGACCGGAAGGGAAATGCTGGGCAAATGGACATGAAGGGGAGGTGGATGGCCAGAAGGTAATTGCTGGGCAAATGTGGGACACAAAGGAGGGCAAAGGACATAAGCTAAATAGGAAGTTTGAAAGGAATGACACAAGGCAGATGCTGGACACAAATGTGGGTTGAAGGGCAAATATTAGATACACAGTGCAGGGGGGGGGCGTGGAAGGCAGAGGACACGGGTAGAGGTGGTGGATATAGGGTGGGGGATATAAGGGGATAGAGAGCAGATGGTAGATATGGAGTAGGGGTAGATGCTGGAGATGGGGTGGAGGGCAGAGGCCAGATATGAGGTGGGAACCCTAAAGGGATGAAGGGCAGATGCTGAACACAAGGTAGAAGCTATAGAGGGATAAATGTCAGATGCTGGACATGGGGTGAGAGAGAGAGGGGAGAGGCTGGGCACAAGGAGGAAGAGGAGGATGCTTGATGGTGTGGGAAGAAATGGGGAAATGCTGGACATGGAATAAGAGAGAGAGAGAGAATGCTGGACATAGGGAGGATAGGATGAAAAAAAGGGAGAGCATGACATTGGGGAGAGAGTGAGAGACTAGACGGGAAGAAGGGGATCGATGCTGAACACATGGAGGGCAGAAGAGAGAAAGAGAAAGCAAAGGGTTAGTTAAAGACTGGGGAATAAGTGGCTGGGAAGGATAGAGAGATGGAGTGAGAGGGTTGTAAAAAGAGGGAGACTGAGGATTGGATATAAGAAAGGAAAATGAAAACTGAGCTAATAAAGAGAGAAAAATAAATGGAAGAAAGCTGAAAGGAAAACGATCAATGTCAGAGATGGATGTAGGGGAAGACAGGAGTGAAGAGAAGTGGCAGGTGGATTGCAGAGTCTGGAAAAGAGAGTTAAGAGAAGACAGAGGACATAGAAACCAGATACCAGGAAATTAGAAAAAGAAAATAGCTAGATGATAAAGGTGAAGAATTTATTTTCAGTTTAATGACTGGAATATGTCAGTTTGGGGATTTTATATCTGCCATCTTTAAATTTTATTCAATACAGGGAAAAATGCATCACTGTTTCTCTCTCTTCTTTGCACTGCATGCAGTCTAACTTCTTGTTCACTTTAATTTTGTCTACATATGTCTACTTTGAATTTGTTATAATTTATTGTGTACTTGCTGATGGCTAACTGTGTTCTCTCTGTGTGAACGAGACCGAGTGTTCTGTTAGCATGGAGTTTCTATGTAGGGTCTGTAGAAATCTGGCTTGTTCAGTTTTCCAAATAGGTGTAAAGATGTTCTAAGGTCCATTGTGTGTCTCGTATTCTTTCTACCTTTTGAAGGAATAAACCACAGATCTATGTTTACCCATTCCACTCCATTTATTATTTTATAGACCTCTATCATATCTCCCCTCAGCCGTCTCTTTTCCAGGTTGAAGAGACCTAACCTTTTAAGCCTATCCTAATAGGCATATCCTTCAAATCCATTTACCATTTTGGTAGCTCTTCTCTGTACCTTTTCCAGTTCTGCTATATCCTATTTAAGATACTGTACGGTGACCAGAATTGCGCACAATATTCAATGTGTGGTGGCACCATTGAGCAATACAGAGGCATTATAATAGCCTTAGTTTTATTTTCTATTCCTTTCCTTATGATTCTTAGCTTTTTTTTTTTTTTTATTGCATTTTACATTTATCAAGCACACAACTTGTACAGCAAAGAAAAACCTGCATACAAAACAATAGGAAAACAATTCACATGAAAAAGGAGAAACAGGTTTATCTTTAGTCCCCAAAAAAAGGAGGAGAGGAAAAAAAAGCAGGAGAGGGCAGGAACTCCCCTGCACACATCACCACAAGTAATAGCAGGAACTACCAATACGAGACAGGGAACCCATCGGACAGCTGCACATGTCCCGCAACATCAGGGCAGGCATGTCGGCAACTGGACAGATGCTGGAGAAGAGGATACAGAGGGCTGTGGCACCTTAGGTTACACCACTGTGAGGGTGTGTTTGCTGGCAGCACTATTACAGTACAACTAAACTTCCTCACAGCCCAATACTTAACCCTTTCCAGGCCAAGCCCAAAACTTTCTGGATCCAAACTTCTGCCTAAATATTACTATCAAATGGTATATAATACATGACCATGGCAGAGGGAATGGCACTATTGGAACATATTGAATAAGACGGGTACAATTTTCCTGACATATGCAAACTTTAACCCGGCTGCAGAATGTGGATTAAAATATTATAGTAGACCTTCAAAGGGTTACACATGACACCTCAGCCAGCCTTATTCATTGGGCATACTGGGGAATAAAGCCCATGCCCTTTGTACCATCAGTCTGTGTAATAACCATTGTGCTACACCTCTGTTTCTGTATATGGGTGTCTGCGCGCGTTCTTAAGCTTAACGTGCAGTAATGCGCCCTGTAACGATTGCTGCTTCGCGGCGCCTTATAACGCGCCTTAATGCGCGTTATTGGTAACAATGTACCGCTCATGTCCTTTTTTGGCATTTCTTCTACTAACGCGGCTCCTAACGCGAATCACACTAACGCAGTTTAGTAAACATACCCCTAAGCTTTTTTTCAAATTCTCTCTTTGCTTGCCTTATCAATTGCTTGCATTTAGCTTGCTAGTGCTTATGTTCTTTCCTTTTTCATCATTTGGCTCTTTTCTTCCATTTTTTGAAGGATTTTCTCCTAGCTATAACAGCCCCTTTGACCTCACCTTTAAGTCATGCTGGCTGTTGTTTGGCCTTCCTTCCACCTTTTTTAAAGCATGGAATACATCTGTTCTGGGCTTCCAAGACAGTATATTTAAATAAAGCCCAAGCCTGGTGTAAACTCTCAACCTTTGCAGTTGCTCCTTTTAGTTTTTTCTTAACCATTCTCCTCATTTTATCAGTCTCCTTTTTGAAAGTTAAATGCTAGTGCAGAGGATTTTCTTCTTATCCTTCTACCATTTATTAAATCAAATGTGAACATGTTATGATCCCTGTTGCCAAGCAGCCCCAACATTGTTACCTCTCACACTAGATCCTGTGTTCCACTAAGAACTAGATCTAATATAACTTCCCCTTGAGTTGGTTCCGGTGGGACGTGCAGCCCTGCAAGCCGTCAGGACCCAATTTTCCCACCAGCTCTCCCTGTACATCCTGTGCATCAGGAGGGGGAGAGCCAGCGGGGTTGGGAATGGGCAGGATCAAGGCGGAGCGGAAACGGGTCAGCCTGGCAGCACATACAGGGCTGATTCAGGTCACGGCACTGTACGTGCTGCCAGACCCATGGGGACGCATTGCTTATTCTACTTCAAAGGTGGAATAAAAAGTACTTTTGCCATTATTGGGGCTGGGGTTCCCCATCCCCGGGGCCGGGGCCAGGGATGAGTGTGGGCAGGGCTGGCACATCCATTGAGCAAGAATGGTTTTTGCACAGGGCCTCGCATTTCAGGGTGCCCCGCGCAAAGAACTTTCTGCTTTAAAAGTAAATTAAAAAAAAAAAAAAAAATCTGTCTGCTGCTGCTGCCGCCATGGCCGCAGTAGAATCAAGTGTCCCGCAGGGCCCCCCTGCCCGGCAGAGCCCTCCCTCCCCACCTCAGTCCCTCCCCGCATTGGCTTTCAGATCCACAAAGGGAGAGTTTCCCTTTCACGGCTTTTGGACCAGCATATGTTTTACATACATAAGGTTTCCATACTTACTACTCAACTGTTTACTAATTAATAGTTATAAATTCAATGGAACTATGTTTAGCTATTATCGTTATGTCAAAAAGTGTTATATACAGATTTTTTATCTGAGATCTAGTTAGTTTAATAGGTATTCAAAGTTTGCTGATTTTGACGGTATTGGCGGCTCAACATAAAAAGATCACAAAAAATAGGAAGTAGCTTATAATGCTGTAATAGCTACTATTTTGCAAATAAAAGTATTTGTAGACTTTAGAAAATAGGTTTAGATAACTGTAAGTTACTTAGGGGTATGTTTACTAAACTGTGGCAATGTCATTTGCGTTAGGTTCTGCGGTAGAGGTAGAGATACCCATATAAAGGCATGGGTGTTGCATCGTTACAGCAAGCTGTAGCAATTAACGAGCGTTACAAGGCGCCTTGTAAGGCACCTTACAAGGAACATTACAAAGCACCTTATAAGGCACCTTGTAAGGTGCCTTATAAGGTGCCTAGTAAGGTGCCTTATAAGGTGCCCAGTAAGTTGCCTAGTAAGGTGCCTTATAAGGTACCCAGTAAAATGCCTTCTAGGGTGCCTTATAAGTGGCTTAGTAAAGTGCCTTGTATGGTGCCTAGTAAGGTGCCTTATAAGGTGCCCAGTAAGGTACCAAGAAAGGTGCCCTGTAAGGTGCCTTATAAGGTGCCCAGTAAAATGCCTTATAAGGTGCCTAGTAAAGTGCCTTTTAAGGCGCCTTATAAGGTGCCTAGTAAGGCGCTTTGTATGGTGTCTAGTAAAGTGCATTATAAGGTGCCTTGTAAGGTGCCTTATAAGGTGCCCAGTAAAATTCCTTATAAGGTGCCTAGTAATGTGCCTTGTATGGTGCCTTATATGGTGCCTTATAAGGTGCCTAGTAAGGTGCCTTGTAAGGTGCCCTATATGGTGCCTAGTAAAGTGCATTATAAGGTGCCTTCTAAAGTGCCTTGTAAGGTGCCCTATAAGGTGCCTAGTAAGGCACTTTGTATGGTGCCTAGTAAGGTGCCCAGTAAGATGCCTAGTAAAGTGCCTTGTAAGGCACCCCGTAAGGCGCCCTATAGGGCCTCTTAGGCTAAGTGCCTTATTAGGCACCCCTGGACAAAGCACCGCAGAAGGCACCCTGGGCTATGGAACCATAAGTTAAGGTGGCCTAACAAGATTCTGGTGCCCTAGTTTAGTGTGCCCTAGTAGATGCAAGTTGCCTCAGGATGACATGCATGACCTGTGTGGAACAGAGACAGATGTAGCCTTAAAACTAGATAGAGCACTCAGGAAAGGCAATGAACAGGTGAGTGAAAGAGGGAGAGCTGGGAACTGCTGGACCTGCCATATCTGCGGGCATCCCATGTGGCTGCCAGTACTGATGACAAACATGGTGGGGGCAGCTGTACCACAGCACAGGGTGTTGGTAATGTAAAGTACTGGAAAGACAGTTGGTGGCAGATGATGGGAATACGTGTCCCCCAGTGGGGGCGGAGGTGGCAGGATAGTTACAATGATGGGTGGACAGAAGAGTGGTGTTGCCATGAAGATCAGGCACAGGTGAGGCAAACATGAAGAGGGGCAATGCAGGAAAGGGTAGCAGTGCAGGACATGGGGTGGCAGCCTGCACAGGCAGATAGGACTCTACACAGCTGACAGACACAGATAGACGGACAGAAGGATGGTTGGCAACTGTGATGAGGGTAATATGTGCTGACAGCAAATATCAGCAGAGATATGACTGTTACAGGGATGACAGGTACCGGTGTAGGAAAGGCATAAAAGAAGGAGAAAAAAGAGGGAGTGAACCCATGACCACTGGGCTGAAAAAGCACTGCACAAACCAATAGGCCACACCACCACTGTGAGGTCCACAGCAATGGCTGCATACAAGAACACTGCAGGGCACCACACAAAATGCCTGCTGTGTGCCAGGAGAGGCCAACCCAGACAGTCACCATGATACAACGCACATGTACAACAGGCGTCCATAGAAACACATGCACACACACCATGAGATTTAATGCAGTGTACACAGCATGCAAAAGAGCATGGGAGCAATAGACGAAGGGTGTCAGGGGCCAGCTGAAGGGACAGCTAAGTGGACGGCCCATGGACCAGCGCAATGTAATGAAAAAAGAGCATGTGTGAATCCAACCTGCACAATGATGTGGCACAGATCAGCCAACAACAGCAGTACCAATCCACCAAGCAGACTGGTCACATGGACACTACAAAGAAATAGCCACCAGTCACCTGCAGGTCGTAATGACGTACACACAGTTCCCACATGCACCACAGCACCGGGCAGGATCAGCAGCCTATCCTGGGGAGTCAAGAGCACAAGTGACATATATATATGTCATGGTAGAGCCGTGAAACACACATTGCTGGTGTCCCATAGCCTGCCCTGTCATGTTCAGTGTGATGCGTGCCGTGGAGGTGCCCCCCCCTTGTGGGAGCATCCCCTGGGACGCATAGACAATACTGCTGTATGTAGGCAGACACATGCTGTGCAGCCTGGCCACATCGCCCCCGTCCCATAGGGCCTGCAATGGTTCACAGGCATTTGATGGGTGCATTGTGGATCCCCCATGGTTAATCACATGGCACACCGCCCCTGCAAAACGACCCACCCCAGGGCCCAGGTACATCCCCGCCCCTTCCCCGTATGCACGTGTCCAGCCACACTGTTGCGGGTTAGGCCCCTCCCCCCGGGCCCCATGTGCGCAGCCCATCCCTCGTCACCCTGCATCCAATGTCCCGGTCTCTGGGGCCACCCCCAGCCAGGCACCCTGCTCGCTCCTGTGTCTGCCATCCCTACATCTATGTGCATTGCGGCGTCCACCCTGTTTCGTACCCATCGCCACTGCTGGCCGTACCCATGCACATCCCACCACAAGTGCTCCGTGCCATCCCTGTCCTGTGTGTGCTTGTGTCCGTCTGTGGTGCTACCTTGTGTGCTGCCCATGGTCACCCCCTGTCCTTGCCATGGATACGGTACCATGAATGGGTCCATTGTCATGCGCACAGACACACATGTAGATGCTCACACCTGTCATTTGCACACCACTGACATGTAGCAATAAGGGACAGCTGACCATCGTGGGTGTGTCAAACATATTTACATTATTTATTTTGGGTGGGGACACGCTGTGGATCCCCATGTGGGATGGCCCCTACCACCCCAGGCCCCGGCGGTGGTGGCCGACCCATGGCACAGGCTGGCACAGGGTAGGTGTGACATGTGGAGTGCCCACACTTAAACTCCCTGGGGTCCCCCTTCGCCGGGTGACTGGCCAGGTGTGCCTGCTAGGCATATGTTCTCCAGCCTTCTCAGCAGGTAAGCCACCATGACCATGGTTTCCAGCACCCATCCCAGGATGCGTGGGGGCATGCACAGCCCCAGCCAGGCGTAGGCCGCACATGCAGCCACACAGACACACATCCCCCCTTGTCTGTGTGCCTGTATATACAGTGCGCCTGTCTGCGGCTATGTGGGGCAGGCCTGTGGCCAGAAATTGCCGGCACTGTGGGGCAGGTAGCTGGGGCCCTCGGTGCCCTGTGGTAGCCCATGCCACTCGGGACTGGTCCCACCATTTCCCCCCTCCTCCCCTTCTGCCCCCACACCTCCCCTCCCCCCTCCTCCCGCTCCGCCACTGTACCTCCCCACCTCCCCCACCTTGCTCCCCTCTTCCCCCTTTGCCACACCATCTCCCCCACCCCACCCCCTCCTCCCCTCTCTGCATCCGGCACCCCCTCCTCCTCGGACCCCCCACCATCAGCTGCCACCATGGCCTCCGGGGCATCTTCGGCCAGCACTGCCTGCCCGGCTACTGCGTCCAGCCCTGCTGGGCCCTCATCTGCACGTGCATCCACTGTGGGAGAGAGATATGTAGATTACTGCCATGGTCAAACATCAGGCACAGCATTCACATGTGTCCTGTGGCCTCACAGGCCATTGCCCCACAGGGCCGTGCCGCATCACTCACAGTCACAGTGGGCCAGCCATTCCCGCTGCACCCACACCACGAAGCAGGGTACCTGGCTCGCAGCTCATGGGCCTCCTTGTGCAGGTCCTCGACCTGTAGGGGAGGCAATGTGTGGGGACCTTAGCGGACAGACATCCATCAACAGCCATGGCTGCACCACATAGATACCTGCATGCAACAGGTGGCTTCCCCTATTGTGTGCTACGTGATGGCCCCTAGCTGTTGCCCCTGCCACACACATGTGTGCGATGTGGCTGCGCATGTCCAGGTTGGCCCCTACGTGCCCTGTTTGTGGGCCCCCTGGCAACAATTGCCACATGGGTGGCCTATCTGTGTTTGGGCCTACGACACCGACCATATGTGCCATTGCCATACTATTGGTCATGGGAGCCATGCATGGGGGGCTGCATGGTGTTGGCATACATGCACGGTGTGCCGGGGGGGGTGGGTGGCCATACGCCACATCCCGTACATATGCACCACTATGACAGCATGTCTGCGGAACCCATCGGCCTACCTCCAGCCCTTGTCCAACATATGCACAGACTGCATAGCCATGTGCCACTGTGTGCACTGACATGGGCGTGTTCATGTGTCTCACCTGTGGCCCTTGCACACATCAACAGCCACACCCGGGTGTGCCCTGGGGACGTACTGCTGTATGCCCTGCAGACTCCAGACTCAACATGGTGGTATGAGTGGCCTTCACACATTTGCCAGTGCACCTACCATAACATCAGGATGGATACTAGCCCTCTGTAGTGAGGCCTGCAGCATCCTGGGGATATGGCAGACCTGTGCAACATAACCAGGAGCAGGTACCATAACACCAGAATGGATAATAGACCACTGTAGTGAGCCCTGCAGCATCCTGGGGATATAGCAGACCTGTGCAACGTAACCAGGAGCAGGTACCATAACACCAGGATGAATAATAGACCTCTGCAGTGAGGCCTGCAGCATCCTGGGGATATAGCAGACCTTTATAACCTACACAGGGGCAGGTACCATAACACTAGGATGGATAATAGACCTCTTTAGTGAGGCCTGCAGCATCCTGGGGATATAGCAGACCTGTGCAATGTAACCAGGAGCAGGTACCATAACCCCAGGATGAATAGTGGGCAACTGTAGCGAGGCCTGCAGCATCCTGGGGATATAGCAGACCTTTATAACCTACACAGGGGCAGGTACCATAACACCAGGATGGATAATAGACCTCTGTAGTGAGACCTGCAGCATCCTGGGGATATAGCAGACCTTTATAACTTACCCAGGAGCAGGTACCATAACACCAGGATGAATAGGGGGCCACAGTAGTGGGCCTGTGGCATCCTGGGGATAGGGCACATCAGTGACACTGCAACAGGGCCAAATACCATAGCATTGTGATGGATAAGACATCTCTGTAATGGATTCTGTGACCCCCTGGGGACAGGGCGGATCTGTTAGCATCGAGTGGGGGGAGGGGAAACATTAATCCCATTTGGACACACTGCCACTTGCCTTTCCCTTGCTGTGCGTGTCTGATATGTGTTTTGGTTAGCAGGTTTTCTTTTTTACGTCCTAGGTTTGGGTGCCTGTCCCCATGCACTTACCTCACGTGGGTAGTCTGAGCCTCTATTGTATCGCTTGGTGAGGCGCACCCAGGCCCTCCTAACTCTGCTTAGGTCCTGCCTACGAGAGGAGCCAGGAAAGAGGCGCTCCTGGCGGAGGCAGATTAATTCTGCCAGAAGATACAGGTCTGCATTGGTGAATGCAGTCTTTCTCGACCTGGCAGCCATCTTTTCTGCTCTGTGTTCAGACCTCATATGACACAGTAAACTTGCGCCTGCGCAGTGTGTGCTTCTCGCCGCATGTACACACGTGCGCACCCTCCCTTTGCAGCATGCGTTGGTCTGTTTTGTCGGTCTATTTGTTTATGTTAAAAGTATCCTTTTCTATATCTGAGTACAACTAGTCTTTCTATTTCAGACATGCCCTATCCCCATCTCTTTCCCATTCTGGTATCCCCTTCTGGGTTTTGAACCCGCAAGACATTGTACTCTGATATATTTCCTAACCACTGTGCTACACATACCACGTTATATTGTTCTGACGGGCCACCCTCTTGTGGGCATTGGGGCCTGACGTTACAGAGTGTCAGGCTTTCAGCTGTCTGGGCCTCAGGCACGTGTTGGGCTAAGGTTGCTTACGGCGCCTTGGTGCGCACTTTACGCAATGCTACACTAGGGATGCGTCCTGGGGCTTCCCAGCCATAATAGCACATTGTACGTCGCCCAGTGCTGCGCCTCAGAACATGGCACGTTAGTGGGTTTGTACTATGGTATATTAAACGAGCGTGCCTTGGTGGGCGTGTTACTGGGCGCCATATTGTATGGTTCCGTATAGATTGCTCATCATGTACCCTGTGCGGCACCCTCTGCGGCACCATCTCGGGGTCCCTTGGCAGTGCACCGTACTGGACACACCTGGACAGGTCATCCTCTTGGCTCCCTGGGATACTTTGCCATAGTTCATAGTGTCATAACAATGTGACGTTGCCCTAGGTTACTTTGCCCTGTGGCCTGCAAGGTGCCTCAGGTTGGCATGCATTACGTATGTCCAGAGCTACTGATTTCAACCTAACACTGGATTGGCTATGGTTTAGTGCCACTGCACAGGTGCTTGAGGGTGAGGGCTTGAGGCTCCTGAACATGCCATATCTGTGGCCAGACCATGTGCCTGCCAGCACTGGTGACATACATGTTGTAGGCAACTGTACCACAGCCCTGGGTGTGGGCAATGTGATGTACTGGGATGACAGTGGGTGACAGATGGCGGGCATACCTGTCCCCCAGGGGTGTATGGGGTGCCATGATGGTTATGCTGAGGGTTGGACAGAGGGGTGGTTCTATCATACAGCTGGGGTACAGGCGAGGCAGGCAACATGGAGGCACAAGGCAGGACAGGTGCACAGTGCATGACCTGTGGTGGCAGTCTGCGTAGGCAGTCTGGACTCTACTCAGCTGACAGATGCAAATAGCAGGACCAGAGGACTGACACCCACTGTGGCGAGTCTCTTATGACCATAAGAACATAAGATATGCCATACTGGGTCAGACCAAGGTCCATCAAGCCCAGCATCCTGTTTCCAACAGTGGCCAATCTAGGTCATACGTACCTAGCAGTTTCCCCAAAAGACACAGGTTCCACAGTGCTTGTATTGGGTCAAGCATTGATATCCTGGGCTGGCAACACATATCTGAAAAAAGATGAGTGTTAGAGGCATGCAGGGTATCTGAGTTGGGCACGCATGGGGGGGATCAATAGGGGATAGAATCCATGGACACATTTTCGAGGGTCATTGTACAAACCAGTGGGCTATACCTCTATGGCCTGCTGTACAGCAGTGCCTGGGGACAGAGGGACTTCAGGTCACCGCATGGACCATCTGCTCTGTGTGCCAGGTTACGGTAACTGCACCAGCACCCATGATGCATTGCACATGAGGAACAGTGGTCTACATCACGTAACCAAATGGGGTCTGCACCTATCTGTTACCACATCCTGGTAAGATTTATTTATTTATTTATTTAGACAGTTTTGTATACCGCCTTATCCTTCAATCAAAGCAGTCACAACACAATTGGGGGATACATTTAACACGCAGGGATATGAGACACATACACTAATTCTTACAGGGAACATGGGCAATGGAGGGTTAAGTGGCTTGCCCAAGACCACAAGGAGCATCTGTGGGACTAGAAACCCCAGTCCTTCCAGCCCAAGGTTGCTGTCCTCTAGTGGGATTTGAACCTCCGACCTTCTGGCCTGAAGTACCTTGCCCCAACCACTAGGCTACTCCTCCCTGTTGGACTGCTGTGCGAGATACTGGCTGTTGATGGACTGCCGTGCGAGATACTGGCACAGAGTAGCTATGGACCATGCCATTTTGCAGGTTCTGTATTCACCCTGAGGGTAAGGATGGCTGCCCAGCACTAGGTCCACAGTACATGTGGTGCTACATATAGGTCCTGCTACACAGCCCCATCACTGGCAGTGTGTGGCAGGTGTCCTAGGCAGTGCGCCAAAGGTGCCTCTGTACCCATCTGTGTTACACAGTCACAGGTGTCACCCTGGGACCAGAGACCACCCAGATCTGTGTGTGCCCAGTGTTAAGGTCTGACTTCCATAGCTGCCTGTTAGCAGGTCAGAGGGGTGTCCAGTGTTTTATGAGGGTTGTGTACCATGTTCCTCTACTGCTCAGGGTACTATATACTATTTGCCCCCAGGGGCTCCATAACACCCATATTGTAGGTGAGGGGCATGGAGTAACAGATGCCTGAGACCACAGGACTGGCTGTGGGACCAGTAAGCCCATTCCTGATGGCAAGGAATAGCCCTCTAAGGTTAGTGCACATAAGACATATCCTGTGACTGGAGCATCAGCAGAACAGCATTGATGCTGTCTGAATCCTCACTTGCCACATACCACAGCCTGCCATGCATCATCAGCGTTCTCACCATGCACAGACTAACTGAGGACAGGCCAGTCTGTGGTACATGGTCAGTAAGAAAACACATGCATCCAGACATAGGCTGGCCAATGCGCACACACCAAGCAGGTATGTCAGTGACTGGGCCCCAGAACTGGGGGAATTACATAGATATCAGTGGAAACAGATAGCATAGATGACTATGTGGGAACCTGGACATTCCATGGTCACTGTTACATCAGGGCGAGACTGCCCTCCCAGCACGACATGATCTAGCCACCCTGTCCATGCAGGTGGGGTTCGAAAACTAAAGTATACCAGACATTGGAATACTCGCTGTGCAGATGCAGCCTGCCCAATTCGCCCTATCGGGCCCATACCCACACTACCTTACTCCTCATTATGCACATTCACAGGCTGATGCTGGTAACAGTTGGACAATGTGGGCCAGGGGGAAGGTTTGCAGCCACAAAACTATGGATAGACATACACACACACACACTCCTAATGCAGCACTGTGCAATGGTAGGGGTGTTTGGCAACCCCAACTGCCACACTGCCAACATTTCTTGGCTGAGCAGGAGATAGCAGAGGTGCTGTGATGTTACCTGCAAATCCGTTCTGGAGCCATCAGCCTGCCTGTACAGCATGATTTGCATGGTGGAGCCTGTGTGAATGGGTGTTTCTACCCCTGTTGGCCGCTGCTATGGGGATTGCATGGTTTGATGTTATATATGTTTTGTAGGGTAAAATGTTGGGATGTGTTCTGCAGGTTCCAGCAGCTGGGGCCTGAACCTGTGACCCTCTGCTCTGAATCACACTGGCTGTGTGTACTGTACCACAGTGGGGCTGTAGGTGCAAAACCCTCCCTGGGCCATACCTTGACGTCTCCTCAGCCAGACATTTCCTTTTTTTATCCTGCTTGTCTGTTATATCTACGTAGCAGGGCAAAGGTTTGTGATATATTCTGCAGGGTCTGTAGCTGGGACCTGAACCTGTGACCCTCTGCTCTGAATCAGACTGGCTGTGTGTACTGCACCACAGTGGGGCCACAGTTGCACAGCCCTCCCTGGGCCATACCTTGGCGTCTCCTTTGAATGGTTTTTTTCTGTTGCACTGCACACCACGTACTGGTACAGGGCATGGCCTGAGTCCACTACAGATGGGTGCCACTGCCCCTTCTGGCATGGACACCCCCCCCCCCATGCTGTGCTAACATAACCGTATGCTGGTGGTGCTTCTTGTGCACCGTATTAGGCCATCCACTGTTCAGGTAGGCATGTGCCTATGGTGCGATTCTAGGGTGGGGAGGCATACATGGACATTCCCACTCCCCATCAGCGCCCAACAACATTCTGTACCTTCAACATGGTGGTGGGATGGATGCGGGGGCATCCTGTCTCTGCCCTGGCAACTATTGCCTAATGTGGCCAAGTTATTTGTATCTTGTGTTTGGCCTTTGTCAGATGTTGTCTTTCACACTTCCAGTTTCTATGTTCCTATGTTCCACCTCGGTGCCCGCCTTGTCCACCCTTTGCTCCAGCTGCCCCCGCTACATGCCCCGCCTGCAGCCTCCTATGCCCCATTTGCACCATCACCATAGTGGCCTTTCATACTGGGGCACTATGCTGTTTCTGGGAATGGAGCACTACTATCACGTACTTGGGCTCACTGGCTATGCTGTACATTGCTGACATTTAAATGGTTTCTCTCTCCTGCAAATGTGCATCTAACGGCAGGTTTTCATTCGCGTTAGGATTCAGCCCTTCAGTTCAGCACGTTAGTATGGAGGAAGCTTCTCCCCACCCACTCCATGCCCATTGACCCCTTCTCTCCGCCCTCTCTCCACTCTCCGCGGTGTTTACCGCGGCCAGGTATGCTAACGATCGTTATGTAACGTTAACGCACGTTAACATTACATACCGCGCGTTAACGTTACCTAACGATCATTAACATTACATAACGCGCGGTATGTAACATTACCGCAGTTTAGTAAACATACTCCTTAGTGTCAGAGTTATTGGTGCGTATATCAGCCCTGTATGTTTTTCATACGTTGGGCTAATATGTTGTCGAAGCTAATTGCTGCCAAGCATTCTGTTCTAGGTGTTTCAATGGTGCAAAATTGATGCACTGCATCAGAAGTTTTTTCACGTGTATCATATCCCGCCATCAGAATGGACTGTTGACAAACTATATTAAATGAAAACTGCAGTTTAAATAGTATCATACAGTATGTTTATGTCAATGAATATTGGAAATGAATCCTATCTTTTCTGAAGACGGACAATATACTATATTGGACCAGTGTATGAAAAACATACACTATGTGAAACTTCTATTTTCTGCAGAGTTTTAATATTTTTTATTATTGCCGGTATTTCATAGTTGTTTGAGTGTAACAAATCTAATAAATCATCCAGAACAGAGAAAGAATATGCAAGCTGTCCAAAACAGGTTAAGCGCGCCGGGGCTGATGGGAAACAGGAAATATCTATTTCCCATCAGCGCCTGGGCTTAACAGAGCCGCAAGGTAGAAACTCTCCCTTCGCGCTCTGAAAGCCGTTGCGGAGAGGGAGCTTATGCTGCAGGGAGGGAGGGAGGGCTCTGCCGGGCAGGGAGGCCCCGCAGGACACTTGATTCTGCCACTTCTGCGGTGGCAGCAGCCAGCTTTTTTTTTTTTAATTTTCCCTGGGCTGTTGGGGGGAGGGGGTTAGGACTTGAGGTGGGCTGATGGGGTTAGGACTGGTAATTGGCTGTGGGCTGATGGGGGGTTAGGACTGATAATGGGCTATGGGCGGGCTAAGTCTGGAAATGGGGTGATGGGGGGTTAGGACTGGTAATGGATTATGGGTGGACTAAGACTGGAAATGGGGTTAGGACTGGAAGTGGGCTGATGGGGGGCTAGGACTGGTAATGGGCTATGGGGGGGCTAGGACTGGTAATGGGTTGTGGGGGTTTCTAGTACTGGAAATGGGCTGAGTGGAAGGGGAGACTTGAACTGCAAATAGCTGATGGGGAGGGGGGCTTGGAATGGAAATGGGCTGAGTGGAAGGGGGCATGAACAGCAAATAGTGGATGGGGAGGGGGGCTTGGAATGGAAATGGGCTGAGTGGAAGGGGGGCTTGAACTGCAAATAGCTGATGGGGACGGGGGCTTGGAATGGAAATGGGCTGAGTGGAAGGGGGAATTGAACTGCAAATAGGTGATGGGGAGGAGGCTTGGGATGGAAATGGGCTGTGAGGGGAGGGAGCTAGGACAGGAAATGGGCTGATGGAGGAGCTAGGATAGGACTGGAAATTGGGTGTTAGGGGAGCTAAGATTGGAAATGGGCTGTGGTGGGGATTTGGATTGAAATGGACTCATGGAGGAGCTAGAACTAGAAGCAGGCTCATGGGGGGCTTGGATTGGAAATAGCCTGAGTGGAGGGGAGCTAGGATTTGACATGTGCTGATGGTAGGGCTAGGAAAGGACTAGAAATGGGCTGATGGGGGACTGGGATTGAAAATGAGCTGATGGAGGGACTCGGATAGGACTGGAAATGGATGGGGGAACTAGGACTGGAAATGGGATGATGGGGGGTTAGGACTGGAAATGGGCTGATGCGGGCACTAGAAGGGAGCGGATGCTGGGTGGGGCTGGAACTAGAAGGGAGCTGATGTTGGGGGAGAATTAGAATGGGATGGGGCTGGGAGAGTGAAAAGGAGCGGGGAAAAATATTTTGTGTGGGAGGGAAGAAAAATCTACAATTGGCCGGGTATTGGGAGAGTAAGTGGGGATTGAGGATGTAGGGGTAAAATTTGAGTGCATGAAAAAGGAATGAGTAAAGAGCAAAAGGAGAAAGATTAGTATGTTAAAGCAGATGTAGAGAGAGAATGGAAAAAAACTAGAAGAGAGAAGAAAGGACAAATGGACAGCAGACGATGGAGAGTTGGCAGAAAACACAAAGAAACCAGAAGAAAGTGGTTGGAGCAATTGCAACTGGAAAAAAAATGCACAAAAGGTAGAAAACGATCTCTTTATTTTGAATTTATTAACTGGAATATGACAGCTCTGGGAAATGTGCATCATTAACGTCTGCGCTTTGTTTAATACAAGAGGAAATTGATTTATAGTTTTATTTCTACAGTGTTATTGTACATTCCAAGTTTGGTTTTTGGGGTTCCCAGTTTAATTATTGTCTTTCTGTTTCTAAATTGTGATTCCTTGTTTGGTGATGGTCTATGTTCTGCATGTGTAACTGAGCTGAGGTATTCTGTTTTTGTAATTCCTATTTGACATTGCCACTTGTTCTCTTTCCCCAGTAGGTCATGTATTGTTATTCTCTGAAATGTATTGGTTTAATATTTGCAGTGTTGCCTTTTGATAGGTAGGGTCTGGTGCTTTGTGAGTCCTGGTGATGCTGTTACGATACAGCGGGTTTGCTATGGGTTCTAAATAGGCAGTGTTTGTAGTAGTTCCTAATGTGCCTGGCGGTTGGCACTGGATTATAGTAATGTAGAAATCTTTTAGTCTTTCTTTATCCATACACTCATTAAGAGGCATGTTTACTAAAAGTTAGTGTATAGTAACATTAGGCAAACATTTATGCAAATGAGGCCCCGCACTGAGTCTCCACAAATGGCCCCGCACCCCCCTTGGGCCGCCCATGGGTGCGGGGGAGTCCCCACTGTACAATCCAGGCCATGGCAGGCCAGCTTTGCGTCGGGCAGTGGGGAAAGGGGGACTGGGAACCAAAGTCGGGGGCGCCTGTGGGGAGGATGTCTCTGCCGGCAGCAGGGGCACGCAAGGTCATCCTTGGGTCCAATTTTGGCTACTGTGGGAACGTTTTGTACCCGCAGTCCAGAATCAGGTCCAAGGTGCCCATCTTGCTTGTGGCTGTCCAGACAGCCCATACATGCCCCTACCAGAATTGGGCTCCACATCTCCCTAGCACGGCCTGATGTACCATTTACCCAGTCAAAACTGGGATAATTGAAATCTCCCATTATTACCATGTTGTAAACTTTGCAAGCTTCCCTAATTTCTTTTAGAATTGCATCACTTGTCTGTTCATCCTAACCAGGTGGGTACCATTCCTTTACACTTTTTACATGGAATTCCTACCAATCATTTGTATAGTGCTACAAGGCATATGCAGCACTGTACAGAGACATATAAGAGATGATCCCTGGTCATCAGAGCTTACAATCTAGTCAAGAAAGAGAACATAACAGTTGGGGATTAGGATATGTCTAGTGGAATGGTAAGGAAACACAGGTGGAGAGCAGGAAACAAAGCTGATCAGGATCCAAAAGCAGCCTCGAAGGAGTGTATTTTTAGCCTGGATTTGAAAAGGGCCAGAGATGAAGCCTGATGTACTGCCTGAGGTAGTTTGTTACAGACATAAGCAGCAGCAAGATGGAAAGATTGAAGTCTAGAGTTGAGAAAGGTACAGATAGAAGTGATCTGCCAGAAGAGTGAAGTTCCCGATGAGGGGTGTAGGGAGAGAGCAGAATGAGTGCACTTATAGGTCAGTAGGAGATGCTTGAACTGGATAGGGAGCCAATGAAGCAACTTGAGGGGCTTCATAAGGGGTAGGCTTTTTATAGTGTTAATTTTAGAAGCCTGTGTCAATATGATATGGTAGATTTGTTTTATAGGTCTTCAGTGAATTTTGTAGAGTTTTGTGTTAGTTCACAATCTACCTGACACTGGAGAGGCAGAATCAGATTTTTTTTCTTGTATGTTGGATTCTATGGTGAAATATCCTACTTCTGCTCTGCACCTACTGTTGGATGAGGGGTTTGGTTGGGCACAAAATAGATGCTCAAAAAGAAAAGGGAGAACCATAGCACAGTTTCTAACACCAAAATAAAATTAGTTAAAATTATAAATAATGTTCATTTTGGTGTTAGAAACTGTGCTGTGTTTCTTGTTTTATTTTTGTCCCTTGGCATGTGAGCACTTTACATCTCCTTTGTTTTTTGCAGAATATATATTTATAGGTGTCAGTATTTTTAGAGTGTCAGACTAAATAACTAAGCAGCTACAATTTTTGCTGTATTTTAATTACATAGCCTGGGAATATGTTGCTTTCCTTTTTTTTTTTTTGCAAAGTCACTGAATTTATTTATTTAATATTTCTTATATACTGCCTTTCATGACATCAAGGTGGTTTACATTGAACAAACTGAAATTACATTGAATGGGGCATTATAACTTGGAGATAACTATTTTACAGGGAATATGGGCAATGGAGGGTTAAGTGGCTTGCCCAAGACCACAAGGAGCAACTGTGAGACTAGAAACCCCAGTCCTTCTGGCCCAAGGTTACTGTTCTCTAGTGGGATTTAAACCCATGACCTTCTGGCCTGAGGTAACTTGCCCCAACCACTAGGTCACTCCTCCCTATGAATGAGAACCTCTGCTCCCTCTGGGGATGCCAGCTCATCCTTCACCTGTTTGATATACTGGTTTCCTATCCATTTAATGTTTTTTTTTAAAGATAACCATAATGAATATGCAAATATACAAATTAATATGCAAATATGTCACCCCACCCTTTGCCCCACCCACCCCCAAATGAGCCAGTCAAACTACACCCATGTTCATGATCACAAACTCTCCTGTCAAACTACTGAGCCAAAGGGCACTCCTAAAAGATCTTGAGAATCAGATTGAGAAACCAGAGCGTGGACATAATGGGCTAGTAGAGAAATAGGTAAATTGCCCTCAGGCCCAGGACTACTCTGAAAAGATACCAAAGGCACTTAAATTGCAACCAGTAGGTAATGGGCAACCAGTGAAGATCACAAATAACTGATTTAATTTTCGAGGACCAGAGCAATCTGCACTTGCTCTAAAGGCATAGTGAGGCAAACCCAAGTAGATTAAATTATGATAGTCCTGGTGGCGGAGTTGGCTTTGGTGTAAGATGGCTGCATAGGATCTCTGTTCCCGAGGACCCTGGCAAGAATCCTGATCCTTATCTGATCTCTGCTGCCAAAAATTGCACCTCCTAACTGAACTTGCTAATCGGAGTATGTTTGGAAGGAAACCTACTCGTTTGGACTATTCCCAGGGACAGAATACTGTAGTAAAGAAGGCTAAAACTGATCCTCCCTCCCTGCACAAAATGGCTGCTCACCACAAAGCCCCCGAGAGGATGGCAGAATTCCTTGTGGAAATTTGAGCGGTTCTAGCACGGGTCATGGTGAATGGCGATGCACTTAGCGCTGTGCAAACAGAGATTGCGGAGCTTACATCACAAATGGCTTCACTCACTGCTTGCATCAATAAGATACTCTTTTGATACATGAGGAACGGTTGACACAAATATCGAGGAACACAAAGCAGATCTACCAACTGGAGTGAGCCTGGAGGAGCTAAACAACAGAGCTTGGAGGAACAATGTGTGGCTTATAGGCATTCCGGAGGGAGCAGAGGGGGCCAACGCGGTACATTTTTTGGAAAACCTGCTGCCAAAACTGCTCCACCTAGACTTTGCTCACCCCCTGGAAATTCAGCAGTTTCATAGAGTGCCCACCTTTGCTGGCCCGCATACGAGACAACCACGCCCTTTGATTTTTTGCACTCTTAGACACTAACATGTAGTGCAAATTATGGCCGCTGCTAAAGCTCAGGCCTCCATGCTTTATGAGGGACATAAAATTTCCTTCTACCCAGACTTCAATAAAGCAACTGTTGAGAGGCCCAAACAGCTGCTGGCCTTCAGGCCGTATCTTCAGAAGCTACAGGCCAGCTATGGGCTCTTCTTCCCTGCGCAAAGGTTACACTCCCATATAGCGTGTTTCCTTGGGGATCAAGTGAGTTGGATATGTACAGGTGGGGGGGGGGGTCAGGGGGAGGCTCGGATGGCCCCCTTGGGAGAGTTCTTGGGTGTGGAAGACAAGATGTCATTTTCAGCTGCCCAAAAAGAGGGGGGACTCTTGAGACATTTGCAGCCTGGTATAAAGTGCACTGCAAGAGAAAGCGCCCTCATAGTAGAGTATGATTTTGGGTAACACTATATAGATCCTCATGGTCGTCTCCTCCACCTATTCTGATAGCCCAGATGGAGAAGGAAACATAGGTAACAGGGGAATGATCATGGGATATCTGAGTGAATTGTGGGTTTTGAGGTGGGGAGAGATATATACTGTCTGTAATGATTTTAGGAGGTGGGACGGGTGGGGGGAGGGGGGCGTGGATGGTTTGTTGTAGGTTGGGTTCATGGGCGGCTGTATTGTTGGAACTTCAGCCTACCCGAGAATTGTTATGCTATTAGGGCAAGTTGGAGTTGACTCTCTTGTGGCTATTACTCTTTTGTGTTACAGATTAGTGGACTATGGCTACCCTCCTTGTCATCGGTGGCATTTTTGGCTATATGACTCTTTGAGTTGCTTTTTCTTGAAACACTATTTTGGGTTCCTTTAGGTTTATTTCTCTGAATGTTAAGGGTAATTGTAGCCCAATAAAAAGAAATAAAAATTTGAAATACTGCCGGAAAGAGCAGGCGAATATAATACTATTGGAAGAAACACATCTATCTGCAGAGGAAACAAAAAGCCGGGTGGGGGAAGTTTATTGTGGCTGTGTTTTATGCATCCCTTAAACAAAAAATGGGATGGTGATTCTCATTCACAAAGCACTCAGTCCTGTAGTGGAGCAAACTCACTCAGATGTGGAGGTCAGTGGGCCAAGGTTCTTATTCAGCTGGGGGGGTGAGGGCACAGTGTGGTCATTATGAATATATATGCTCCTAACTGTGGCAGTCCTGGTTTCTTTCATGTGATTGCGGAACAGGCAATGGAGGTCGCCCCGGCAATGGTTATCCTGGGAGGGGACTTTAATGTGGCCTTGAACCCCCTAGTAGATCATCAGACATATAGACGGGACAGCCTACCTAAAGCACTGACTGTGGTGCAGTCACTAATGCAAAGCACTGGTTTGGTTGATGTCTGGCAGTTATATCACCCCACAGAGAGGGATTATACCTTCTTTTCTTTGCCCCACTAGACACATTTGTGTATTGACTACTTTCTGATATCTAAGTCCCTACTTTCCAATACCCTGTTGACTGGCATACTTAGCACACACATATCCGACCATGCGGCCATAATACTTGAAGTGCAGATCGATGGTGATTCCTCTTCCCCTGCAGGCTGGTCTTTTAACAGAACCCTTCTCATGGATGAGACTTTCTTAGACACCATTAAGTCTTCTATAAAATACTATTTTATAGCTAATCTCCCTGAGGAAACCTCTGGCTGGGCATGGTGGGAGGCCTTCAAGGCCTCCATACATGCTACCATTACTAGTTATTCCATTTGGGTGGCGCATCAGAAAAAAGCCACAAGGCAAGCCCTGGAAACCAAATATGAGCAGGAGAAGTTGAGATAACAACACAATGCTCTCCTTAGCTCTGAGGTCACCCAGACTATTCGAGTCCAACAAAGTCGATATTATGTGGAGCAGAATGAGGTCAGGTGCCTGCTAGCTTATACTCTCAAGGTGCGCTCAATAACTTCTAGAATAGCGGCTATTGTGGACAACCAACAGCATCTTTTAGTTAAGGATGTTGACATCTTAGATGCCTTTAAGTCCTTGTATACTCAATTATACTCCTCAGAGGTTCAGGCAGACCCTAGAGCTTTCGAGAAGCTAACAGGTCAGTTGGCGCATCTCAGACTGTCGGCCGAGTTAGCTTCCACTCTTGATAGAAGAGTTGCAGTTGGCCCTTTCCACCATAAGTTCAAGTAAGGCCATGGGCACAGATGGGCTTCCCATCGAGTCTTATAAAAGTTTTGTATCTGAATTTTCCCCGCATCTCCTTCAATATTTCCAGCTGCTGCATCGGCAGATGCTGAGCATAGGCTCCTTTGCAGAGGCAATATTGTATTAGAAAAAGCAGGCAGGGATCCATAGAGTTGGAAATTATTGTCCTATCTCACTGCTCAATTTGGATTATAGATTGCACTCCTCTATATTGGCCCATCGGCTGGCAACCGTCATTCCCTCATTAATCCATCCAGACCAATGTGGTTTTGTCGCAGGTCGATTCACTGCAGATAATGTGCAACTACTCTATCATATACTAACTTTGTCGTAACAGCTTGACTATCATTTTGTAGGCCTTTGATAGACTTGATTGGTCTTTTCTCTTATTGGCCCTCCAATGGTTTGGTTTCGGGGAAGGATTTATAGGTATGATACAAGTCTTATATACTGTGGTGAGGAATGCCCTCCAGAAGAGATGGAGTTAGGGGAAATTCCTGGTAGAAGTAATGAAACAGCACTAGCACAAAGGATTTCCAATGCAGAGTTGAAAAAAAAACACAGCTCTCTGCTGAGCACAGGACATGCCCCAGCTCAGGGGAGGAGACAGGCTTCTACACTGATTGGGCACACTCAGGGGAAGATCAGGGCGTGCCGGGAAATGAAACCCTTTTAAATCCCCAAGCAGAGAGGGAAGAGAAGAGGAGGGAAAGAGAAAAGGAGGAAAGAGAAAAAGAGGGAAAAGGAAGGAGGAAAACGCTAGAACCCTGGAGCAAGGCAGAACCTTGGAGCAGTAAACCTTGGAGCCAAGCACACTCTAAGAAAGAACCTTACTACAAGGTAGAGCCTGGGAGTGGGAAGGCTAGCAAATTCAGCACATGGAAAGAAGGTATCTGGTCTGGTAGCAAACAAAGCTACAGAAGCAAGGAAGTGAAGCAGGAAGAAAGCTTTTCGAAGAGAAATTCATAGAGCAGAGGAAATAGCAGTAAGGCTGTGGAGTTTTTGAACCAGAGAGACTTCTGGAGGAAAGGTGCAAGTTCTTATTCAAACCCTGCTAAAGGTAAAGCTGACTTTTCTATTTTTAATGCTTTACTAGAGAAACCTTTTATTTGTGCTAACCTTCACAAGGTAAACCCAGATGCAGAAGCTGATAGCAAGTGGGGGAAGGGTGTTACCCTAACCAAAGACTTTCACATGGATAAAGAGCACTTACAGGCTGAATTGCTTTAAAAACAGTTTCAAGAGTTTCTGGAACTGAGGTCAGGGAAGCTTAGCAGGCCTGACAGAGACAGCGATAGCCTTAGCTCTGATGAATGCATAAAAGTGGATAATTACCTGCCTGCCTTAGAAGGAGACCCTTCTCCTATGGATTGCTAAATCTGCCTCAAAGAGGACAGCAATGTAAGAAACCCTTGAACACTGTATGAAAAGAATACAGGGAGTTTGCTGTACTTGCTGCCAAGCTAAAAGGTTTACAAATTGTTTTCATTTGTTGTTTTGAGAAGCCACGCTGTGGAAGGAACAGCTGTTTGTTTGGTGCTGCAATAATTCTGAAAGACCACATGAGGCACTGCTGAGTTAAAGCTGCTGTGATTGTGAAGAGCCAAGTAGAAGCTAACTTAATTTCAGTTGTACTTCCTATGTTGCTGGTTTCAGCTGTTTGGGTTGAAGTTGCACCTTTTGCGTTATGTACCATTGAATTTTGATGCGCTGGAAAATATCCCCACAACAATAAATTTCTTGCAGCCTTAACATTCGTGTCACGACTACAATTTAATCCTGAAGGAAATATAAGTACACTATGAGTCCCAGAATTCCCAGGGACCAGTACAAGCTTTATTCCTCAGGGACATTACAAGGCCACTCTTGCCTGTAAGCTCTCGGGCCCAGACAGGAGCATCGCAAGTGGCGTAGTCTTGAGGATACCACGCAGGCGCTAAAAGCGGCAATGCCAGAGGATCTGCAGGAGACAACTTCCCAAGAGGAGCCCAGCTGTGGAGCGTCCAAGAAGGGGGAAGAAAGGCAGTACCAGGAGACTACAGTCCTTGTCATTGCTTACAAACGTGAAGCATCACCTGAGCTAGGTAAAGGGTATCCACCTGGGAGAGGTTAGGATACCAGGGCAAGGGTGAAGGCTAGGCCCTGATTAAGAAAAAATAAATAAAATAAAATAAAGGGGGTTTTTTTGTGTGTTTGTGGTATCGCACTTTGGTCTTTGTTTTTGTGTGCTTGCAGAAATACCAAAGATGTCTCTTGAATCGCAAGAGGTCTTCAAATGGATGGCAGCACAATTCGAAAGACAAAGAGACTTGGCTTTAGAGACCCAAGAGAGGAACGCGGTGAGCATCCGAGCTCAACAGAAGCCTTTGTTGGAAATGCTGGGGACATGGTTATCCGAGCAAAAGAAGCAGACCGAGCCACCAGTTACACCACCAGGTTTCTCCGCACCAGCTTCTCTGAGTTTGCAAACTGGGACCATGTTTAACTTTGGTCAGCTCACTGACACTGATGATATCGATGATTTCATCGAGGGTTTTGAGAGAGTGGCTTACCTTAGTGCTTGGCCAAAAGAGCACTGGGCTATGCGCCTTGCGGCATCCCTTACTGGGGAAGCTTTGGCCGCTTATAGAGCCATGCCACCCACACTCGCAGGAAATTATGATGAGCTTAAGAAAGCGGTCAGAGAAAGACTAGGGCTCACACCGCTAGTCTATCATAATCTTCTGAGAGCTGTGAGGCTAAAGACAAATGAGACCCCAAAAGCCTTGTGTCATAGGATACGCACTCTAGTGAATAAGTGGCTAAATCCAGAAGAAAGGTCCAAAGAAGCTGTCATAGATAGTCTCATATTGGAGCAGTATATGAATGCTTTGCCTACTGAGATCCGTACCTTCCTGATTTTACAGAGCTGTAAAACCCTGAAAGAGGCTATTACGCTTTCTGAACGCTTCATGGAAGCAAAATTAGTGGCCCGTGAAGGTGGTAGTGCTCCCAAGGGTGCAGCAGTAAGTGGATCAGAAAGGAGCTGGAGGTTAAATGAGGAATCAGTAAAGATGTGTATGCCAACAGTGAAAGGTCCTGTAACCAAGAAAAAATGTTTTAAATGTGGTAAAGAGGGCCATGTGCAGAGGAATTGTTATGTGAAAACAGCATTCGTAGCAGAAAATTCTCAGAATGGTAGAGAGGGTTTTCTACTCGCAGTTGAGGTGCAGGGAATTGCTACCACAGCGCTATTGGACTCAGGAGCTGAGCAAACCATGTTGTCAAAAGCGCTCTGGCAGCAGATAGAAGCCACAGGAGTAGCAATTCAGCTTGTACGCACAGTTAAAATTCGGTGCATTCATGGAGGCATTTCACTCTACCCAGTTTATAACCTCCAAGTAAAAGGGTTGGGGGCAAACAGAAAGATTCCCATAGCGGTAGTACCTAGGCTACCCCACAATATAATTTTGGGGAGAGACTGGCCATACTTTCATAAAGGTATGGAGCAGGGCCTATGTTCCAAGGATGCTATGGTGTCTACAAGAGCCCAGAGTAAGACCCTAGAAAAGGACGAAGAGCTGCCAAAAGAGTCCCTGGAAAGTCTTCCCTCACATGAGGACCTGATAGCTACCCCCGGAGATAAAGTTAAAAAAAGTAAAGGGGAGAAGCGTAGGGAGAGACAGACTCGCTCGCAGCATAGGGTGGAAGCATATGCTGGGCAAGAGTTGCCGTGGGTACCAGAGGAATTAGTAGGGAAATTCCCTACATTCCCCAGCGAGCAACAAGCCGATCCCGCTCTAAGTCAGGCATTTAAGTGTGCCCAGAGTGAAAAAGATACCCTACCAAAATTTCTTATGGATACGGGGATACTTTATAGGGAAAGTAAAGATCCCTATACTAGGGATACCCGTAAACAGTTGGTGGTGCCAGCAACTTTTCAAAATCTAGTTTTGAGGTTGGCATACGACCATCCAGTTGGGGGACAGAAGGGCACCCAAGGAACCCTAGATCAGATCTTGGCAAGGTTCTATTGGCCAGGTGTCTTTAAAGAGACTGCCAAGTTCTGTGAAGCCTGTCCGGCGTGCCAGCGGGTTTCTGCGGTCCATCCTAGGAAGGAGCCCATGATATCATCTCCTGTAATCACTGAACCGATCCATAGAATAGCTATGGACATTGTAGGTCCTTTAACTAAAACTCCCCGTGGATTCCAGTATATTTTAGTGGTTGTTGACCAAGCAACAAGGTTCCCTTGGGCCATGCCGCTGCGCACCATATCAGCGAAGATGGTGGCGGGAGAGCTCATAAAGTTATTTTGCGAAGTTGGCTTCCCTCGCAAAGTCCTCACGGACAGAGGAAGCAACTTTATGTCAAAGTATTTAGCGCAGGTATGGGATGCGTTTGGCATCCACCACATAAAGACCTCGACCTACCATCCCCAAATGAATGGCCTCATAGACCCTCAAAAGAATGTTGCGCCGCAGTTTGGAAGGAGATATGGCTAATTGGGACACAATGCTCCCCTTTGTCCTATACGCATGCAGGTAGAGGAAGCAGTCATCCCTAGGGACAGCGTCATACGAGTTGCTGTACGGCCGCTCCCCTCAGGGTGTGTTAGACATTCTGAGGAAGCAGTGGGTAGAACCGGATATAAAGGAGGTGGGTGTGCCTGAGTTCTTAAAACACTTGAAAGGCCGGTTACACCGCACCTCACAGGTTGCGGAAGTTAATTTAAGGGACAGCCAAGCGAAGCAAAAGTCCTATTATGACCTAAGCACAAAACCTCGCCACTTGGCCGTGGGTGAAAGAGTCCTGGTGATGGTAGCAGGGCCAGATCCAAAGTTCGAGAGCCAGTGGAAAGGGCCTTATAGGGTAGTGCGGCCTGTGGGCCCCATTTCCTATCTCGTCAAAAACAGAAAAGGACGCCAACAGGTCTACCACTTCAACGTTTTGAAGCCCTGGCATGATAGGGTAGCTTTAGCCCATCTGGCCACCATAGTCCCAAGAGTAGAAAAGGTAGAAGAGACACAACACTTTACAGAGCCCTTGAGCCGTATCACGTGCTGTGCCAATGATTTTAGGCCAGCCCATGATATCTTAAGGGGGGGGGGGGGAATCTGTGGTGAGGAATGCCCTCTAGAACAGATGGAGATAGGGGAAAATCCTGGTAGAAGTAATGAAACAGCACTAGCACACAGGATTTCCAATGCAGAGTTGAAAAAAAACACAGCTCTCTGCTGAGCACAGGACACGCCCCAGCTCAGGGGAGGAGACAGGCTTCTGCACTGATTGGGCACGCTCAGGGGAAGGTCTGGGCGTGCCGGGAAATGAAGCCCTTTTAAATCCCCAAGCAGAGAGAGAAAAGGAGAGGAGGAAAAGAGAAAAGGAGGAAAGAGAAAAAGAGGGAAAAGGAAGGAGGAAAACGCTAGAACCCTGGAGCAAGGCAGAACCTTGGAGCAGTAAACCTTGGAGCCAAGCACACTCTAAGAAAGAACCTTACTACAAGGTAGAGCCTGGGAGTGGGAAGGCTAGCAAATTCAGCACATGGAAAGAAGGTATCTGGTCTGGTAGCAAACAAGGCTACAGAAGCAAGGAAGTGAAGCAGGAAGAAAGCTTTTCAAAGAGAAATTCACAGAGCAGAGGAAATAGCAGTAAGGCTGTGGAGTTTTTGAACCAGAGAGACTTCTGGAGGAAAGGTTCCAGTTCTTATTCAAACCCTGCTAAAGGTAAAGCTGACTTTTCTACTTTTAATGCTTTACTAGAGAATCCATTTATTTGTGCTAACCTTCACAAGGTAAACCCAGTTGCAGAAGCTGATAGCAAGTGGGGGAAGGGTGTACCCTTACCAAAGACTTTCACATGGATAAAGAGCACTTACAGGCTGAATTGCTTTTAAAACAGTTTCAAGAGTTTCTGGAACTGAGGCCAGGGAAGCTTAACAGGCCTGACAGAGACAGCGATAGCCTTAGCTCTGATGAATGCATGCAAGTGGATAATTACCTGCCTGCCTTAGAAGGAGACCCTTCTCCATGGATTGCTCAATCTGCCTCAAAGAGGACAGCAATGTAAGAAACCCTTGAACCCTTTACTGATGCACTGCATGTAGCTCATGATCGCGGTGATATTTCGGTGGCGGTTGCACTTGATCTTTCAGCTGCTTTTGATTTAGTTGATCACTCCCTCCTTCTTCTTCGTCTGCGGGAAGCGGGTCTTTGCAGTACTGTTCACCGGTGGTTTCACTCTTTTCTCTCCTCCCGTTCTTGTGCAGTCCTGTCACCTCCCTCCTCCTCTGCCCCTCCCTCGCATTCCTTTCCTCTTTCTTGTGGGGTCCCTCAGGGTTCTGTCCTGGCTCCCCTCCTTTTTAACCTTTTCTTAGCCCCCCCTAGCCCTCTTAATTCAACAATCTGGAATATCCGCTTTTCTCTACGCTGACGACATTTTATTACTTCATCACACCTCCCCATCCTGTCCTGATCTCTCCACGCTTAATTCTTGTCTTTCCACTGTGGCTGATTGGTTGACTCGTAATTGCCTTCACCTTAATCTCACCAAGACTGTTGCTATCTGGTTCTCTCACAACAACCCTCCCCCCACACTGGCCCCCTCCTTCTCTGGCTCCCCGGTTCCCTTGGTCTCTTCCTTTCATTACCTTGGGGTTCACTTCAAATCTGACCTTTCTTTCCAGGCTCATGTATCGCATGTCACCAAGTCCTCTTTCTTTTTTCTCCGACAAATCCGTGCAGTCCGTCCCTTTCTATCCCCATCCGCTCTCACCACTTTGTTGCTATCCCTGGTCATGTCCCGAGTAGATTTCGCAAACTCACTTTTCGTCGGTCTTTCCAAGAAGCAACAGTCCCGGTTACAACGTATTCAGAATACTGCCGCACGCTTGGTCACCAATTCCTCCCCCCGTGATCACATAACACCCCTACTGTTTCATCTTCACTGGTTGCCCTTCCCCCACCGTGCTCATTTCAAGCTGCTCATCCTGGTTCATAAAGCTCTTCATACAGGCACCCCCCAATACCTAATGGACCTTCTTTCCTTTCACTCCCCTAGGTACACCCCTCGCTCCTTCCATCTTAACCGCCTCACTCTTCCCTCCCCTTCCCGCGCCCACTTACAATCTACTCGTTCCTCTGCTTTCTTTTTTGCTGGCCCTGCCCTCTGGAACTCTCTTCCCTCTTCACTCCGTTTGGACCCTCACCACCCCACATTTAAACAAAACCTCAAAACCCACCTCTTTTCCCTTGCGTTTGATGTCCCCTCCCCGTTCGTGTGAATCCCATTTGTATTATCCTGTGTTCTCTTTGTGATTTGTCTTTGTTTATGGTTTAGCTTTGTCTCTCCTGTTTTTATTGCTTTTCTGTCCAGAAAGTGTATTTCCTTTCTTTTTTATTGGCTTTGGCCTTTTTTAAAAAAAATTTTTGGTTTTATTGTACACCGCTTTGCCTGCCAATGAAAGGCGGTTTTTATCAAGTGAAATAAAACATAAACATAAACATAAACTGTATGAAAAGAATACCGGGAGTTTGCTGTACATGCTGCCAATCTAAAAGGTTTACAAATTGTTTTCATTTGTTGTTTTGAGAAGCCATGCTGTGGAAGGAACGACTGTTTGTTTGGTGCTGCAATAATTCTGAAAGACCACATGAGGCACTGCTGAGTTAAAGCTGCTGTGATTGTGAAGAGCCAAGTAGAAGCTAACTTAATTTCAG
Source organism: Ichthyophis bannanicus (assembly GCA_033557465.1). NCBI lineage: Eukaryota > Metazoa > Chordata > Amphibia > Gymnophiona > Ichthyophiidae > Ichthyophis > Ichthyophis bannanicus. The sequence goes on along the minus strand of CM066035.1, from coordinate 299,962,911 downwards.
TTGTACTTCCTATGTTCCTGGTTTCAGTTGTTTGGGTTGAAGTTGCACCTTTTGCGCTATGTACCATTGAATTTTGATGCGCTGGAAAATATCCCTACAACAATAAATTTCTTGCAGCCTTAACATTCGTGTCACGACTACAATTTAATCCTGAAGGAAATACAAGTACACTACGAGTCTCAGAATTCCCAGGGACCAGTACAAGCTTTATTCCTCATGGACATCACAAGGCCACTCCTGCCTGTAAGCTCTCGGGCCCGGGCAGGAGCGTCACAATACCAAGCCAATTGCCCGCATCTCTGCTAATGACTCTTTGTCACAACCCTTTTTTTTACACCGGGGTACGCGACAAGCGTGCCCATTTTCCCCTTTCTCTTTTAATCTTGCTTTGGAGCCACTGCCCCTTTTATTGCAGCAGTCTTCTGTAGTCCAGGGCATCACAATAACAGACTTACAGGTCAAACTCTGCATATGCAGACAATCTCTTATTATTTCTTCAGCCCTCTTCTATCTCCAAGATTCTTGAACTGATCAGTCAATATTCGGATCTCTCTGGATATAATGTTTGTGTTATTGTGTGTGAAAATTTAACTACATCAATAAAAATAAATAGAAATTAAAAAATTACAATAGTCCCAATGATCAAAAATCAAAGCCAGGACTACCGTATAAAAATCAGTATGTTCCAGACATGAACAGAACTTACACAAAGAGCGTAGTTTGAAGAAAAAAAAACATCAAAAACAATTTTATCAATCTGAGCATGAAAGGAAGGCTTTGAAGCTAATGGAACACCGAGGTAGTAGACCGTGTCCTTACCTATAATAGTGTGAGGGCCTAGGGCAATGAACAAGGGAGGCGAGGAAGCTGAATCCCTAGAAACTAGGAGTGCCTCTGTTTTTTTTTTAAAGTTAATCAAACCATTGTCAATAGTAGAAAAATCTTGATAAATCTGTAAATGAGGTGAAGGAGGAATTAATAGAAAACTGCTCATAAATTAAAATATCACCTGTGTATATGCAGAACTCCAGGCCCAACTCCCTTAAGAGCTTACAAAACGGAAGTACAGTAGACAAATCTTAAAAAGCGTGGAGGACAGTGCTGAGCCCATGGCCCACCATGCCATAGCAAGCATCACATTGACAACTTCTCAAGGATACACATCTCTTAATTTCATAGAAGAAATGTAATGTCCAAAAACAGCCCCAAAGTTAACAGAGGGTATCCTAATACAGTGTTCCTCAAGTTGTTCTGGAATGCCCCCTATCCAATTGGGTTTTCAGAATACTCACAATGAATGTGCATGAGATAGATCTCTATGTATTACCTCGTTGTATGAAAATCTTTCTCATTTATTTGTACATTTGTTATACTACCTCTTCCAGAGATCAGTGTTTTTTATTTTTTTAAGTGCCATCAAGTCAGTGTTGACTCATAGTGAGCCAGCTACCTCTGGATTTTCTTGGCAATGTATCACCAGAAGTAGATTGCCAGCCTTTTCTTCCAAGGCAATGGAGGGTAAAGTGGGAATTGAACCCTTGATCTTCTGGGTATGAGGCAGTTGCTCTAACCACTAGGCTACTCCTCCACTCAGTAGCTGTTTACATTTAACAAAAACTATAATAATAAAGATTATTATTATTTTTTACAATGAACATTTTAGAAAATTTAACTAGGTGAAAATTACAAGGAAAAACAGGAGGCATAAACGTGCCACAATATTAACAACAATTGTCAGTATAACTAGCATCAAACTATTTACAGGAGTATATCATAAGTAACCATAGGAAGTGTGTGCGTATGTTTTTAACAGGAGTGTTGCATAGAAATCCGGGGAAGTGTGAGCTGGGATAGTATATAGGTAAAAAGAAGAGGTGTGAGTATGTGCTATGTCTAGGTAGGGTCAGGATAAGGTTGCTGGTTCGTGTTATTCATTGTGAATATCCTGAAAACCCAATTGGTTAGGGGGTATTCCAGAACCACTTAAGAAACACTGTCCTAAGGCACAGATACAGGGAACACAGATTCATTGATTTCCTAAATTGAATTGCATTGTGGATGCTACCCTAGAACGTTGCAAAAAGTGCCACATTATTTATGTTAAACAAATACTTCAGTAAAGTTTATATTGGAGCACCGCAGTAGAGTATAGTCTTTATTGGCATGCTGCTATAAAACCTATTCTCTATACCTTGGGTCCTGGAGTTCAAACCTTCCTGTCTAGTGCTGAACTCAAAGCAGATTTTTGGAAGAGTGAGTCAGAGATTCATCCCCAGTATTGTGTGTGAGCCCCCCATCTATGAGACAAACCTGGAACAGAATTGTGTGTCCTTATTTCACCTTTCAATATTCATTTGTAAAAACGCACTTTAGCATTGTACCCACTGTACTCATTAATGTGTCATGATGTTACTTGCCGGCATCGGTTGAGGAATACGGAAACTTAGTATTAACTAGTCTTTCCTTTCACATCAGTGAAGATACAATTAAATCCAAATTAGCATGCACATACGCGTTTCTTAATTTATTTGGAAAAGCTGAATACTATTTGATTGTGCTTTTAAATACATTTCACACTGTATATACTTTCTGGAATTCAGCTTTCCCGGGGATCGAAATGATAAATTGTGTATCTTCACAGTATAAATGCTTTTCACAACTCCCCTACCTATCTTGAAAGCTTTAGATGATTTAAAATATGCCTAGATAATATAAGATGATCAAGGATTCTGATTACAATAAAGATTAGAGGAAGACTGAAAGCCACATGAAAGTATTACTTATTTTTCTCTCTCTCATACTGCTAGAAAATTACTTAAAAGTAGTTAGGCAATATTATCTGATGGGTGTTTCCTGGCCGTTAAGTGGATAGAGATGGTTTCTGCTTGTCTTGTCCATATGTTTTTCTCTTAGTGCTATTTCATAGTGACAATTTTTGTTTTCCAGTGATCATTTGCACTCTCTAGTCAACCGCTATACTGTCTGTGGACCATCTATTATCACACTGTTAATTGATGGAAGTGACCAAAAGACACCATATAAACTAAACAGAATTGAGGCATGAACTATCAAGGGTAAGGGTTCACATCATCAGATGTATGACTGGGTACTTCTCCATCTTACTGAGAAATAGTTGTAATGATTGTTGCTAACTATCCTATCTTCATTGTAGTTCCTTTCACATTTTCCTTTTAATTTGTTTGTAAACCGCTTTGATATGTATTGATAGTGATCGGGGTTGGAGGTGGATTTGAGATACTTATCAAGGGAATGGGGGCTTGAGATGCTTATCGACTAATTGATTTTTTCATTCTTACTGTAGCAGGCCATCCATTAAGTAGCACAAATGCTCTTTAGCATGCTATCTGTTGATACATTTACGAGGTGATTAATGTCTGCAGGGCAGATGCTGACCGCATCCTCAACAATTACTGCACAGCAGTGGCGTGAGGTGATATTTACAACAGATTATTCAGTAAGTGTGTCAAATAGTAAGAGGAGCTCAGCAGCCCCAACACAACACAACACTACCCACTCCACAAAAACACTGAGGGGCTCAGCGGCCCCACACCATACATCCAACTCCATAAAAACCACCAAGAGAGGCTTGGTGGCCCCAACTTACACCGTCTACTTCAGTGAAAAAGAAGAGGGTCTTGGCAATCCCAATAAAACATCTCTCACCCCACAAAAGACAACCTGTATCTTTTCCTAGTCCTCTTTCCCCTGCACACTGTATCCAACAGCTTCTTCCTGTCCCTCTCTCTTATCCCTTGCACTTCCTCCCACTCTTGCCTCCCATCCCTTCACCCCACACCCCCTTATCCTGTTCTTCCCTTACCTTCTCTCTTTTACCCCCACTCTCACCTCCTACCTGTTTCTTCCCTCCTGTTGATATATAGTCCAGTCACACCCCACACTCCCCTCCTGCCCCATCCCCTCACTCTTACCTTCTTGTGCCCTGAGTTTCCTTCATTCTTCCCACCCCATCTTTCCCACTTCCCTCTCCATCTTACCCCTACTTTGTCCTCTTCTCTCTCCCCCTCTTGCCACCCTAAACACTGTGTAACCCCAACCCTTTCTTGCCCCTACCATTCCCTCTCTAATCCTTTTTGCTCCCCCATTCTTTCTCTCATTATTCCAAGACCCAACCACGCCACACACTCTCTTTATGCTAGACACACTCCTAGGAATAAAAAATAAACAAACCACAGTGCAGTTTCTAACAACAAAGTAAAATTAGAACACATTTTATTTTGGTGTTATAAACTGTGCTAAGGCTCTTGCTTTTTATTTTCCAACATGCATTCTGTATGCACAGAAACCCCTCCCCTACAAATGGGTGCAGAGCAGAACCAGGACATTTTCCTATAGAATTCAATGTACAAAAAAAAAACCTGAACTAATGCAAAATCCCACAAAAGGCATTCAGTCGTCAGGACTTATAGAGCAAATCTGCTATTTCATAAGAGCACTGACTTCCAGGAGTCACACAAGAATTCTACCTAGGATAGGGTAGCACCATAAATATTGCAGTGGGCAGAACATCAGTACACCTATTAGGAAAACTGAACAGGTTGCTTTTCTACAATACAGGGTCCCTACATAGAAACGCCATGCTAATAGAACACCTGGCCTTAGTCTCACACTCAGAACATAGATACACCCTCAACAAGTAAAGAATAAATGACCACAAACTAAAGATAAAAATATGTAGACATTTTCTTCTTATGTTTTACTATTATATTGAATGTTTCAATATTGTTATATTTCCTCCATGCCTTCTATATTTACCATGCAAGTGTTGTATATGCTTGGATTTATTGTAAAATTATAAAGATTAAATTAAAAAAAAATATGTAGACAACAATTAAGCTAAAACCCCAAGAAACCAGACTGCATGCAGTGCTACACTGGAGAAATAGAAAGAAATGCATATAATATTATATTATTACAATCTTATTAATGTTACATTACACATATGTAAGCCATTGTGACTTGTAGAAAGACAGTATAAAAATAATGTTAAATAAATAAATAAATATACAAATATCACATGCATATTACAAAAATGTACATATTCCAAACACTAAATTGAAAATAAAACTCTTTTTTTCTGCCTTTGTGCTCTAGCTATTTTATTTTCTAATCATGTTGGTCCCAGTCTCTGGTTTCTGCTTTTCTCTGTGTTCTGTTAACTCTCTAGGGTCTCCAGTCTATCTGCCACTTTTTCTCTCTCCTCCTGTCTTCTTCCTTCCATCTTTTCCTTTCAGCTTTCTTCCATTTATTTTTCCTTTCTCTCTATCCACTCAGATTTCATCCCTCCTTACTATCCAGTCCTCAATCTCTCTCTTTTAACTCTACAACTCTTACCTCAGCCCTCCCATTCCCCACTTCTCTCCTCCAACCCATTATTCTCCAGTCTTTCACTAATTCTCCCCTTTTCCCCCTTTCTCCCTTGTGTCCATATCCTCCATCCAGCATAACCCATCTCTCTCACCCCATCCAGAGTCCGTCCCTATCATTTCTATATCCTTCATCTTCCCCTAACCCTATCAGCCCATGTCCCACATTCCTCATTCTCTCTCACCCTATCACCCCTGAATCCAGCATCTTCCCCTTCTCTCTCCCCATATACCCCTGTGTCCAGCATCTCCTCATCTATTTCCTTCCTCTCCCTATTCCCCCATATCTGACATCTTCTCTCTCTACCTCCCCTATGCCCACCCCTCATGTCCATCATCTCTGTATACCCCCCTAGATCCAGCATTTTCCCTCATCTCCTTATGCCCTCCTTATCCAGTATCTTCCCTCTCTCCTTAAGCCCTTCATATCCAGTATCTCCCCTCTATCTCCCCAGTATTTCCAGTGTCCACCTTCTTCCCTCTATATCCATATGCCCCCTGTATTTCTTTATGCCCCCTGTATCCAGCATCTCCACTCTAGCTTCCTATAATCCCTCATGCCCAACATTTCCTCCCCATTTCCCTATTCCCCCCTCTCTGAGGCTGATTCCATAACATTCATGCCCAGGCTGTGGGCACATCCAAATCAGAAGTGGGGACATTTTAAACCCAATTCTGGTATGGACACACCTGCATGTCTGTATCTGAGATGTAGATGCATTAAACAGCTTGGATGTCCCGGCCCTCGCTATATTCTCAAAATATGAATGTCTACGATGCTACCTGCCTCCACCTCCCCTGTTAAAATGCGCAACCCCTAAGCTGCTCCCTTCACTGACAGTGTTGCGTTCATGCAAATAACACATGAATACTGATCATATGTAAATGCAGATGTCCAGAACACTGCAAAATAAACTCCGTGCAGTCATTGATATAATAACAGCAAGTCTAATATGATCATTGTATTTATTTATTTATTTATTTATTTAGCTGTATTTATATCCTGCTTTTCACTGGGTCAAAGCGGTCAATTGGGAGATACATTTAACACGAGGGGATATGACACACATACGCTAATACTTACAGGGAACATGGGCAATGGAGGGTTAAGTGGCTTGCCCAAGACGACAAGGAGTGCCTATAGGACTAGAAATCCCAGTCCCTCTGGCCTGAGATTGCTGTCCCCAGGTGGGACTTGAATCCCTGGCCCTCCGGCCTGAAGTACCTTGTCCTAACCACTAGGCCACTCCTCCCCCCTTTTGTCCTGACATAGCTGCCATCAGAGCATACATGGCAGTTGAAGAACTCCTCAGTTAATTGTGCATTGGGTATCTCTGAAAACAGTCTGTACAATGCTAATTATGCACCAGTAGAAATAAACAAGGGGTATTTATAGCAAAATTTGAAGACACGTCCCTGTCAGGAATGGGGACCACTGGAACAGGGCACCAGGGATGGGGCGAGGCATCCACTTGCCCTGGAGTAAGGTGCTCCCTTCTTTTGAGCATCTGCTACTTATCTCATAGCTGATGCCTAGATGAAGGGAGCATTTTGTTCTGTGACAAGTTGATGTTTCGACCCCATGTTTGACAGTCTGTTTTGCTGGTTCCTTGTTCCTGGCCAGGATTATGTTTTCACATTTTGTAATAGAGAACCTTTGCAGAGTTTTCTGTCCCCATCCAACTGGTACCTGGTGATGCAGCAGTCATCCCTACGGTCCAGATACTGGCTAGGCATTCATGACCTCCAGAATTGCAGCAGAACACACAGATCGTCCCCTGCAACCCTCACATCACACACAGACACACTCTCACCTGCACTCACATTAAACATGCTTCTGCCAAAATGATTCCCTGCACCTGTAAACAACAGCTAGCATAACATAATGGCATGGCATCCCAGGACTGCATATCTGATCTGCTTTTCTCATTCTAACAAGAAACTTTTCCATGCTCAGTCACATACTAGCCCTACATCAACAGTCTCATTTTCCAGAACATAGGACATGTTAGGGAACCCTATAATAGCTCCATTGGCACAAACAGCAAATGTCAGCATAGCCAAAATAAACATACTTGCTCCTCTCAATGTTTCTGTAGGGGTGTTTAATACTGTTTCTATCCCGTACCATCTTTCTTCATCTCTACTTTCTTTTATTTACACCTGCATTTTGTGTCTCTCCAGGTGCAGACACAACAGTTCAAAGCATACTTGTCACAACCATTCTTCAATACAGCATGCTTTGAGCAGAGCAGAAATTTTTCTAAATCCTGCCTTTATTCCATGTCTCTGCAGGAATAACATGGCTGTCTGTGGGAAACCCTGAAGACATGCACGGGCATATCCTGAATATGCTTTATATGTCTCCATTGCTGGCCATGCCCCCATTCTGACCCCTCCTGCCCAGGTACAGATGTCCTAGACATCAAAAGGGTAGATAGAATTTGTCACATTGCTCCTCGATTCTCACCACCACCATTTTGGAGGAGGAATGTGACAAAGTCTATCTACCCTTTTGATGTCTAGGACATTTGTACCTTGCCCACTCACAATCTTAAATGACAGAGGTGTAAGGCAGGGGGTCTCCCAATCCAGTCCTGGAGGGCCACAAACCAGTCAGGTTGGGAGGATATCTCTAATGCATATATATCTCATGCATATTCATTAGGGCTATCCCAAAAACCTGCCAGGATTGCGGCCCTCCAGGACAGGGTTGGACACCCCTGTTCTAGATAAAGCAATTAACAATCTTAAAATTCATGGAAAAAAGATTCAGTGCAAAACATAAAGAAGAGAGAAAATTATTCTTTAATTAAAATGTTTTATTTAATTTTCAATAAGAGAACATTAGTATTGTCTTATCCATACATCAAAAAATCAGCACAATAGTTCAAGGCTATAAAATCGAACAAGGCAAAGGAAAAAATGATATTATGCGACTCTTATTTTTTAAAGCCCACGGAATAATGATGGAAGAGCCAAACAAAAACAATAGAAGTCAAATAATACTGACAGGCATATCTACAAATAAATAGCCCTTGCAATAAACATCATGATGTGATGAATTCTGCTGTATCTGAAGCACTGAGCTACCGTTGCGGGTGTTGCATGTAACTAGGGAGCAGAGGAGAATAAATGACTACAGTCTCTGGCCTCCTTTCCCTGCCTTCCTGACACCCAACAGGCTTATTCAGGCTAAGTTAGAACAGAAAAAAATAAAAAAAAGACAAAAGCAGTCATATGCTACTTTGATTAATAATAATAATAAAAAAAATAGAGCATACTGGACAGCTTCTTTAAAAAAACAACAACAACAACAGTGCTTCGGCATTCAACTTATAACTTAATACATATATTCAGTTTCACTATCCGTAAAGGTAGTGGTGACAATTATAAAGATAGTGCAGTCACTGTGCTCACACTATCCATTCACCTGCTGTTTGGCAGGCATTGGGGGATGAAGCAGGAGCTGCTTGCCCCTCCTGCTCCCCCCACCAAGGCCCAATTAGGGCTTGCCTGCTCTCCTTAAACAGAAGCACCCACCAGACATGCCCGCACCCGAGGGCCTCACCAGAGGACCCTTAGGCATGGAACGTAGGTGCAAAAAACAAAATAAAAGGTGTGTTTGATGCTGCAACCTTCTAAACTCGCCATATCACTCTGTCATACCTTCTGTATAATTTTAGAATTGTGTCAGAACCCATTTCTAGCTTCTTTGATACATTACTGCTCTAGTTATCTGCTTTTCGATGCTTTTACGAGTTATCACTCCATATTATGCCTGTTAAAGCCACTATTTGCTACATTGTGTTCCAACACTGGTGACCCATTCCACAAGGTGAAAAGATCTTTCTTGTTACATTGTTAATATATTTACTCCATTCTATAAAGCTTAAAACAACATTCTCGCTACATTGTAATATATCTTCTTTGCTACATTGATTTACATTGCTATATTGATTTACATCATTGCTCTTTCTTGATACCTTGTTTATTTCTCTGCTAATCTGCTCTGCGAATTTAAAGACATTACCACAGTGTTTTAGGTTATTGCTAATTCAGTCCACTAAGTTAATAGTTCATTCTTGATACATTACTTAATTTTGTTCTGTACCTGCTTCTAGAATAGCCTCGTTGAATCACAATTTATATCTCTCAAAATGGCAAAATACAGCATTGTTTATTTTCACATCATTATCCTTCTCTTAGCTCCCTTGACCACTTCCCTTCAACCAGCTCTAAATCAGCATCATCAAATACCTGTTATAAAATACTGCTATAAGCATAATCCTGCAATAAACTATCACACTGCACAATACAACAATCATAAACACCTCCCTCAAAGATTAATACATATAAACTCACCACACAGTCACTACATACAGAAGCACTCTACACTGCAGCATGTAATCACACCATATCTTATAAAATGTATACTACTAAATACTAGGTCAATAAGAAACAAATTACCAGTCAGCCCTAGACCTAATTAACGATAACAAACAATATCTAATCTGCTTAACACAGACACAGACACAGTCCTAATTGACACAGACACAGTCACAGTCCTAATTAACCAAATAATGCACCCAGGATACAACCTATATCTATGTCCAAGGTCGGATGAACGTTGAAGTGGTTTATTAATCTTAGCTAAAAATGAATTACAAACAAACCTCCAATTAAGTAAAAACGTACAAGGCATGGATGCCAAAACAAACAGATCTCAATCACATTAATCTATAGATCCCCTCACTTAACCATGACAACTTATCATATGTTTTAGAAGCAGCATGTTCATCAAAACTGTACAAAACCACATGATCCTGGGTGACTTCAACCTGCCTTCACAGCAAGCACCAAACTCACTTTATATATGCTATGGCAGACATAGGATACCATCAAAATGTTGTAATAATACCTACACATAGGAAAGGAAATATGTTAGACTTAATCTTCCTTCCATATAATATAACACAAGACAATCTATATTCTACACCTAGATCACACCCTCTTCCATGGTCAGATCATTATCTGTTAGAATTCACTCTTCCAACAAATCCCTCACCCCTCAAATTGTTGGAACCTACTCGATGAAAAATAAATTCAAAGCATTTAACAAAGAAAATTTCCTGAATGAAATCTTTCCCCTCTTAGACCCAACCACCAACAATCTAGATGAAGCTTTATCAAACTGGAACACTACCATTGCAAATTCTGCACTAGCCCCAACATCACATAACAAAATAAAACAGAAAGAGTCCAAAATACGGTATATCTCCCAACTAAGAAGCTTAAAACAAAATCTTAGAAAGCTTGAAAAAAAACCGGAGAAGCACAAGGTCTGAATATGACAACATGACATGCAAATATAAAGAAGCTATAAATAATAAAAAAAGGGAATATCACACTACACTGCTTACTAGAGCCCCTAATATGCCAAGAGAGTTATTCAATATAGTCAAATACCTAACAAACATACCGCATCCTGAGGGAGAACAACTACCAATCAGTCCACAAACACTTGCCAATCACTATATAGAAAAACTTACACCTGTTAGCAATGATGAAACAACTTCTAAACTGGTCTGTCCATACTCGAAGAATCCAAAAACTCATAACAAGGAACTTTGGACCTCATTTTACACTATAGACACTAAGGGGCATGTTTACTAAACTGCGGTAGCGGTACATAACGCGCGTAATGTAACGTTAATGACCGTTAACCAATGTTAACGCGCGTTATGATGCGTCAACGATCGTTGACGTCTCATAACGCGCATTAACATAAGTTAACGATCGTAAGGTTCCGCGGCGCGGTAAAACATGATAATTGGCACATAGCAATCCCTAATGTTAGAACAAGCGGCCCAGTGTGCTGTAACATACCAACCTCTGAGATGTCTGTGGAGTGTGTATCACGTCTGGAACCTGACAGTGTCCACCACCTTGGGAAGAGACCCCAACAGTACAGCATACCATAGCCATGCCTGCACTGTGCCCAGGACTGGTGGGGTGTCCTGGGCTGCCAAAAGCCTATATTGGTGCACTATACTGGCATAGGTGTGGGGGTGTGCGTCAGTCTATCCAGTGTGTTGCATTTGCCAGCACCCTCTGCAGCACACACCGCTAGCACCGCTGCTAGTATTGGCCTGGCAATGTGCATAATGAGGAGCAAGGTACTGTGGGTATAGCTGGAGAGGGCGGCCTGGGCAGGATGCACCTGCACAGGGCCCAGGACAATGGCTGGGACATTGTAGGGCTTGCCCACCACCGACATGGACAGGGTGGCCACGGCATGTTCTGCTGTTTGGTCATGCACACCCTGACAGTGCAGTGACCATAGCATAGATGGGTTCCCCCATAGTGCCAAATAGTGTCTTTCTGAAGTGAGATATATGGGCTCCATCCTCTGGAGCCCTATCACTGACCCATCTGCTTGGTGGGTGTGCGCACATCCCAGGTGTGGGTGCACACATCACCTCCAGGAACATGCACTATGGACTAGCAGGCAGACTGTCTGCAGTTTGTATGTGTGTGGCTGGAACACCTTGCAGGGTGCAGTGGCTGGTGGCTCACTTTGCTTGCTGCTGGAGGATGTCATATAGTGGTGTGGGGCAGCTGTGCAGTACTAGGTCTACTGTCTGTCTGTCACTGCCCAATGTAGCGAGGCGTACAGATCTGCATAGACTGCCCTGGTGGGGTGTCCATTCCCCGGAAGGACTGGGGTGAATGGTACCCTCTACTGTCACCAGTGTAGGGGAGTAAAATGTCAACTCATTAGTTGGAAACTATGTTTCCCACCCTGAGCCACAAAAGGTGGGTTGGGTGTTGGTACATAAACTGCCTATGGGCCCAAACCCCCCCTGCCCCCTTTGGACCTGAAATCATGTGACCATGGCACCCACACAGTGTATGAACTATTCAGGGTGCATCATAGTCCACACGGGCAAGACGTGATGTACAGATGGACACAGGCAAATGCTAAGGGTATCTGCAGGGGCCACCTATCACACAGAGGCACCGATGGGGACCTGTAGCATAGCCCATTGCAGAAATGCCAGGTGCAGCGGAAATGGTGCTGGGCACCCCACCTCACCCTCAGGGTGAACACAGGACCCGTCCACTGTGATGGACGGTAGCCACTCTGTGGCAGAAACACACACGTTCAGAACCCCCACCAGGCTGAGGTGCTGTGGGGTTGTACATGGTCAGGACACACAACCAGGCCGAGGTGCTGGGGGGGGGGGGGTGTGCATCCCGCAACATGGGGCTCTCTGTAGACTGCTGATCTGCATGTGCAGTGTATCATGGGTGTGGCTGGTCCAATCCAACCCTGACAACCACAGCAGACGGTTGGATTGGTGACCTGCAGCCCCTCTATAGCCAGCCAGGCACTGGCTGTGCAGACAGAGGTTAGGGGTTTGTACCTACTGTGGTGATATGTGGTAGGGCTGTCTGAGGCTATTCCCGTTGTAGCAGCAGAGTGTATGCTACCAATTAATACCAGGAGTCACTTACAGAATCCAAGCCAATGGAATGTGCACAAGGCCCAGACAGAAACAAGTTCAAAAGGGACTAAGCAAGCTTGAACAGGAGAAAATACCTTATATACATCTGCTAACAGTCAAATACACACAAGCTCTCCATTGGTGCAAATGCCCCCCCCCTCTCCCCTTACCCAATCAGAGTCTCCCCCTGGGCCTCTCTCTCTATTTCCCCCTTCCAAGCCAGCTGATCAAAAGGCACATGAAAAGTGATAGATACATCTCCACATCGAGGACATTTCTGGGCAAAGGAATGTGAACGTATTCTAATGAAAAATGTCTGATGCAGACTGTTTTGTACGAAATCATGCAGACTCTGCAATAAACAGACATCTCTAACAGGAAATTCGGAGTCTTAGCAGCAATACTAAAGGGTAGGAGGTTTAAAATCAAGTTCTAACATAGAGGCTCGTAGAGGCCATAGCCTATCACACATTTAGTTGGTAGCATCAATCAAAACTGTAAAACACCCTCAAGCTGTTATAATCACAAATGCCCATGCATGTGGGTACGCACGCACCTACGCACGCACCTACGCAGCACAAACAATTCTGGAGGAGATGGCTGCCATGTCCAGGAAGCCTGCCTTAACCATGGCAGATCTCTATCTGCTTACCGAGTTATACTGCCTCCGCCAGGATCGCCTCTTCCCTGGCTCATCCCAGAGGCAGAAACTGGTCAGAGTGAGGAGGGCCTCGGAGCGCCTCACCAGGAGGTATAATAGAGGTTCTGACTACCCACGTGAGGTAAGTGCATGGGGACAGGCACCCCAACCTAGGATGTGAAGGATAACACCTGTTAACCAAACCACCTATCAGCCACACACTGCCAGGGAATGTCATGTGTTGGTGTGTCCAGCTGGGAGTAACATCAACCCCCCCCCCCCAAAAAAAAATAGAACCACCCTGCCCCCAGGGGGTAGCTGTGACCACCACAGAGATGGAGTACCCAGTACAATGTAATGGTATATGGTGCTGTTGCAGCCTCAGTGATGTGCCCTATCCACACAACACCACAGGTCCATCACAGAGGCCAAGAGACACACAGGGGTATGTCCCTGCCCCTGTTTGTGATCACAAGGCTCAACTATATCCCCATGATGCAGGAGGCCTGACTTCAGGGGTCCTGTGTAGGAGTACAAGGCTCAACTATATCCCCAGGATGCAGCAGGAAGCACTGCAGAGGCCCACCTCCCATCCCGGCAATAGCTGATGGGCACTGGCAGATGTGTGGAGATGGCCCACACATGTGCGCTGTGCCTGGATTGGAGGGGCCCGCACACAGGGCTGATAGGGTCCATGCCAGACATGCGTGTGCGCAGTGCACACATGGGAGTGGCCCTGGAAAAAGCATGGGGCATGAGCGTCCCACACAATAGGGGCAGGCACCTGTTGCACACAGAGATATATATGTGGTGCGTCCGAGGCCTCTAAAGGGTGTGTGTGCGCTAATGCCCATGCATGTTGTCTACCGAACAGGTGGAGGACCTGCGGAAAAAGGCCCGTGAACTGCGAGCAAGGTACCCGCGCTTCATTGCACGGGTACAGCATGACCGGATGGCGCAACGGGACGGTGAGTGATGTGACAGGGCCCTGTGGGGCAATAGCTGTCAGATTCACAGGATGCATGTGACTGTTGTGGCTGGTATGTGACCATAGAGATGATTCGTGTTCCCCTCTCCCACAGTGGACGCATGTGCTGATGTGGCGGCAGCAGGGCCGGAGGTGGCGGCTGGCGCAGTGGTTATTGAACCGTTGGCAGCATACGTCAGAGGTCAGGTAGATATTGGTGGAATTCAGGTGCAGGGGCAGCTCAGTAAGGTTGCACTTTTTGCGGATGATGTTATTCATACTTTGGGGGATCCTTTGGTTAGCCTGCCAAATCTGCTAAAGACAATAGGGCAGTATGGTGAAGTGTCGGGCTATCAGTTGAACATAGATAAGATGGAAATATTGAGTTATAATATGGATAAGGGGTTGGAGGAGAGGTTGAGGGGCACATTCCCATTTAAATGGAGAAAAATGGAGAAAAAATAAAAACACCATTAATAAGGACTCATACCTCACTCTCCTCAATTCATACAAACAAGCAACTAACAATGCCAAGAAAAACTACCATACCTCTATAATAAACAATGCAATAAATAAACCTAGGGAACTATTCTCAATAGCCCAAAAACTAACAAACACCAACCACAACTCCAGCAACGACACTGTAGAAATCTCACCACAGGAAATGGCAAACTATTACATGAATAAAATCACGTCCAAACCCCCAGTTACCAAGTCCTAAACAACCACCTCAAATCCAACATACTGACGAATGGACGGACTTCCAACCCCTAACTACTGTCTCACTCAAGAACATTATAACAAATATTAATACCACAACCTCACTCCTGGACCCATGCCCAGTGAATTGGCTAAAAAACTCAATATCTATACTATCCCAATTCATACTCCCCATAATAAATCTTTCACTAAAAAATGGGTACTTACCCCCATCACTAAAGCATGCTCAAATCCGACCTATCTTAAAAAACTCCACTCTTGATAAATCATCACCTAAGTCCTACAGACCCATATCAAGTATTCCATTTCTGGCTAAATTGATCGAAAAAGCAGTTCAAATCCAGACACAGGAATACATCGACAGCTCAGCCCCCCTTGACAATCAGCAGTATGGGTTCCGCCCTCGACATGGGGTGGAGACACTGCTAACAGTCCTAATTGATACACTCGTAAGAGGCATTGATAGCTCAAAACAGGCATTCCTACTCATTTTCATTGACATATCTGCTGCTTTTGACAGTGTTCACCATACAACGATGATAAGTAAATTGCAACAAATAGGAATAAAATCCACTGTTCTAAAATGGTTTTCCTCATACTTAAGCAACAGAACCCAAACGGTCCGCATCGGTGACCTTACATCAAAAACATACAATCAGGAACTAGGACTCCCCCAAGGCTCTGCCCTGTCAGCACTTCTATTTAATATATACATAAAACACATTTGCCAAATATTCAAAAAACACAATGTATTATATCACATTTACGCAGACGATATAATGTTGTATGTACCTTTCACTATACCAAACATCCCTACATTACTTATCAATACTTGCCTCAGCGAAATAAACAATTGGCTAAACAAAAATAACTTATATATTAACCACGCAAAAACGGAAGCCCTAATAGTAACCAAAAACACTTCATTCACCCCTCCACCACATATCTCACTGCAAAACAATGATATCAAAATAAAAACTGAAATACGGTACCTAGGAGTAATACTGGACAAACACCTTAGTATGGACTCACAGATAAGAAATATAACAAAGAAAGTTTATTTCAAACTTAAAATATTAAAGCAACTCAGCCCCCTATTGCACCTCCAGGATTTTCAACGCATAATACAAGCAATCATAACCCCCCACTTTGACTTTGCAAACCTAACCTTATTAGGTGTAACAAATCAAAACTTAAAAAAACTACAACTAGCACAAAATGCAGCAGCCAAGACCATCATAAAAACAGTTCCCTTCCAACATATTACGCCTATCTTAGAATCCCTACACTGGCTCCCAATCCAATGCCGCATACAGTACAAAACCCTGTTAACCACATACAAAGCCCTAAATAATACGGCACCCTGTACTGTAAATAACCTAATCACCAAGGAACTCAGTCACAACCTTCAAAGACGAGACCAATTAAATAAGTTAATAACACCAAAGGAATTTATAAAAGCCAAAAAATCAACGAACAAGAAAGCTTTCTCCCATGCCGCCCCCATACTGTGGAACAACACCCCAGCTGAACTAAGATCATTACCCCAAATCATAGAGTTTAGGAAAAAACTCAAAACATACCTTTTCTCAACACATTATGCTTCCGTATCAAACTCACCAACACAACATGAAAAGGGATAGCCGCACCAGCAATGATAATTGACCCTCGACCTGGAATGTGTACTAATACCTTGTAAAATAACCAGAGATACTATTTAAAACTGTATTTAGTTCTAAACATGTTCAATGTATATAGTTCTCAACTATCATACTGTTCTGATAGATTGAACCCATTATTGTTATTACCGAAATTGTTATTACTGTTAACACTGTTATATGTAAAAACAGCATGATGTTTACTGCCGTTCCTTGTAAAACAGCCTTGCTTGTTCATTGTTGTTCTTTGTAAACCGCAGCTGATCTATGGAAGTTGCGGTATATAAAAACCTGCTAATTAAATTAAATTAAATTAAATTAAATGGGTGCGTGGAGGTTTTCGGTATGTGGTGATACAGTTGGGAGCAGCTCTAGACTGTGTGCAGGAGTGGAATTATAAACCCCTGATGGTGGCGATAGCGAAGGACATAGAAAGATTGAGGGGGCTCCACCTGACGTGGATGGGGAGAATAGCTACAATAAGGATGACTGTGCTACCACGGAGTTTGTTTGTCGTTATGGCCCTACCGTCTAACGTGCCGAGGAAGTGCCTTAAGGGGATGCACAATCCGATAATGAGGTGTATTTGGGAGGGCAAGAGGGCAAGGGTAGATAGGCTTGCCATGTTTCGACTGCAGGAGGAAGGGGGGCTGGGAGTTCCCAATTTGGACAACTACTACGACGCTGCACAGCCTAGGGCATTGTTTGTGTGGAGAGAGAGGGGGGAAACCCCACAATGGAGTAGGCAGAGGGAGTGTGTTTGGAGGCAGTGGTATGGGGTGGGGAGGGGAAGGGAAGGGTCGGGTAGGGGACCGTGAACCCGTACCAGAGGTCAACTTTGCAGATATGGGGGAAATGGAAGGGTTAATTACTGCAAGGGAAGAGCCTGCCCCGGGCCACATACGTACAGAACATGGTTGCCCTTGCCCCGGGAGGTGGGGGGGGGGGGAGTTCACAACGTTGGGCCGAGAAGGGGTTGGAGAGGGTGGGGCAGGTGGTGGATGCGATAGTGGGGTTACGGCCTTATGCAGAGCTCCAAAAAGAGTTTGGGATGAGGGATACCGACCTATATGTGTATATGCAGCTCTGGTACTATCTGCAAAGGCAGGGGGTACAGAGGGATCTACAGGGCTGGCTAATGGGGTATGTGGAACTGATGGACCAGCAAGATTCAATGAGGGGTCTGGTGGCCAAACCGTAGCGCTTACTGAATGCAAGGGCAGAGGGTAAGGCCCGATGGCAGGAACAGTGGGAGGGGGAATTGGGGGGTACCTGGGAGGTGGAGCGGTGGCAGCCCATCTCTGTAGGGGAACGGAGGCTTGCATGGGGAACAGCTCGGGTAGAGAGCCCCCCTAAATACTGGCTCAGGATGATCTGGACCCCAGCTAGGCTGCGCCGTATCTATTTGGAGCAAGCGGATACCTGTTGGAGGGGGTATGGGGAGAGGGGTGACCTTTTGCAGATAGTGTGGGGATGCCATAAGGTGCAACAATTGTGGAGGGAGCTAGACGGTTTTATAGAGGGACCAAGGGGATACGGATGGAGGTGGGCCCAGCCCATGTGGAATTGCTGAAGGGGGAGGGGGATGGGACCTGGGGAGTTGCTCTGTCCCGTAACTATTGGGTGTCAGTGGTTAGACCAGCCATGTTAGGAAAATGGATGAGTGTGGACGTACAGAGCATGAGGGAAACTATTGGAAAGGTTGGTGTTTCTGTGGGTAATCAGTACTGTGGGTGCACATGGTCGAGCCAAGATGGAGCAACATGAGGAGACCTGGGGGGGTATGCAAACTGGTGGGAGGGGGGTGGCCAGCTATGGAAGACAAGGTAGGGGGATACACAATGAGGGGGGGGGAACAGGGGTTTGGAGTGGTACCCATCTTGGAACGGGAGGGGTGGGGGTGGGGGGGTTTGGCCCGTCAGGAGGAGGGGAGGGGGGAGAGTGGGTGGAGGGAATTATTGGGGGCACCACAGGGTGCCGGGGGTATGGATGCAGTGGAGTGGAGCGTGGATGGTGTGACTGTTGATAGGTGGGTTGGTGGGTATACCCTATGGGGCATACCATGGTACCGGGGGGCGCTTAACGGGGGGCATGGAGGTGTGGGAGGATGGGGTGGCCATGGGTGTACAGGGTGTTGTGGGTGGCGGGAAGGGGTGGCAACCTGTGGAGGGGGGGCACACCAAGGGGTCACCGGGGGCCCATAGTGGGCAGTTGGTAGTGGGGATGCGATGCGGGAGGGGCTGCGGGAGGGAATGTTTCGGCTCAGTGTGGTGGCAGCGTGCCATGTGGATACCTATGCAGGATACACAGTGCACCTATCCTTGCCCATGTACATCAGGGATGTCAGAGCATCCCAGGGGATTGGCCTACGGGGTCAGGGCACCCCCATGGCACACAGCGCAATAACCCAGGGACGGGGGTGTACATAGTACCAGCAGTGCCCTACCAGTGTGCTACCAGGGTTGGGCGTAGGGACAGGCCAGACAGCATGCACGGGTCAGCAGACGTTGTGGCAAGGGGGCCCATCAGTGGTATGGGGGGCCAGGTGACAGGGGGGTCACCCTTGTACAGGGTCCCCTCGTACATGCAGCAGGGTGGGGATGACACATACACCCCCGGGAAGGCAAGGACCTCCACCGGGCCAACACCGCAGGGTACCCATGTTGGATGGACGGGGGAGGTGCACAGAGCACGGAGCCCCATAGGCAGGGCATGCTGCACGTATGCAGGTGCAGAGGGCAGGCCGATTGTCACCACCTAGAGGGGGGGCGGCCGGAGCCAGAGCCCTGGAAACAGCAGCCGGGGCCAGAATATGATAGGGAGAGCCAGGGCAGGAACCAGGCCGAGGGCAGCGGCAGCAGCAGAGGGGAAGGGGGACCATGGTGCCAGACTGCCACAGGCCGTAGCACAGCCACAGGCTGGGTGGTCGGACCACTGCAGAGCAGGGCAAGGCCATGGAGCCCCCCAGGAGCGGGGACAGCTAAGTGGGACGTAGCATGTCCACAGGAGGGTTGGCAGCCACACACAGGAGGGATACCACGCTCACCTGGGATGCTGGTAGCTAGGGACAGTGCAAAGGACAAAGAACCGGGGCCTATACAGCTTGGGGAGGGTGTGGAACGCCTAATAGTGGGGGGCACTATCATGGACTGTGCTCTGTGCGAAGCTCCAGAGCCTGCAGAACATGGATGAGACATGGCTGTCCTGTGAGGGGGTGCACCAGGGAGGGGTACCCACAGTGCCCAGGCTGGGTGGCCCTGATCACCCCCTGACATTGGGGGGACAGTCATTGTTGCTATGGATTCACAGCTAGAGACAGAGATGAGGCTGCTAAGCCCCTGCTGCAGGGGCAAGGGCAGTGGGGTATGAACGTGGCCTCTCTAACAGAGCTTTAACCTACCCCGCATCATATTCGTAGGTTACAGGTACCTGTTGCTGGTGTGGGGCTATGCAATCATGCACAATGACGGTACCTGTGGTCACCTGCCACAGGCAGCAGGGCAAGAGGGGAACAAGCTTTCCCCCCTGCTACGGACCGGTGTATCCCGCACTATGGTGACCCCAGAAGCACACATTGCTGGGTTTTGTGTGTTTCCGGGGAATGCTCCGTGTCCATGAAACCTGGACACCTATCCTGTAGGTGGTGATACCGCACCATAGTGTAACATACATATCTGTCATGTGCCTCACTCCTTGGCAGCCTGACTACATGTCCCCTGTGAGATGCACACATACCGCCAAGCAAAGACTACTGATAGGTGAGAGAGGCTGGTGATACACAGACCGCGGAGTGGCCCTATGGTGACCCATGCCACCCTTAGCCAGGGGCGAGGGGTGCCAGCGTGACAAGGTACATGGTCTGATGTCTACCCATGGTGGGTACAGCTGTGGAAGGGGGGACACAGGCCAGTTGCATCAGTGGCACGGGGTCATGACATGGGGTGGACATGGGGGAGCTATGAGTATAGTGGCCCCACAAAAGCAACACAGGACACATGGCATCAGCTACAGCCGCTTGTGCAGCAATTTTTCCCCCTCCCCCTGCCACACCTTGCGCAGCCCCTCCCACCCCGTGTTGCTGGTAGCACGCCTGCTGCTGCTGCTGCTGCTGCTGCTGCCACTGGTGGTGGTGGTGATGGTGGTAGTGGTGGTGGCGGTGACCACTGCTGTCCAGTGGGTGGCCACCTGCCTGCCGCCAGTAGCTCCAGGCTGGCAGCCATGCGCTGGGCCAATGAGGCCAGGTCCTGCACCCCCGCCAGCACCCCCGACATGGTGCACTGCAGGCGGCGTGCCGCACGGCATTGGCGGCGCTGTTCCATAACCACCGCCCGCAGTACATGCCGTATACCTGTGGGGAAAGCAGGTTGTGCACTGTGAGACAGGGAAACATCCACCACCTGACAGAGGCATTGCCATCCTAACACAGTTGGACACTCACCCTCTGCATCCCTCTGTGCCGCCGCTGAGTGCGCCTGCATCTCCCCAATCACCTCTGACACTGCAGCCAGCGCATCTTGCCTGGTCCGCTGTTCTTCATCCACAGCCACCTCCCCAGTGGCTGCATTGGTGGGTGGTGCACTGTCCCATGCAGGCTGTGTGCCCTGCCTGCTGTCCTCCCCCGGGGGTGGGGATGGACCCCCTGCTCCCACCTGGGTCACCTCTGGCACAGGGTCCATCTGAATGCACAGGCCAGGGTCGGTGTCCTCTGGCACCTCCTCTGGCGCATCAATGGAGCAAATGTCAACTGTAGGGCACAATGTTACACAGGTCAGATGAGGCATGACTGCCTGTCTACCCCATCCCACCCCCTACAGGCACATGTGTGTGGGTGAGCCGCATGGGTCTGGATCTGGGCCAGGGCCCCTGTGCCCCCCCCTCAATGTTAGTGCTCTATCCATGCCAGTGGGCCCTGTGCCCTGCACTACCAGGGCCCCCTCCCCCCCTTGCACACTGCCACACACCCCATGTAACCCCATCACCGCCTTCATCCCTGCAACCACTGACCATGGTAGGCACAGGTGCAGTGTGCCTCCCCATTGCCCATGTCACTACCCGTGTGGCCCTGCTGCCCCCGCCAGTCCTGCACCGTATCCCCTGCAATACATTGACAGCCTCTGCTGCTACTGTGGGCCTGTCCCCCTTGCCCCCGCACCCAACCACTGCGCTGTGCCGACCCCTGCCCACCATAGACACGTCACCCCCATGGGTCATGAACCAGCAGCTGCCTCTATGCCTGTGTTGGCCCCCGGTTCCCGATCAGCCACGTCATACCGCCCCCACCACACCCTTGGTCTGCCCCAACACATGTAGTTTACATTGTCGTTTGTTTGTTTTTACTGTAAACCGCACTGATTATAATAGCGCGGTATATAAGAAATATAAATAAAATAAAATAAATAAATAAATGTGTGTGTGGTGTCTCCCACTGGTGCAGCTCACTCACACATACCGGCACGTGGGTGCGCTGTGTCCAACGCAGGGGGCAGGCCATGGATATAAATTGGCCCCAGTCGGTCCGCCAGGTGACGCTCTAGATCGGTTAAGGTGGCCACCTGTGCTGGGCCCCCTCCAGTGCCCTGTGCCCCATGGCGCTCCCTGGTGAGCTTGTTGCAAATGTTGCGCTTTATATCACAATAGCACTTCCGCAAACTCTCCACGTCCCGATGGGGTCCAGCTGCAGTTGCCACTGCTGCCTGCACCTCAGCCCATGCCCTGGTGCATGTGTCAATTGTTGTGGTTGAGCTGAGGCATCCAAACAGCAGGTCATAGTGTTCGAGGATGCTGGCCAGGAGGAGATCATTCTCCTCCTGGCTGAAATGCACTGCCCTCTTCCTGACCTCTTCTGGCACTGGGGTCCTGCACCGCCTCTGCCCTTGTGCACCGATGGCCTCCTCTCTGGGGTGCTGCTGTGCCACAGATGGCCCTGGCCTCTCATCATCTCTGTTGCCATCAGGGTTTGGCACTGGTATGTGTGGTGGTTGCTCCACTCCAGCCTCCTGTGTTCCTCTGTTCCTGCACTCCATACCTTTTCGGTTATGTGTGCTGAGGTGTGTGCCATTTTGTGCTCACTATACTTATAGGTATATCTTGGGTGTGGCTCTACGTGCGTTGTGTACGCGCCATGCGACATGCATTCCTCTTGCGCATGCAGGTACATGCCATGGTGACGTAGCCTACATGCATTACTGTGGATGGATGACAGCATTCTAGTATTCCTCCGTATTAGCACTAGTGCTGTGTACCGCACCATACACGCGCCCTCCTACCGCCATCGTGGTTTCTGCTGCTTACTCGAATACTCTATAGGATCGCAATGTTATTTTGTTTGCACGTTACCACGCACGTTGGGGAAGCATGTACGTTGTGCACTATGTGTATTCCTGTGACGCAGTATCTTCAAACCCTGCTGCGTCACAGGAACACACGTTGCTGCCTTTTGTCGGATGCATTGTGGGAACGCGCGCTCCCGCGCGCGCTACGTCGATGTGTACAGGATGTTGGCTCGTCTGGTTTCTGATGGACCTTCCTGGCTCACCAGGTGTGTATCGTTACTGTGATTTCCGTCCCCGCCCCGCACCCTATATCCCATCCACCTGTCCTCCATCCTGTGTCTATCATGACTCAGACTGTGAATGCAGGTAGTGCGGTGGTTGCATTGCTCGAGCTGGCTGGGCTGCACTTTCCGGAGGAGGGAGATGATGTACCTGGGGCTGTGGTACTGGGTATGGGTGCTATCCCGCTGAAACTCAGGCCTGCAGCTGTAGGGGGTCCACAGGAGGGTGTGGGATAACAACGGCGCCGTAGGCGTGCTGAGGCACGGCCCCGCCTGCCACGCCTCTACAGGCCCAGGCCCATGCTCCAGGACATGAGAGAGGACCAGGTAATCTCCCTCTACCAGCTGGACACAGGGGCTATTAGGGAGCTCTACGAGGATCTCAGACCTGACCTCGAGCCCCAGACTGCCCGGTGACGTGCTATACCGGGATTGGCCAAGCTCCTGGCTGCCCTACATTTCTTTGCCTCTGGCTGTTTCCAATCCTCAGTGGCCGCAGTGGGTAGGATGAGTAGGCCAACGTTCTCTCGCTGTCTCCACCAGGTACTGTGGGCCATGGTCAGCCAGGTTGGGAATTGCATTGCCATTCCCAACGGTAGGCAACATTGGGTGGCCCTGGGACAGGCATTCCAGCGGATTGCAGGGATACCACACATGGTGGGAGTTATAGATTGCACACATGTTGCCCTGGTCCCGCCCCGCGACAGGGAGGTTGTGTACCGCAACCGCAAACACTTCCATTCCCTGAATGTGCAGGTTGTTTGTGATGCAAGTATGCATATTCTGAATGTGGTTCCACAGTTCCCAGGGTCAGCCCATGACTCCTATATCCTGCAGCACTCGGCACTGTTCGGCCAGTTTGAGGCTGGACAATATGAGGACTACGTCCTGCTGGGTGGGTATTCACCATATCTAACATGTGCCTACGGTATATGGTTGGCAGGGCACCATTGTCATCTGTGTCCTCTGCATGCCTGATATTGTGGTGGCATTTCCTGGTGAAGCCTATTGTGGGCCTCACACTACATCACACCCTGTCACCTGGAATGTGGTCACATACCTCTGTGCACTGCCACACGTCTCTCTGCCTACCATGTGTGTGTTAGTGCTCATCAGGGTGTCCTGGCACACATGTGGTATGGGCTGTTCCCTGCCTCTGCTGTTCACTTACCAAGCTCTCATGTCCAGGGGCACTCTGGCCGCGTATGGTGTGTCCCCTCCATGGATGCGTGCGACACCTCTTGCTTGGCCATGGCTCCTGCACCTGGCCTAGGCCATACTGCACGGACAGTTGTACATATGTCTGCCTGTGGGGAGTGTCCCTCTCCCACCCCATGTGTCACAGGTTTGTGCATGTGCCATCCAGGGGGGGAGGGGGAGGATTGGGGGCACAGAGCCATCCACATGGTGTACAGTGTATATGGGGCCTCCTCTCTTTAACCATGTAGGGGATGACACGTGTCTTGAGCTGTAGGCGCACCTACTATCACGCATGTATGCTGCCTGTCTGTCCACTTTATCCTGTCTCCACTGCCACTCCCACCTGACCCCCCAGGGATGTGTTCTGTTGGCCTATGCTCTGTGTGCACTGTATCATGACGGTCACATACTTGCACAACTGTGCATCTCTGCCCCTCCAAGTATGCTGTGCCACTGGCAGACAGCTGCCCTCACAGAAGCCACTGCTGCTGTCTGGGCACAGGTTTGCAACGTGTATTTGGGCATGGTACCATAGGTGTGCATTGCCCCCACTGGCCTTCCCTTGGGCTCTGGGACTCCCAGCATCAGACTCTGGTGCACTGCCATCATGTGCAATGATGTGACGTCATATGTGTGTGTCCATGCTTCTCTGCTGTCCAGTTGGACATTGCTACATCAGTGATTCCATGGGCCCATCATCTCACGTGTGACTTTATGCCGTTTCTGTTTGCAGGTGAGGCATGATATGGGTGTCGTGCCTGGCTGATGACCCCTGTGCGTCTCCCTCGGCCAGGTGCAGAAATTCGCTATAATGAGGCCCATGCCTCCAGCCGCTCAGTCATTGAGCGCACCTTTGGCATTCTAAAGAATCGCTTCAGGTGTCTGGATAGGACTGGCGGTGCCTTACAGTACGGGCCCCTGACTGTGGCAAAGATCATTCTGGCCTGTTGCATCCTCCACAACATTGCTCTCAGGCACAATGTCCCAGTCGATATTAATGAGGATCTCGGGGAGGATCCTGTGTGCCCTCCTGCACATGGCTGTGGTGACACACGTGAGGGGATGGTGGCCAGGCAACATCTGATCGAGGAGCTCTTCTCCTGTAAGTTCTACATGTGTGGGGATGTGCTTATGGGTCACCATGTGTGAGCTGGTCTGTGTGTTTCATGGCACTGTCATGACATGTCTCTATAAGTCTCTTGTGTTTTGGGATCCCCAGGATAGGCTGCTCTGTTCTTGCCTCCCAGGGATAGGCTGCTGATACTGCCCAATGCTGTGGTGCATGTAGGGACTGTGTGTATGTCACAGCAACATGAAGGTGACTGGGGTGGGTGGACATACAGGTAGGTGTGCTGTGGTGGCAGCATCACATGACACATATATGTGTTTCCCTCTCCACTGCTCCTCTGGTGTTGCACATGTCTTTGGCCTAACACTCCATCCACCATATGCTCCATTTGACACGCATGTGACCATTGCCTGTGCACAATTGGGGGTCTACATACTGTACCTGTGCACATGTTACCAGGCTGTGTATGTCTCCGGACACAGGGCATTGCAATGTTTGGGGGCACATAAAAACCTCACTGCCATTGTGGCATTAGACAACCTCGGTGCACCCATGTCTCCACTTGTCCTTGATTGTCAGCAGTCCAGCCAACTGCAGCTTGCGGCATGCTTACCTTGTCTCACAGTGTGTGTCTCTGTGTCTTTGGGACGTGTCTACCTGACGGTACCTTCTCCTCCCCTCTGCCTTTATCTGTCTCAGAGATGTGTCTGGCCACCTGTCTAGTGATGTTCACCCGTCTCTCTATGCCCTTCTGCTTATGCCCTTCTGTACATTGTGTGCATGTGTCATATATTGTTCCCTGACGTGTCTCATGTTTGCTGGCAGGACACTGCACATCACCATTTTGTTTCCACACAACAAAGCATTCCTCGGACAAGCTCCACTAACAGCTGATCGTGAGGTCGTGGTGATGGACGCAGTTCATTGACATCTGCAGCCTCTACTGGGGCCCCTTGTGCCCTTGCCTGACTCTGGCTTTCCCCATCAGTCCAATGCTATACCTTTCAGGTACGTTTCACCTTCCCTCCTCTGGGACATAAGTCACGTGCAGATGCTGCATTTGGCCTGTTAGTAACAACGTATTGCTCCACTATCTAACTAACTCCAAAGTACTGGAATAATTTGGGAACGGGTCTCAGACTCAGTCGGGGATAGAGCATGTGAGGTACTGCGCGTCTATAGCTGCTAAACCCCTATGTTGCATCAAGGACCCAATGTATTTCCCATCTCTAGTTTACAATGATGCTTTCCAACAAGCTATCCAAACATAGGTGTGTTCTTAAATCATTGGTATATATATATTCATAAGAATGAAGATCTAGAAACATAGCAAAACATAGCAAAATGCTTATCTGTGAGCTTTTTTCAGAATGCAATCCCAACGCAAATCCTCAGCGCCTGTGCGTTTCACCGCGCAAGCAGTTTCTTCGGGGGATTTCGAATCTGTTTGACCGCTTGATTTTAACATGCAAATGTTTGTCCCAGTGAGCTCTAGATAACAATCAAAAGACACAATCAGTACTTTTTACCGCATATGGATTGTTGAAGACTATACTGATTTCACATAGACATATTCCAGAAGCAAAGAATCTCATACCTTTGAAAATTCCCCACTGAACTCGTCTTCACACAGAGAGACGCCAACGCATGCGTAGCAAAAAGGAAAAGGCTGTCTTTTATCTCAAAACCGTCCCCTGACTGCATGACGATGGTTTTAGATTTAAATTGAAAGAGCCAATACTCCCTTTAGCTATGTGACCTTATAGCAATCATCAATAGAGGGTCCAGATTTCAGTGAATTAGCTCTGTTGACATTCCTCACTATGAGCTTTATGTTGTAAGCCCATTGTAAGTTTTCTTCACAGACGTCTAACTGTAAAGTGCTGTTTTCAAACACATGCTGACCAATCTATTTGGGCGTTTAATCCGTCCGGATGTACAGTGTTTAAAGTGTAAATCCAGCGCTGTTCACACATAAGCAAACTTTGATCCCTCGTCTTACCAAGGAATCCAGCCGTCACTTGATCTATACAAAATACGCGAAGTTGATCAAATTGATGACAAAATGTTAGGCAATGAGCCACTATCAGTGCTTCAATCTTCCTGCATCGTATCCGGCTTTGATGTTCATTAATCCTAACCCGAAGCGGGTGTATAGTTTTGCCTAAATATAATAATAGGCATGGACATTGAATTGCATACACTACGTGGCTTGAACCACATGTTGTCTGTCTCTTCAAAGCATAGGTGGATTCATGATATTTGAATTCAGTCAATTCCAAAGTGATCTGACAGATGTTGCAGCTGCCACATCTTTTATGACCACATTGTATGGTAACTCCATCTGCCTCTACTGGTCTTAGTACTGCCGGACTCAAAAGTTCCTTTAAATTCTTGTGGCATTGCCACACGCATCGGATCGATTTATCTTCTAAACCCGGAATGCTGTGGAGTACATTCATATGGCGATTCAAAATTTTTTTATGTTGGCCACAGTAAGGTGAAAACTTGGTTATCAGATTTATTTGTGTCTCATCAAATCTGCCCTTCGTTACACTTTGTGATAATAAGAGATCTCTATTATTAAATTGTGCCCAGGTATAAGCCTGTTTTATAATTCGCCTTGGATATCCCCGATTTTCAAAATTTTGTTGAATAATCTTCGATTGCTCTTTAAAAGCAACATCCTCAGAACAGTTACGTCTATATCTGAGGAATTGTGAAAAGGGGCGACTGTTCTTTAGTTGGATGGGATGCGCACTATGATAGTGTAACAGAGCATTTCTATCTACTTTCTTTCTATAAATTGAAGTAGACCAGTGATTTTTTCCTTTTGTAACTGCTACATCCAGATAAGTTATTTTATCCTTATTATAAGGGTAAGTGAACTGGATGTGAGAATCTTGTTGATTTAACCAATGAAAAAATGAAGTCAAAAGGCTCTCTTGACCAGACCACAACATAAAAATGTCATCAATGTATCTACCCCAAAAGGGGATATATTGTTGAAACGGGGATGATGACAACCATTTCTGTTCGAACTCTCCCATGTAGAGATTAGCTATGGAGGGGGCACAGGTGGCCCCCATCGCCACCCCAGATCTTTGATGATAAACAGTTTGTTCAAAAGTAAAGAAATTCTCAAAAATTACTAATCTCGTCAACTCAGCCAGAAAATCCATTTGTGGTTCTGTCAGATCTGCTCTACTCCTCAGTGCTGCCATTGCGCTTGAAAAGGCTGCCATTTGTGGAATATTGGTATAGAGCAGGGGTCTCAAACACGCGGCCCGCGAGAGACCTTTGTGCGGCCCGCGATACACAGGGGAAAAAAAAAAACCCGGCTTCTGCTGCCGCTGCCGTGGCAGCGGCAGAATCAACTGTCCCGCGGCCCCTTCCCATCTGCCCGGCAATAGCGGCAATAGCAGCAATACCGCATGTCCCGCATGTCCCGCGGCCCCCCCGATCCCTTCCTGCTTGCCTGTCAGTTCTTCTCTGCTTCGGCTTTCAGAGCCGCGAAGGGAGAACTTCTCCCTCGTGACTCTGTTAAGCTCGCCGGGGCAGATGGGAAATTTCCCATAAGCCCCAGCGGGCTTAACAGAGTCACGAGGGAGAAGCTCTCCCTTCGCGGCTCTGAAAGCCGAAGCAGAGAAGAACTGACAGGCAAGGAAGGGGGGGGGGCCGCGGGACATGCGGTATTGCTGCTACCGCCGCGGCAGCGGCAGGAGCAGCAGCCAGCTGTTTTCTAAAGTTTAAGTTTCCCGGGGGGGGGGGAGCAGGATTGATGTGGGCTGCTGGGGGGGGGGGAACAGGATTGATGTGGGCTGCTGGGGGGGGATCAGGATTGATGTGGGGTGCTGGGGGGGAGCAGGATTGATGTGGGCTGCTGGGGGGGGGGAGCAGGATTGATGTGGGCTGCTGGGGGGGGGAGCAGGATTGATGTGGGCTGCTGGGGGGGGGGAGCAGGACAAATGGACAGCAGACGATGGAGAGTTAGCAGAAGACACAAAGAAACCAGAAGAAAGTGGCTGGAACAATTGCAACTGAAAAAAAAATGCACAAAAGGTAGAAAAATATCTCTTTATTTTGAATTTATTAACTGAAATATGTCAGCTCTTGGAAATGTGCATCTTTAACGTCTGCACTTTATTTAATACAAGAGGAAATCAATGTATAGTTTTATTTCTACAGTGTTGTACATTCTAAGTTTGGCTTTTGGGGTTCCCAGTTTAATTGTCTTCCTGTTTCTAAATTGTGATTCCTTGTTTGGTGATGGTGTATGTTCTGCATGTGTAACTGAGCTGAGGTATTCTGTTTATGTAATTCCTATTTGACATTGCCACTTGTTCTCTTTCCCAAGTAGGTCATGTATTGTTATTCTCTGAAATGTGTTGATTTAATATTTGCAGTGTTGCCTTTTGATAGTTAGGGTATGGTGCTTTGTGAGTCCTGGTAGTGCTGTTAGGACATGGCAGGTTTGCTATGGGTTCTAAATGAGCAGTGTTTCTAGTAGTTCCTAATGTGCCTGGCGGTTGGCACTGGTTTATAGTAATGTAGAAATCTTTTAGTCTTTCTTTATCCATACACTCATTAAGAGGCATGTTTACTCAAAGTTAGTGTATGGTAACATTATGCAAATATTTATGCAAATGATGCCCTTATGCAAATGATGCCCTTATGCAAATGAGGCCTGCGTCTTGTGCGGCCCCCGGGTTACTCTACAAGTCCTCATTTGGCCCTCAAAGCAATTTGAGTTTGAGACCCCTGGTATAGAGCGATGTAACGTCTAACGTGACCAAAAATACTTCCTTGTCATATGCCCATCGGGAATGTTGCGCCAGCAACTGTAAAAAGTGAGTCGTATCTTTTATGTACGACGGGATGGTCTTAAGCAATGGTCTTAAAAATGAGTCAATATAGGTGGATACAGGTTCCAACACCGTCCCCCTGGTCGACACTATAGGGTGTCCCGGGGGATTGTCCAAGCGCTTGTGAATCTTGGGCACCAGATAAAATTTTGGTGGCGATGGATTCTTCACATTTAAATATTGCCATTCCTTTTTAGATATCAATCGATTTTGTAAAGCTTGGGTTGTTAACTCATTAATACGTTTTTGTAACGAAGGTGTAGGATCTTGCTCCAAAATCGTATACGTATTAACGTCAGATAACTGCTTGTAGGCTTCTAAAAGATATTGTTCACGATCTCGCAACACTACAGCACCACCCTTATCAGCCCGCCTAATTACCAATTCTGAACGAGATAAAAGTGACTGTAGTGCCATTATTTCATCCCTCGAAAGGGTATGATATACTCTTCTTTTACTTTGTTCCAAGTGAGATACTTCTTTAAGAACCAGATCTTTAAAGAGAAGCAAGGACGAATGGATCGGGTTTATCGATTGCTCTAATAAACCCGCTGACATTTTGCTGTTAGTAACAACGTGCATTTCTGTGGTATCTCTGTGCACCACCACTGCTGGACATGCTGTGAACCTCTGGGATGCCTGTGTGACATGGGAATTTACATGACCATGTTGGGATTGTGTCCTGGTCTGCAGGGCCATCTCCTGCTGTGGTCCATGTGCACTATGCTGTGTGTTGTGGTCGTATCATGTTGTAGTGTTTAAGCATTCATGATGCACATATTCTGATGTCACTGTGTCCTTTCTGACCTGATGGTGGGTGTGGGTGTGCCCTTCCCTTACCTTATTTCTACCCCTTTCCACACAGGACACAGCCAACAAACATGGAACATCTACCACACTTCATCTGGAGCCCCATCTGCCACATTTGTTTGGACACAGCACCTCTGTGAAACTGTCCCTGGGTGTTGTTACCACTGGGAGATGGACCTCTGTGAGTTGGTCACAGGCCTTTTTTGGACCTTATTGTTGGCCTGCTATTTTGACTGTCACTGGGAGAACTGACACACCATCGCTGCCATGAAGTGTCTGGGTGTTTCGTTGGTTGCAGCTGGGGGGATCACCTTTGCATTGTTGTGGAACATTGACACATCAATGGGGACGTTGCATGGTCTCTGTTGACTTTGCATGCTTAAACCTGGGTCTGTGGGGTGATGGGGATGGTGACTGATGTGCATACTGTGGGGGTGGGCTCTGTGGGGACGTGTCATGCTGCCACCCTCCTCATCGCATCTTACAGTCTGGTTTGGACAGGTGGCGGAATGGGGGCCAGGGGTTGGGGAGACAACGGTGGTGTGGGAGGTAGGGTGGTTGGGGTCCACGAGCAGCACCAGGTAGGTGGCCTTGCAACATGGCTCGGATGTGTGTTGGCGAAGGTGCTGTCTCCTTACGGTGCCTCCTCAGACACCCTATAACGTGCCCTATGAGTCACCCTACCAAGCGCCCTATGGGGTCCCCCATAGGGGACATTATGGGGTGCCTTGGCAGACAGTGCACTTTATAATGTGCCCTCTGCAATGCCTTATGCGGCACCTTGGGTTACGGCCCCGTGAGGGTGTGTGCTTGCAGCACTAATTGACATTAACAAACCAAATGCCTCTGACAGCACTGAATTCAGTAAAAGATGATGTCTCTGCCAGCTTTCCTCATTAGGCCCACAGGGGGATTGAGCTCACGACCCCTGCACCATTAGTCGGTGTATTAACCATTGTGTTGTAGCTTTGGATGCTTTGCTAGGCACCTTTTCATGCACCATATAGGGCACCCTGTTAGGTTACTGTCTGTAGGTACTCTGTGCCAGTGAGACACACGGTCAGTTCCCCCTACCAGACCAAAGTGCTGTGGGGGTGCATACCCCATCTTATGTTCATCTATGGACTGCAGATCTGCATGTGCAGTGCACCATGCGTATGAGTGGGTTAACCCAAATCCTGGCCACCACAGCAGACAATTTGTGTGGTGACCTGACGTCCTTCAGCTGCCAGCCCGGGATTTGTTAGTGCTGGGGGAACAGGCATCTGGCTAGTCTGTCTCCACGTATTCATAGTAAGTTGAGTGTTTCCTTGGATTTTGCCAGTAGCTTTCAGTGTTTGACAAGGTCGGTGATGTTATTGGGCTTTTTGTTTTTGGTAATGATCTTGACCTTGGTCTTGATCGTGTTTGCCATATGCCCTTGTTTGCTGAGACCTTGGTTTGTTTGATTGGCAAGCATTCTGTGTTTGTACGTAGAGAAACTGTGGTTGATCTGGAGTGGGACTTTTGACCATTTGACAGTTATACTCCATAGGTTGACCGCATCGTTATTAGGGATTTGTTAGTCACACTAGCTATATAGCCCACTAGTTACTTCACTGCCTGTGGAACCAGATGTCATGGTTTTGATCCCACAGTGGGGTTATTTGGTGGGGCTGTGTGAGGCATATTCTTTTTGTTATTTGACATGGTGCTGCCAGCTACATCACCCTCACAGTGCTGTCTCCTTACGGTACCTCATCAGGCACCCTTTCACGTGCCCTGTGAGGCACCCTTTGATGCGCCCTGTGGGGTGGCCCATAGGGGGCATTCTAGGGTGCCTTGGTGGGCAGTGCACTTTATAATGTGCCCTCTGGGGTGCCTTATTGGGTGCCTTATGCGGCACCTTAAGTTACGGCCCCGTGAGGATGTGTTTGCTGGCAGCACTAATTAACGTTAACAAAATAACTGCTTCTGACAGCACTGATTTAAAGTAAATGGTGATGTTTCTGCCAGCTTTACTCATTAGACCCAAAGGGGGATTGAACTCATGACCCCTGCACCATTAAATGGTGTATTAACCATTGCACTTTAGCTCTGGATGCCTTGCTAGGCACCTTTTCATGCACCATATAGGGCATCCTGTTGGGTTACTGTCTGTAGGTACTCTGTGCCAGTGAGACACATGGTCAGTTCCCCCTACCAGGCCAAGGTGCTGTGGGGGTGCATACCCCATCTTGCGTTCATCTATGGACTGCAGATCTCCATGTGCAGTGCACCATGGGTATGAGTGGGTTAACCCAAATCCTGGCCACCACAGCAGACAGTTTGTGTGGTGACCTGACGTCCTTCAGCTGCCAGCCAGGGATTTGTTAGTAGCACTAGCAATGTGGCTCACTTGTTACTTCACTGCCTGTGGAGCCAGGGGTCATGGGTTTAATCTCACAGTGGGGTTATTTGTTAGCGCTGTCTGAGGCATTTTCTTTTTTTAATTTAAATTGGTGCTGCCAGCAATACACCCTCACAGTGCTGTCTTCTTACGGTGCCTCATCAGGCGCCCTATACAGTGCCCAATGCGGGACCCTATACTGCGCCCTGTGGGGTGGCCCATAGGGGACATTCTAGGGTGCCTTAGAGGGCAGTGCACTTTATAATGTGCCCTCTGGGGTGCCTTATAGGGTGCCTTATGCGGCACCTTAAGTTACGGCCCTGTGAGGGTGTGTTTGCTGGCAGCACTAATTAAAATTAACAAACAAACTGCTTCATACAGCACTGATTTTGAGTAAAAGGTGATGTCTCAGCCAGCTTTACTCATTAGACCCACAGGGGGATTGAACTCACTTCTCTTGCACCATTGGTCAGTGTATGAACCATTGTGCTACAGTTCTATATGCCTTGCTAAACATGTTATCAGACACCTTATGGGCGCGCGTTGCGTGGCGCTCTACATGATGTTTTCTAACGCTCGTTAGGCTATGGCGCCTGGTAACGCGTGTTATCGATAACGATGTACCGCCCATGTCCTTATTTGGGATTTCTGCCTGTACCGCGGATCCTAACGCGAATCACACTAACTCAGTTTAGTAAACATGCCCCTAAATATCTTAAAAATATTATCTCTAATATCGATTCAACCACATCCTCCGCTGACCCTTGCCCAGTCAGTTGGCTTAAAGCTACAAAAGATGAGCTCTTTCCAACTATCTGGAACATATTAAACCAACCCTTAAAACAAGGCCATATGCCAAATGAGTTAAAACAAGACACAATCCATCCAATTCTAAAATCAAACTCATCTGTTAAAAACAATCCCAACTCGTACAGACCCAAAGTTATTGAAAAACGTTGCACAGCTCCAACTGCAAGGTTTCATCGAGCTAAATGCACCACTTGATGAACAACAACATTACTTCAGACCTTATCATAGTGTAGAGACACTTATGCTCACATTTATGGACAGGCTTATATGAGGTTTGAATAACAATAAACAAGCCTTCATTCTAATATTTCTAGACATAACCTCAGTTTGTGACAGCATAAACCACTGCATACTCTTATCAAGATTACAACAGATTGGATTACAAGGAACTGTAATAAAATGGTTCACCTCATACTTAACCAATCGAACACAACAGGCACATATAGGCTCAGCTTCATAAACAACTTTCAAACAAGAACAAGGGATCCCACACGGCTCATCACTATCTGCCCTGTTATTTAACCTATATATACACCAATATGCAGCATCTTTAAAAAACACAAGATGAATTATCACCTCTATGCAGATGATATAATGTTGTATCATCCCATAGATATCATAAATCCTGCCTGCCCAAAAGTACATGCCTAAATGAAATAATTGACTATAAAATCACAATTTAAAAATTAACTTTAATAAAACAGACGTATTATATGTATCTCAAAATCAAAAATTCACTCCTCCATCAACATTTCGCATAAACACCTATGATCTTACGTAAAAAAACAAAGTTAAATATCTAGGAATCATACTACTATAGATCAGTATCTAAACTTTGTCTCTCACATAAAAGCCATCACAAAAACCATATATTTTAAACTATGACTAGTGCAACATCTTAGACCCTTACTAGACAGCTCGGACTTCAGAACGGTCTTACAGGCTCTCATTATGCTTCACCTAACTTACTGCAATAGCATAGTACAAAGTCTGCCCAAGAAAGCCATCCATCAATGAGTTGATGGCCCTGACATTAGGGCCATCGCCAACCTATATCAGTTCAGGAAGGCACTCAAATCCCACCTTTTCCACCAATACTACCCAACCAGCAATTGAACCTAGATATCCATCTCAAGAAATGACCCATTCTAGAAAGGCCCTTACACTCAGTATCTGATTTTACCTATCCTTGCAGTGTAAATAGCTTATGTATATAGTTGACCCTGTTGTCCAAGTTTGTACTCCTGTTTGATGTAAAACCAGACAGCTTGTTGTTATGGTCGTTGTGTTTTGATGTAAACCGCGCTGATACCGAATAGCGCGGTATATAAGAAACTATAATAAATAAATAAAATCAACTCCAGGTAGCGCAAAATCTAGCAGCGCACATAATTCATAAGGCTCAATACTTCGACCATATTACAACCCTACTCTACAGATTACACTGATTGCCAATTACATCCAGAATAAAATATAAATTCCTAATGAAAGTGTTCAAATTATGCCACAATATACTGTATTTCCATTATACCTTAATTCCCTCATCAGCTTCTCTGAAAACATGAGAAGCAGAAGAAACCACTCACAAAATACATACAATATACCTACCCACATTCGAAATACCAATCACGCTACCAGCACTAGAGTTTTTACATAAATTGCCTTAACGCTCTGGAATGAGCTCCCAGAAAATTTTAGAACAGTAAAGGACTTACAATCATTCTGAAAGGACCTCAAAACTCATCTATTCATCAAATATTATTGAGTCTCCTATCCATTATAACACATAGACAACCAAAACCCTTCCCTTAGTGCCCCCCGCTCACCCTAGCTGTACATAGTTAATGTATTATAGTTTTGTTATAAACTTTGTTACTTAATGTAAGTTGATCATTCTTCAATGTAAAGTTCATTGTTCTGTTATATGTTAACTGTCACTGATCTCTGGAAGAGGCAGAATGTAAAAGCTTTTAAATAAATAAATAAAAGAAATATAACTCGTCTGGATAGTGGCTGTATATTGCCACTGTCTGGATAATATTTGCCGGTGCTTGCCTTCAGGACTGTACCAAGCTAGAAATACACCCTCTGCAACTCAAAAACCTGGCATCCCCTCCCAAACCAGAACTCACACTTGTCAGGCTTCCTGAAAGCCCTGTGATGATATTAGCACCCTGTGCAACCATACCACCTGCACAACTTTTAGTACGGACATGCTCGCCTCTTCCTAGCTCATCCCCTCTTATATGAATAGCATTGGGTCATTTTGCAATGTAAATGGCCTAATACTATCCGTAAAAATTTTAGCATATATGGATAGGGCAATTATAGGTTCACCAGCTGCCAGCAAACACATAATTGCCTTTGAATATCTGCCTGACAGAAATAAGTGTCCAGGTGCAATCTGATTTTTCCTTTCATCATCAGAAACAAAAATATAATAAAAGGTTAATAAGCGTGTTCAGATCAAGACCTGATTAGGAACCCTCCCTTAGGTCTTCATACTGCCCCATCGATCCATACTGGCAGCTTCCTCCTTCTGCGTGTTGCCTAGAATTGCTGATTTTGTGAGAAGTGTCATTGACCATGCAGGGCATATTGCTGTGGCTGTCCTTAGAAGAGAAAGGCACACAGCATAGGGTGAGGGGTCATCAGCATCATTAAGATCTCCACTTTCCTTCCCAAGGGGAGTTGATCTGTTATATCCAGCAAGCAGACTTCCACAACTGAACTCAAAAATGCATACAAGACAGAAGAGAAAAACAGAAATTTACTCTCCCATAGAACTTTTATCCAGGGACACCCCCACACACTCTGAATGTGCATGCTCACTCTCTCTGCACATTTAGAACACATCCTTGACAGCATCACTTTATATCCTTGAATGCCCACTTAGGATGCATATGAATCCTATGCATCAACTTATAATTCACCTCACACCACACCTCATTGTCTCGCTCCAAACATGCTCAAACAAAAATCAGCAACATCAAAATCCACCTGAAGATCTTGATTCCACTTCCAAACCACTATATCTAACAAACTCTCATCTCTACCTCACTCCCAGACTAGCCCCTTGAAGTTTAGAACGCTGCTGCGCTGAGAAACAGGAAGTCCCCTTTGACCTCAGCGTGGCAGTGTTCTAAACTTTAGTACAGCTACCGAAGTGAAGGAAAAAGACGTGCTTCACTTCAGCAGCTGTTAGAGGTGAGCCAGGACCTCTGCGGATCCCTCTAAAGCATTTTAGATAGCCATGGGACTCTTCAGGAAGGGGGGGGGGGCTTGGACTGGAAATTGTAGGGGGGGAGAGCTAGGACTGGAAATGGGCTGAGTGGAGGGGGGAGCTTGAACTGGAAAAAGCTGATGGGGAGGGGGGCTTGAACTGGAAATTGTAGGGGGGAGCTAGGACATCAAATGTGCGCTGAAGGGGGGGCTTGAACTGGAAATAGCTGATGGGGAGGGGGCCTTGGACTGCAAATGGACTGAGTGGGGAGTCTTGGACTGGAAATTGGGGGGGGGAGCTAGAACTGGAAATGGGCTGTGGAGGGGGGCTTGAACTGGAAATGGGCTGAGTGGGGAGGGGGAGAGCTAGGACTGGATATGGGCTGATGGAGGGGTTAGGATAGGACCAGAAATGGGCTGATGGGGGGCTAGGATTGGAAATGAGCTATTTGGGGGGCTTGGATTGGAAATGACTGATGGAGGGGCTAGGACTGGAAATTGGCTCATAGGGGGGCTTGGATTGTAAATGGGCTGAGGGGGGGGGTAGCTATGACTGGAAATCGCTGATGGGGAGGGTGGCTTGGACTGGAAATGGATAATTGGGGGGCTTGGACTGGAAATGGGCTGATGATGGGGCTAGGAAAGGACTGGAAATGGGCTGAGGGGGGGCTAGGATTGGAAATGGGCTGATGGAAGATCTAGGATAGGATTGGAAATGGGCTGATGGGTGGCTAGGATTGGAAATGGGCTGTTTGGGGGGCTTGGATTGGAAACAGACTGATAGAGGGGCTAGGACTGGAAATTGGCTCATAGGGGGGGCTTGGATTGGAAATGGACTGAGTGGGGGAGGAACTAGGACTGGAAATAGCTGATGGAGGGGCTAGGATAGGACTGGAAATGGATGGGGGAGCTAGGGCCGGAAATGGGATCATGGGGGGGGGGGCTTGGATTGGAAATGGGCTGAGTGTAGGGGGAGCTAGGACTGGAAATTTGCTGATGGAGGAACTAGGATAAGAAAGGAAATGGGCTGATGGGGGGGCTAGGATAGGACTGGAAATGGGCTGATGGAGGGCTAGGAATGGAAATGGGCTGATGGGAGGATAGGATTGGAAATGGGTTGATGGGGGGGGGGGCTTGTATTGGAAATGGACTGATGGAGGGGCTAGGAAAAGAATGGAAATGGGATGATGGGGGGCTAGGCCTGGAAATGGGCTGATGCGGGGACTAAAAGGGAGCAGATGCTGGGTGGGGCTGGAACTAAAAAGGAGCTGATGTTGGGGAGGACTAGAATGGGACGGGCATGGAGAGAGTGAAATGGAGAAGGGAAAAATATTTTTTGTGGAAGGGAAGAAAAATCTACGATTGGCTGGGTATTGGGAGAGTAAGTGGGGATTGAGGATGGAGAGGTAAAATTTGAATGGATGAAAAAGGAATAAAGAAAGAGATGGAGGAAAGAGCAAAAGGGGAAAGATCAGTTTGTTAAAGCAGATGTAGAGAGAGAATGGAAAAAAAACTAGAAGAAAGGACAAATGGACAGCAGACAATGGAGAGTTAGCAGAAGACAAGAAGAAACCAGAAGAAAGTGACTGGAGCAATTGCAATTGAAAATAAAATGCACAAACAACAAAAGGTAAAAAAATACTTTTTTATTTTGAATTTGTTAACTGGAATATGTCAGCTCTGGGAAATGTGCGTCTTTAATGTCTGCATTTTGTTTAGTACAAGAGAAAATTAATTTATAGTTTTATTTTGGCAGTGTTGTTGTACATTCCAACTTTTGCTTTTGGGGTTCCCAGTTTTAAATATTGTCTTCCTATTTCTAAATTGTGATCCCTTGTTCTTTGTTTGGTGATGGTCTATGTTCTGCATGTGTAACCGAGCTGAGGTATTCTGTTCATGTAGTTTCTATTTGACACTGCCACTTGTATTCTTTCCCCATTAGGAGATGTATTGGTATTCTCTGAGATGTATTGGTTTAATATTTGCAGTGTTGCCTTTTGATAGGTAGGGTTTGGTGCTTTGTGAGTCCTGGTAGTGCTGTTATGATATGGTGGGTTTGCTATGGGTTTTAAATGATTTCTTCAAACTTATTAATTGTCACCAGGTGCCCCTAGTGGTTGGTTGGAGTAAGGGCATCTGACGCATTTAATTAATTTTTAAGGAGTGATTGACCTAAAGGGCCTAGAGGATTCTGGTCCTTGTAGTACAGAACTCCTTATGAAGAACGATTCAAGCCAAAGTGTAGGGTAACAAGGCTTTATTTCCCCGGTCAACGCTAAGGTCCAGTAAGACACAAAGAAAGTAAATACAGTCCTTCTCTTTAACAAAAGGCTTCCACCAACATTTCAAACAATCAAATGTTGTAGGTTTCACAGTTAAGTGTAAGTCTGGGCTAAGGCTTCTTTTAAATCAAAACAAATAAATATATCAGCAGAGAAATGGTTACAAACTTCACCATCAGCAGAGTTCTTCTCTCTCTAGAAATCCTGCAGGGAATTCATGCTAGCTGCTGAACAAAGATTACATTCCATCGGCTCCTCCTGAGGAATGGGAATACTGTTTTCATATTCAAAGTCCATTGACTCAGGGTCACTGCCCTCCTCAGATGAATGATAATTTTCACTCCCTGTTAACGCCTCACAGGGATTCTTTTGCTTCTCATAAAACTCTCTTACTAAGCTTTGGGGAAATGCTTTTAAAAGGTCAGTTTTACTTCTTCTCCCCTTATAAAGTTTAACTCTTTGAACAGGGTTTTCATCAGTAAAACCTTCTCTTAGAATTAAGGATTTTGCATACCTTGGCTTCTCTAAGCTGCCACACCCAGAGCTCTCCTTGTAACGTGCTTTCTGAGGCAGACAAGCTGTTCTATGCAGTGCTCTGCTTTCAGGGCTATCAGGCAAACCCGGTATGGATTTCCACCCTTTGTGGTTCTTAGCATAGGTATCTCTGTAGTAGGAACTTCCCCTCCTTGTTCCTTGCTGGTTTGATACAATGAACTTACTTGGGCTAGGAGAGTTGCTTTTATCCGGCTGACTGCTTCTTCTGTTTGCTTTGCTATGGACTCTGTCCCAATATGTTTGGCCTCTCTGGACTCTATCCCTTTGAGTGAAACTCCTTTGGATTCTGTCTCCTTGAGTTGGCTGCACGTGGAAGCTGTCCTGTTCCAGGTTCCTTTTCCCATAGCTATCCAAACTGCTGCTCCAGACTGTGCTCCGTCCTGAGCCTCTTGCTGAGCCTCTTGCAGTGATACTTGCTGTGCTTCTGGCTATGTTCCTGGTTAGGCTACTTTCACCGTTCCTGTTGCTTCCATGGCTCTCCTTGCTGCTTGGCTGGCTCTTACTACTGCTCTCCTTGCTGCTTTGCCGGCTCTTACTACTGCTCTCCTTGCTGCTTCTCTCTTCTACCATCTGGTTTCCTTTATAAAGGTATTTTTGGTTTGAACATTTTGGGCTTGATCTCAGGTGAAACTGCTTGCTACTAATGCAATCAGTGTCAGAGCACGTTGCTTCTGGCTCTGTGGAACTGCTCATATGCCCTCTGGCTGTGCTGCACTGTAACTGCGCTCTCTGCATCTTTTCAGTTCCATGTAAAACAGGGTTTTTTTCTAAAACTATTTCTTTCATAGGTTCCGCGTTATGACATAATTTATAAGAACCGGCTAGACTACCCAACCATGAATGTGTAAGTGTATGTTATTTTTGTTGGATCACTCACTATGAGAGGAAATTCCTCTCTTGCAGTGAGTCCTCTTTTTATTCAATTTTAAAAGACCCAAAGTTCCTAATACCGGATTTGGCTGCATATATAGCTTCCGTTCTGATTTAAAATATTAGAACTATATCCTTCAAAAGTTCTATCTTCCCAAATTGTGAATCTTGTAAGATTGCTTTAAATAACATGAATTAATCATTGTTAGAACACTCAGATGATTCAGATGTTGGCTTTGATCCAACAGCCATGTTGATAATTCTTGCCCTTCCAGGTGAGAACACCAACTGCATTCAGTTAGTCCAACTGTGATGATGACTCTTCTAACCCTCCTGGGTTTCTGGCTTCAGCCATAGTTGATCTCGATCTGCCTTCCAGGTAATAAACCCAGTCCCATCCGATGTTAGTCCGCTGTGGTTATTCACAAATCAATAGCTATGAGGACTTATTCTCACCCTCCTGGGCTATGGCTTCAGCCGCAATCAGTCTCCATCTACTATGGATAGGCTGTGGATAGGCTAAACATCAAAACTCGCAAGGTTCTGGCAACACCAATTAGTGTTTCAAGCCTCTCAGCCTTAAAGCTCTTTTTCAGACCTTCGCCCTTATGCAAATGAGGCCCCACACTGAGACTCCGCACATGGCACCGCACCCCCCTTGGGCCACCCCTGGTCATATGTCAAAGAGTTCTCCAGTTCTGGGGGGAAACCACTCACTCCCTCAGATGTCCAAAAATTTTGGGAGTTTACATGAAATTCCAATCTACTTATGCATTCATACCTAAATATACCATGTTGTTTTTACAAAAATCCTGCACTAGGAACTAGATGATTTAGGGCAAAAGTCAATGAAAATGGGCATAAGACAAGGATACGAGAAAAACAACTAGGCCTCCAATGACATATCAAAAAAGTCAAAAGAAATCCCCAGCCATTCACGAACATACTATAGCAAGTAACTCATATTATGTAGCCAGTGAACCCATCACTCCCTCCACAGCTGTCCTTTGCAAAACCCAGAGTCGTAAAATGGGATTTATATCCTTTCCTTAAAAACTCCCTCATTGCTTTGACCCATAACTGGTTGTCCTTCTTAGCAAGCACAATGGGCAGACTCTGCAATACATATAACAACTTGGGCAGTAAAATCATCTGGATTAGGTGCACCCTTCTTCCTAGAGAAAGCAGTAGCCAACTGAGACTCAGTATACCTCAACAGTGGCTGCATATTCAACACATACAGCTTCTCCAAATTTGCAGGTGACAATATCCCCAAATACACAGGGAGTCTGTCACTTACTGAAATAAAAATGGGACTCACTAATGACATTGGACCTCCCCAGAAACATCCAATGCCACCAATTTGCACCAATTAACCCATAATTTAGATATACTACCAAATTGCTGCAACAAGGACAGGACTCCTGCTAATGAATTGTTCAGATTCTCCAACAAAACCATCAGATCATCTGCAAAGAGCATTGCCTTAACCTCATGACTTCCTACTTTAATTCCTCTTATACTATCATATTGCATTAACTTTCTGTCAAAGAGTTCCATACATAATGCAAACAATCCTGTGAACCGAGGGCACCCTTCTTTGGCCCATCTCCAAACAAAAACCTCCCCAAGACATCACCATTCACTAACATCTGGGTCATAGGAAGAGAGTATAGAATTTGAATACTCTGGAGAGCTAGTGAGTTTGTTCTTACTGGGAGGAACTCTAAGCTGGCATCTGTGCTGGGCATCTTTCAGTGATGTCACCTGGGCCTTTAAAACCAAAGGCTACACCATGGGATGAGTGAGAGCTGGTGAGACTGTTCTAACTGGAGGAACTCTGAGCTGGTGTCTGTGCTGGGCACCCTTCAGCTATGTCACCCAGGCTTTTAAACCCAAGGCCCTACTGTGGGACAAGGATGGGGCCACTTGCCCATGGGTGTTTGCCCAAAGGGGCAGGACATGTCCCTTTGGAGCACCGATGGAGCAGGGAGCAGATGGGTAGTCTATGGAATGATGAAGAGGAGGAAGAAGAAAGCTCCAGTACATCAAGGGAAGAAGGTGGTTAGTGCTGCAGGTCCAATGGATTGCCATGGAAGGTTGTATCATCTAAAGAGTTAATGAGATCTTCAGTGATTATTGACTCAGCTGCTGATAGCTCCTTGATTTTGGGTGTTGTAACCTTGCTCTATCAACCTTTGTTATCAGTTGTGGTGGCTTGGTCATCTCTCCTGGTTAAGGAGAGCGAAGTACTGGTCCCCTCAAATATTTCCTCTCCTATGAAAGGTGTTATTGAGCATTTGGATTCTGGAAGGTGGCTCCCTATGCCTAAACCTATTTCTTTTCCTTTGCCTGTGAGCATAAACTCTACCATAGGTGTTGGAAAGAGGTGGGATACATGGGCCCTAGCCCCATTAAAATTGTAGACAGCAAGCAGCAGTCTTCCTGCGGGGATCCCATCCTCTGGGGGCAAAAAGAATAGAAACCACAATCCCGGCAAAGACCTTTCCTGTTTCTGAAACACTGATTTCACCATGTGTTGATGGAGCAGTGACTGCATAGCTGCCTTTAATTGGAAAAAAACCCCGATATCTTAAGACCCCAGATGGCCTATAAGCTAACTCCTTCTGAACCCTATGCAACTCCTCCCCC
Organism: Ichthyophis bannanicus; assembly: GCA_033557465.1. NCBI lineage: Eukaryota > Metazoa > Chordata > Amphibia > Gymnophiona > Ichthyophiidae > Ichthyophis > Ichthyophis bannanicus. Next base: position 299,918,754 of record CM066035.1, on the reverse strand, counting down.
AATTTAGCCAAACTACCATTTGTCCTTTTGCATTCTGCATCTACATATGAGATAATAGTGCCATACATAACAGCTTTGGATGCTTCCCAGAATAAATGTGGGTTATCTTTCTGTTCCCTATTGGAAAATTTGTATTACTGCCCTTGCAGACAGATGTATTGAACAAATTAATGATCCTCATTGAGGCTAGTTGGCATGTTCCACTGCTCCCCCTTACCTGCCCTCTCAAAACACACTTGCAGAAGGGCTGACACATGATCAGATAGGTTCTGAGATTGGATAGATAAATCTATTACATGCTGAAAGATACTCTCTGATATTAAGAAATAATCAAGTCACTTTGGGGTAGCATGTGCTCTTCAGATAAATTCTTTCTCCCCAGGATGGAGAACCCTTCATAGCCAATGCACGGGGAAGTTAGATGGGATCGGGAGAGGGCACGAATAGCGGGGATGGACGTCCCAAAATCCATCCCCGCTATTTGTGTCTTGGAATGACCACTTTGGTGTTTAAAATGATTAACTACTGGATGAGGAGGAGTACCGGGCTGACTGAACTGGAATATCTTTGGAATCACTCTTTCACTAAGCCTACCTCCTATAAAGCCTTCCAGACCTTGGCAATTATTTGTAATTATATGCTATATAATATATTTATATGACTTTACTGGCGCAATAAAGGCCCAAACGCTAGCAGACCATTATGCCAAGAAACTAAACCCACGAGTACCCACCCACACCATCAAAGACCATGATATGGACACCACACCACAGAAAAAACACAAATCCACAAGCGAAGAGACATACACAGAATGGGGTGCTTTCCATCTTATTGATGAACAGCAAATCATAAACATTATCACCAACTTAAACACCACAACTTCCCCACTTATTTATTTTATTTATTTATTTTATTTAACACTTATTTATATACCGCATCTTCCAGCGATCAGTTGCGGTGTACAATTAACAACAGTTAACAAAGCAGAGTTTGTTTATATAGAACATTGAACATTATAACTTATTACATAGAACATCTTAACTTGCATAATTCAGTGATTCAACAACTAATCAGGATATTTCAGCTATAACAGAGTGTGTAACAATTTAAACAGAAGTACTGTCTGTACCGCATTAGGCAGAACATACCAGTTGTAACTATATACAAGTAGGAGTATAAGGCATAGGAGTGGAGTGTTATTTATGTAAGTTTTGAATGTTATCCTTTATAGTAGGGTGTATTAGCTTGATATGGGTAGATTCATATTTAGCCTTTATCTAGGTTGAGTGGAGGGTTTTCCAAGGTATTATAGTGTTTATTAAATAGATACGTTTTCAATTTTTTTCTGAATTCCATTATCTCTGATAGTGATCGTAAGTCCTCTGGTAACGAGTTCCAGATGGTTGGAGCTATATGGGAAAAGGCTCTGTTATTTGTTAATTTGTGGGTTTTTATGAATTCTTTTGGAATCTTTAGTTTGTTTGATTGTCCTTTTCTAAGAGTGGGCTTAGGTGGTTCTTTGCCTATTAGATTACATAATGTCTTCGGTGCCAAGTCGTTTAAGGCTTTGAATGTAGTTATTATTGTTTTGTATATTATCCTGCTTTGTATTGGTAACCAGTGAAGGGATGCTAGTATCGGTGTTATATGTTGGAGGGAGTTTATTTGTAATATAACTCTAGCTGTTGCATTTTGCGCAAGTTGGATTCTTCTGATGTTTTGTTTTGAGATGCCCATAAGTATTAAGTTAGCGAAATCGACCCTTGACCCATGCCAGCGGCCTGGCTCAAGGTGACGAAGACCGAAATTGCCCACCCTATCTCCCACATTGTAAACCAATCCCTCCAGCAAGGATCCATGCCAACGCATCTCAAAAGATCCCTAATAAGACCCATCTTGAAAAACAAAACACTCGACAAGAATGATCCGACATCATATCGACCAATCTCGAGCATATCCTTCCTTGCCAAGATCATCGAAAAGGCAGTCCACCAACAGTTGCAGGACCACATAGACGATAGAAATGCACTGGATATGCATCAATATGGGTTCCGTCAGCATCATGGAGTGGAAACCCTACTTATAGCACTCCTTGACAACCTCCTCAAAGGCCTAGAGATCAGAAGCAAGATGTTCATACTCATTTTTATCGACATATCTGCTGCATTCGATACAGTTCACCACAGTACTCTCATAAACCGACTCACCTCCATAGGGATAACAGGGACTGCGCTAAAATGGTTCTCATCATACATATCAAATAGAATGCAACAGGTCCAATTCAACGGTGAAAAAGCTGACGCCTTCCCCCAAACCCAAGGCATTCCTCAAGGATCAGCACTATCCTCCCTCCTTTTCAATTTATACATAAAACTGGTTTGCGAAATCATTCAGAAGCACAAGATCAGTTATCACATTTATGCAGATGATCTATGCTGTATACCCAACTCGACATAAGCCAACCGAGCTACACCCAACTGGAGGAATGTCTCAACATGATCCAGATCTGGCTGCAACAAAACAACATGTCAATAAAGCACAAAAAAACAGAGGTGATGTTCATCTCCAAGAAAAAGGACTTCATCCCGCCCACCACTTTCACCCTCAGCAATAACGTCTACCACACCAAGCCTGAAATAAAATATCTAGGGGTACTACTCGATAGCAACCTGAAGATGGATAAACATCTCCGAACAACTAACCGTGCCATATTCCATAAATTAAAAGTTCTTCAACCACTCCGTAACATCATCGATCAATCCGACTTCAGAACGGTGGCGCAAGCCCTCATCTCTCCCCACCTGGACTATTGCAACGCCATTCTACAAGGCCTTCCAAAGAGCACCCTAAATATCCTGCAAATGGCTCAAAACGTTGCTGCCAGAGTCATTATGAAAAAAGGCGTCACTGAACACATCACTCCAGTACTAATTGAGCTGCATTGGCTCCCCATCACTGCCCGCACCATATTCAAAACACTAGTGACCACATTCAAGCTCATTCACAACATAGCACCTTCGTACCTCACCAAGCTAATCACCATCCAGTCACCCAATAGATGCAGAAGAAAAATAACTCAAAACTCTCTCTGCGTCCCAAACACCATAAGAACTGTCAAAGCAGAAACAAGCCGCAGATCATTCTCATACGCAGCACCACTGCTCTGGAACCAGTTGCCTCACGAGCTTCGATCAATAAGTGACTTGAAAGCCTTTAGAAAAAAACTCAAAACACACCTCTTTCAGTCACATTATAATCTGACCTAACCTGAGACTTTGTCTCCCATCTTTGCTCCAAAATGGCTCCAACTTTATGACAAGGGCCACTGCAATTGATCTGTTATATTGTATATATGTATATATGTAAACACACCCACCCGCACCCAATCAAATGTATATGTACATATATAAGCACGCCCGCACCCACTCAATCCAATGTAAATTCCGATGACCCGTTTGCTGTGTTGTGTACAAATCTTTACCCAATCAAAATGTATTTATTGCAAATTACTGGACTGTACAGTTCATCCTGATCGGTAAGGTAAACCGCTGTTGATCGTAGGAAGCAGCGGTATACAAATGTATACTAAATAAATAAATAAAATAAATAAATAAATATTTGATACTATATTAATTGTATTTGTGACCATTTGTTTATAATTATAGCTTATATTATTTGTAAACCACAGAGGTTGATTTGGATTCATAGTAAGAACATAAGAACATAAAATATGCCGTACTGGGTCAGACCAAGGTCCATCAAGCCCAGTATCCTGTTTCCAACAGTTGCCAATCTAGGTCACAAGTACCTAACAGGTTCTCCAAAAGACACAGGTATAGAAGCTTCATAAATAAATAATGCCATCTATATCTCACCGAAGCCTTCTGAAATATAGCTGGCACCTCTTAAAACTCCTACTGCTTCTGCAAGGTTATGGAAGAAAGGGTCCCATAAATTTTGATTTCATGGTCAGGTCAATGCCATGACTGGTACATACATGGGCTAAAATCTTTTCTTCCACAGAATACTGATGCTGGTGTATCACCACATCCCTAAACAGATTGGCCCTTGGAGACCCCAAAGTTCAGTTTACTCATTCATTTAATACCTCCTTTCCCCCTTTTGAAGCATCCTTGGCTTACAGCACCAAAGAAAACACCTTACAGGCAACTTCCTCTGCATTGCTGTATTAAGCAGTCTCAGGGACTCTATGCACATGCAAAGTGCCTCGTCACACTATACTTTCCATATTCTTTAGTTTAAGCTGCATATTATCCAGATAGATTACAGCTTGTCCATCTAAGTGGCAACTCCAACCACCTCCTTCTGCTGGGTCTCCTTCCACTGCTCCACCTCCTCCTCTCAACTTCCCAAGTCCACCACATCAAAGCAGTGTTCTACAACCAGGCCCCACATTTCAGAGGCAACTGTCCACCAAGTAATCCCGAGCAAAGTACATCTTGTCTACTGTCCATCTCCCAAAAGAATTGCTTGCAGTTCAGGAATTATAGCTACAGGAACAGCTTGTGGTCTTAATCTCCAGAGCATCTCAGCTGCAGCACAATGCACACACTCACCAGATGACTGGTGCAAGAGAAAATGACTTGAATCCTGCTGTGAGAGATGGGATGTTTGTGGATTCTATAGATGAGGAAACAGGCACAGGAATAGGAGGCAGTCTTTGTAGGTCCTCTTACATATCCATCTCAATCACCTCAATGCAAGAAATCCTCGGTACATAGCCATTAACCATATCCACATCTACTTTCTTATTGGCAGCAAGCAATTGTGGAAAGGTAGCATGCTCCCGTAGGCTTTGAAGTCAGTGAGGACAGTATGTCAATATGTTTGCCTTGCTAGAAATTCACATGAAACTAACTGAGTATAAGGAAAAGAATATTAGCTCCGTAGTGCTAACAACATTTTTCTCATCATGTATTCAACTGGGTACAGTGGTTTGCTAGACTTGCTGCTATATTTAGTGGTATATAAAGAAAAAACGTACACAAAAAAACTTGTTTTAAAAATCCCTTTTTTGTTTAAATGTAGAGGAATCAACAAGGGAATACATTGCCAATGTTATATTTAATGTCAAATCACAACTTGCCATCCACTGCCTCGTTTTAGAAACACCATTAAATAGGCTTCAGAACAGGGTGGGCCACATGGGCTGTGGTCCTACCAAAATTTCCCTGCTGCTCTGCCTGGTTTTTATCGGCTATGGCAGCAAGCGCCACCCAGCTGTACAGTGAGAGAGCAATGACTTCCTCGACACGATGTAGGAAGTACTTGTGTTCTGATTTTAGCATATGGTAAACATTAGTGTACGGTAGTAAACATACGTTGAAATGAAATTAAGAAAAAGAATCACAGTCTTTATAAGAAAGCATAAAAAAACCCCAAACAGCCAGGCAAAATTCTTATATGTTTTTACTCTTTTAGGGTTGAAATACAGAAATCCACTGAATAAAAATATATAGATCTTAGCTTACTCTTGCAGACTCAAACATCCAGAATCCATGATGGTCATAAATTCATTAGTTCCCTAACAGAATACATCTGTGTCTCAGGAGAAGAAGCCCCATTTACAAATGTCATCAGCAAATGTATAAGAATTTGACTGAATAGCAACACAACAGCATGAACAGTCTGACAGACTATCCACAAGGTCATTCTTCTCAGGTACATAAATAATGGATTGGTCACCCCCACAGATTTTTAAATGGGTAGGCCTGCATTTAAATTATACCTGTTTATTGTGTGTTGGCTGTTTACTGTGAACAACAAAAGTTCTATAGACTTAAATTTATGAAATTCAATACAAAATACAAAAGATTATGCACAAAATAAATTCCCTTTAGGACAGACTAAAATATTCCTTCAGTTTCCTGGAATATCTTTCTTTGCAGCCTAAGAAAAAAGCCGGTCGGCTAAAAAAAAAACACAAAAAAACAAGAAAAAAACCGATTAATATCCTTCTATTTATTATTTGCAGAATTAAATTTGACAATAATTTTACTGGCAGCAACCAATTAATATTTTGAATTTTAAACTCTATGGGGCATGTTTACTAAAGGTGTTAAGTGCTGCAATGGCCAATAAAAATGAATGGGCAATGGCAGCACTTAATTCACATTAACTGTTAATGTACATGCCCCTATAGGTCTGATATTTAAACACCAAGGCGGTCAGCCACTGTGCTTAAATAGCAACGCGATATTCAGCTCAGTATTTGGACTGGAGCTGCCGCCAACTATCTGGGCTGAGCTGTGCCATCTGGATAGTCCTGGCTGAATATTCCACCAACTGGATAAATGGCCGAACTTATCCGGATAGTGCTGACATGCTCTTGTCCTGCCAATGGACCACGTTCCACTAACTGGATAGTGACAGGATGATCTATGGAGATATTCATAGTGCCTCTATGGAAATCTGCATAATGTGTCTGAACATCATGGTCAGCGCCTCTTTTGGATGGTCTTCCGTTTGTCATCCAGCTAAGGATATATTGGCCTGCACATGTCTGAATTTGCTGCCAGAAAATATTTTGCTTTGCAGTAGGAATAATTTTGTCAATAATATCTGATTATAAACTGCAAAAATATGGTTACGAGTGTAACATCACTCCCCTGTGCTATAAAAAAAACAGCTCGGTCATTATGTTAAGGATGCCGGCAATACACATTTACTGGCCAGCATGTACAGTAGGAGCAAAAGGCATGGCATCACTCGGCTACTTCATATATAAGTGCCAGCAATTATACATGCACATGGTGGATTGCAAGAAGATAGTGGCTCGGGGGATTTTTTGTCAAAGTGGCCCATGTAGTATCAGTTTACATTAACATCCGAATATAATTTTTTATTCAACCATTTTTTTAATCAACAAAGTTCTAAACTGCTCGAATAAAATGCAGACTGCAAATTTAAAAATGTAAAAAATTCTCTCAAGCCCCTCTACCCCCATCCAGAACATATTCTCTCTCTCAAGCACCTCTCATTCCCAGCAGCGCACAAATTCTCTCTCAAGCACCCCCCATCGCCAACACACTTTGTCCATCCACAAAGAGTTTTTTTGCATAAAGCAGAATGTCAAAGAAGTTTTGATACGACCATCCAAGCACCAAAAAGAGATGAGAGGAAATCGAGCAATGTATCTGTGCCTCCAGCTATTTTTAATGTGTTTAGCTACATCTGCATGAAGTGGTTCAGGCAGGCGGGAGCACTATATTGAGCCGATGCTGCTGTGTGCTGTCTTATGCCTCTGTTTCGCCTGTGTGCCTCTGCTCAGCCGTGATGCATGAGGTGGCTAAGGTGGATGGAGGCTGATTCATTGTTGATGCCTATCTCTGTTTCACTTCGCACCGCGGCCATGACAAGACCATTTGCACAACCACATGTTACGTCCCATAAGATCCAGCTTACACTCAAAGGCAGAGTGTCAAAGGAGAGAACTGAGAGCAGCCACAGTACCAGCAGAAATTCCTACCATAGCAGCCAACCAGAGGACTGGAAGATTTTAACTTTTTGGGTCACCATGTGACTGGCATCTCTGACCCACTGGGGCATGTCCAAATGCCCAAAAGAGCAATCTGCCCCTGTATACGGAAGTGCTGATTTTTTGCTACTTCCACATGAAGTACCATCAAATGTACATATAAGAGCCATATTCTAGACAATTAAATGTATAGCTGCAGTCAATTAAAGTGAAGCCAAGGGAGGTAGATTTTACATTTTAAAGTTTATACAACGTACTTAGAGACTAAGCACAATCACCGCTTCAGTCACTTATTTCAGGCCCTGGTCAAAAGGAACACTTTGCAGAAACTTGTGCATGCCTCCGAGAGGGTGCCAAAGCTGACAAGGACATTTTTCAAAATATATCTGTATCCACATTGAATAACAGGGGACCTAGTTACAAATAGTGTGTGCTAACTGTTAGCCCAGCTTAGTAAACATGCCCCTTAATATCAATCACCACAGGCAGCAAAATTGTATTAAGTAAACAATTGTCAACATGGTTATGAGAATGATGTGGAGAGAAATAAAAAGAATATTCCTTATCAGTAGGATATTTTACTTGACAGGGATACAAGAGCCCAGCTTCCTGAGTGATGTAATGTAATATCCTTTGGGACTGAGACGGCTTTGCTTTTCAGATAGACTGTCAATCTAATACAATGTCAAATGGGCCATTATCCCTCTTGTCCCTCCTCCCGCTCCCGCCCCCCCCCCCCCACCTCCCGCTCCTGTTACCATCATGGTATTTTCACTTTTCACTATAGTAGGTTCTAATCAGAAATATTCAGAAGAATCAGTGGTGGAAGTATATCAATTAAGAAGGTATAACCTCTGCTCTGTTGCTTGAATTTCCAGTTTCCGAACACCAGCCTCATGAGAAATAATGACAGCTGGTAAAGACTTCTGAAAAAGGCATTGCAAGTCTATCTTTTTGCCAACAACAAAAGTGAACCTTTTTTGCTCAAAACATTCATTTGTCAATTTTAACAATTCCTTTACTAAAATGTATTTCCAGCTGAATAATTATATCACTTATTTAAGTAAAACATGCAACCCGATTCACAAAGGGGCACGTTTGGCCTATCCAGATGTACCCGAGCAAGATGGGCCCATTAGGACCTGATTCTGAACCGTGGGAACAAAATGTTCCTGTGGTACATAGAATTGGGCCCAAGGATGGCCCGGCATGATCAGGCCCGAGGACGGCCTGGCATGCCCCTGCCTGCTTGCAGGGATGCCCTCTCCGCAGGTGCCCCTGGCCACGTGGCTTAGACCCCTCTAATCCCTGCCGCCTGATCCACACTCCAAGCCCTGGCCCCGGGGGGGGGGGGGGGGGAATCCGCAGGCCCGATCACCGGCAGAATCACGTCTCCTCTGACCCGGCAGGGCATAGAGAGCATAGAGGGCCGTGACCTGAATCAGCCCTGTATGTCCTGCTGGCTTGCCTGCCCCTGCTCTGTCCATATCCCGCCCCCTGACGGCTCTCCATGTCCTGCGGCACTAGCCGTGTGAGGAGAGCAGGAGGGGGAATAGGGTCCAGACAGCATGCAGGGCTGCATGTCCCTCTGGGACGTGCAGCCCTGAAACCTGCAACTCTGAATCAGGCTAATAATTTTCCATTCATTTATAGAATTATTTAAACCTTTATCACTCTACAGGGTGGCCCAAAAAAAGTGAGAACATCTCGTAAATTAAAAACTTAAATAGTTTACTTATTTACCTTTTTTAGCTATATAATGTCTTTATTTTGACACTTTCCGGTCGCCATCTTTTTTTAAAAAATTTGTCAATCGTTTACATCTGTCTTTTTGAATTTTTAAATAACTTATTTGTTACGAGATGTTCTCACTTTTTAGGGCCCCCTGTATAACAAAACGTTACTCATAGACCCTATTTTAACCCATTATTAACAATATATCTTCTATATGCTTGAAGAAGGCAATCAGGGGAATAGGCAACTTAACTGGCCCACCAGAGAATAACATAGTAAGTGATGGCAGATAATGAACTACACAGTCCATCTAGACTACCCAGTAAGGTGTTTAGAGTTGTACCCCCCCCCCCTCGCTCTGTGCAGGTTGCCCCCCTCCATGTCTTTAGGTTAGGAACCTGCTGCTCCATGCAGGTTATCACCCTCTATTTTTTGAGGTGTAAAAGTTTTTTCAAGTTTACTTTGCCTCTATACTCTTGCTATATAGGGATCCTTTGCATTTGTCCTATACCTTTTTGAATTTTGTCACAGGAACTGTTTAATAAAGTGTGCTACATATGTAACGCAGGGACAATGCATGTTCTTGAAACTGTGCTGCAAGGTAGCGCATGGCCCTGTACTAAAAACCCAAGCTTCCAGGGCAGTGTGCATCTGGGTGTCATCTGGATGGAGCATGGGCTTTCCTGCTGCAGCATCGCTAGCGCAGTCCTTCGAAACCTGCACAGCAGGTGACAGCAGCTGAGCCCCATGATGGCGCTACTTCAGGGAGCCGCACTAAATTCAGTGAGATGGCTGTCCCATTGTGTTTGCACCTCACCACCTCCATCGAGAGGGCATTCGAGTTGTGCACTACCCTTTCCATGAAAAAGTATTTCCTGTGTTGCTTTTAAGTTTACCTTCTTTCAGCTTCATTTCACGTCCTATACTTTCCCTGGCTTTAAAATAGGTTTGTTTGTTCATTAATACCCTTTAAATACATAAAACATCTGCATCATATCCCCCTGCCACTCCTCTCCTCTATGGTACATAAATTCAGGTCTTCAAGTCTTTTCTGATGTGTCTTCCGGTGCATGCCCTGTATCATCTTGGTTGTCTTCCTCTGAACCATTTCAAGACTTTTGATATCCTTTGGGAGGTACCATCTCCAAAACTAAATACAGTTAAGAAGAAATTGCCCTCATATGTGAAATCTATATAAATATAGAGCAATAAATATTAGATTAATACAAATTCATCACAAAGTATATAAAATCAGCATGTGTGGGCCCATGATTTTCACATGCAAGAAATCAAATTTATTTATTGGGGTTTTTTCAGAATTTTTCACCTACTATGCATACAAATTGACACATACACAATTGATATACGTGTGCAAAATCAATTTGAGTGTACACTTAGGTGTATATTTATTAAAGGGCGTTAACTGCTACATGGCGATATCGTGAAATTATCTCACTGCGGTAGCAGCTAAGATGGGAGAAATGCAGATAGCTCAGGGATTTCCTGCACTATCTGCAGTTTGCGTGGTACCTGTGTGCCTGGGTGGAGAGTGGGCAGAGAGTGAGAGTGCCAGTAACATGCAATTACTACATATCGATAGTGCGTGGTAGCTGCACGTTTGGCAGACATCATAGATGAAGCTAATTCCAGCTCAATAGGTAGTGTTAGTTGCATCAGCAGTGCTGCTGCCCTGCTGTCCTTGCAATTCTGTGGCATTATCTGCTGGGGATGTGCTGTGCATGCGGCTTTTACAGCTAACACAGTGCTATTGTCTGGCATTAGCTACAAAAGCCTAACATGCTCCTTAATTTTTAGGCACTTGAATGAATGCCCAAATGATCCTGAAATGCCCAAATGTGGGAGGAGTGGCCTAGTGGTTAGGACAAGGTACTTCAGGCCAGAGGGCCGGGGGTTCAAGTCCCACCTGGGGACAGCAATCTCAGGCCGGAGGGACTGGGATTTCTAGTCCTATAGGCACTCCTTGTGGTCTTGGGCAAGCCACTTAACCCTCCATTGCCCATGTTCCCTGTAAGTATTAGCATATGTGTGTCATATCCCCTCATGTTAAATGTATCTCCCAATTGACTGCTTTGACCCAGTGAAAAGCAGGATATAAATACAGCTAAATAAAATAAAAATAAATAAAAAAACAAATGCACAAGTCTCATATAAAATATACTGTAACTAACAGCAATGAAACCCAGCTAAAATATATTTGGGTCCCAAAGAATTGCATTCAGGATAACTACTCTAAAGACTAGTAAGATTCATTAAAAACACATTTCCACTATTAAACAGCATACTTAAAGCAAATCATAGAGGACACACATTTTCTACTGACAGCATAAAATAACTCTGACATTTAAGCATGCTCACAGTAAGTATCTTCATCATTAGTGAAATGATTACTGTGACACAAAACCAGCACCTTATCCTTAACCTTAACTAAAACACATAATAAATGTAAAGACAAGATTGTTTAGCAAAACCATTATGTCAAATGCCATTCTCTTTCAATGGCAAAATAAAATTACAAGGATCTGTAATTTTTTTTAAAAAAACCTTACATATCACTGCTTTGTCATCATTAGTTCTTTTAACCATTTAATACTCTTACTAGAGAAAAGATTTCCAGTCTAGATTTCACCATATCTCATTCAACCTGTGTGCACTAGGATACATAATCATATTCAGATGTCAGATCAGAAAACCCTACTTTCTTTGTCAATCTTCCCTAACATCACCCATTAAGCATTACCAAAAAATACAAGATTCAAATTCAGATATGTCATAAACTTAGTCAAGATCCATAAACAAGCACCCAATCTTTCCATTCACATCACTGTAGTTCCCATTCAGCTTTATTGGCATTTCCCTCACATTCAAATGCTTCATATGGGTGAAGAATCCTGGACAATGTACATCTGAACAGTGTCCCTAGTTTAAATATACAAGACAACAAAAAAATTAAAGATGACTCAGCAACACTGAAGAGCCTCTAGTGTAGGTGATTTCAACAGCAGGCAAGAGCTTCTCAGACATAATTAAGGCACAGACATAATTACGGCAAAAGAACTGGGCCAAAAGCAATGCTTCAGCTTCATGCTTTGCCAGAGGAATGTTCCATCAAGGTGGTCAACAAAAAAATCCATCAGTTGGATGGAAGAGGAATGATCTCAAAGCCCAAGATAAACTGCGTAAGACTACCCATGTACATGACCGTTAGGCTTGGGGGGACAGTAGAGAAATGGATATCCTCCTTTTTTCTTGAAAGAAACTTTAGGGAGGCAGGGCAAGGTGACTACCTTCCCTGGAAAGTCAATAGGACCTGGGTTCCATGGGGTTCCTCCCTCTCATCACTTTTTTTACCACCAGTGGTTGAGATTATTCATAGGTTTATTTGGAAGAGTCATATATATGCAGATGATGTTTAGTTGGTTATTCCCTTGGGGATGGAAGATGTTCAAGAATTAATGAAAGCTCATCAGTGTTTGGAAGAGGTGATAAGTTGGTTTAAATCCAATGGGTTTGTTATAAAAATGGGAAAATCTGAGATTTTATGGATTTGGAAGGCAATGGAGAAACAGCAGAAATTGATGTTGGTGTGATTAAGTTTATTTAGCAGGTCTTTTATACTGCTTTATCATTTCAATCAAAGTGGTTTACATTGTAATGTACATTAAACAGGGTCATTAATAACTTGGAATTTTCTGAGGCAATGGAGGGTTAAGTGACTTGCCCAAAACCACAAGGAGTGCTAGTGGGAACTGAACCATGGTCTCTTGGTTATCAAGCCAGTACTCTAACCATTAAGCTACTCCTCCACTCTGTTGTCAAGCATACGGTGTAGTATGAGGAATCTGGGCATACAGATCCCTGAACAGTTTGATTTTGAATCTCAGATACAACAAATGGTGAAGATCACATATTAGCAGTGTGCAAACAAAAACATTTGATTTGTTTTTTCTTTTCATTTGGTATGCTAACATTTTCATTTAATTTTGTTGTCTTTATTTATCACTTTCCTGTTTTCATTTATAGTGCATACTATTGAAGAACAGTGCACTCTGTTGGCAAATAGTGCACACTGTTGAGCCATAGTGTGCACTATTGACAAATAATGTGCACTATTGAACCATAGTACACCATATTATGCAATAGTGTGAGCTATTTGTATGTGTGTGAATAGCACACTAATAGAGCACACTATAGCTTAATAATGAACACTTTGAGGGGTATTTTAGAAAGGACATCCATGTACAATCTTGGATGTCCAAGCCAGAACATCTGAAGAAAAAGCAGTCATGTCCAGGTGCAGACACGATTTCAGAAACGTGGAATGCCTGATATGGACATCTGTAGAGGCTTCTGCATAGACATCTCCAGAATAATATTCCAGAACCTAGACAGCTAGGAATATTGTAATGGTTAAAGTAGTGGACTAGGAGCAGGGAAGCCAGGGTTCAAATCCTACTGCTGTTATCATTGTGATTGTGCTGAATACTGGGGATGATGGAGTGCTATCTTCTCTATGCCCTCTGGATGTTTTTTTCAGTCAAAACAAGTACTTTCCCATTCCTTATTCATGCCTGGAGCAGGTCTAAACTTAGACGTGACTCCAGACCTCCAGGATGTTTCTGAGATCAGGCAATGATATCCAGGTTCCTTGGAATACCCCAGCCATGACTCCACCATGCCCCCATTCAGACTTGAACATCCTCACACTGGGGACATCCACAGATCTGGCTTCTAAAATGGCTCTGGAGATGTCTCTGTGCTTTGGACATCTCTATGCCCATTTTCAGATGTCCAAAGCCTAAATAAGTTTTCTAATATCACCTCCTATGGCTCAATAGGGTGCACTATTAAGCAATAGTATGCAGTAATGACAAAAACCAGGATGTGATGACATTTCTGTGTTTCATTTTCATTCGAAAAGGATACTAAATGAAATGGTACCAAAAGAGGAGCTGAGGATCCGCACAATATAGAAGAAAACAAAATAGCGGAGCCTGGACTGATATATTGAACCTTGTTTATTACGCCCCAACGCGTTTCGGCCACCGGCCTTCTTCAGGGGGTCTTAGAGAACACACCTCAAAAATAATAAACATAAACATATAAGTTAAAAACATAATATATAAGGAAATTTTTGTATTACATCAATAAATAATTGAATAAAAAATTGAAGAAATAATAAATAAAACCATGAATTTCACTTAAAAACATCTAAAGGACAAACTGTTAATTCATAATGGTTAATTAGAAAACAAACTAATAAATAAAAATATATATTGTAAAATATATATACACTAGGAAATAATAAGTACCTATTTAAATACCAAAAAAAAGGGGGGGAGAGAAGAGAGACGAGGAGAAGCAAATGATAAATAAATAAATACCTTAATAGGTTCAAATTGAACGTTATCCCGGATTGAACCTACGGGATGCTGACGGCTGACAATGAACAAATAAATTATTGAATAAGTAAATATATACTCACAAAACAAGTAAATACAATTCTGAAATATCAACAATGCATATTGACAAATATATAACCAGTTAATAATAAATAATTAATTACATAAATAAATATACATATATATAAAATATATAAAAAACCCACAAATACAGTATAAAAACATTTATAAAAATACCACTAATAAAAGTAAAACTGTATGCATGTGTAATATAAAATTTTTTAAAGCCATATGCATGTGTAATATAAAATGTTTTTTACATGTATGAACAATCAAGGTACTTCAAGGGACACAAAAAAAACATGTAAAAAGAAAAATCATCATAAAAACCATATATAAACACATATAAAAATGGTATGAAAGACACATGTGAAACATGTGAAAAAACGTATAAAAATTATATAAAAAACCTGTTATAAAAAGGTGGAGACACTCATCATATACTTAAAAAATTACATCAAAAAATTCACTCTTAAAAATGCAGCTTATATAATATACTTATTGTATTAACAACAAATATCTAAAAACAATGGCCAGAAAGCACAGGGAGGTGGAAAAAAGGAAAAATGGATAATAAACCAGAATATTGTGTGGTGGATTTGAAAGATACATCAAAGGGGGCGTCTATTTAAACTCCTATATTATATATATTTTGTACTGACAACTTATATCTAAAAATGTAAAAATGTAAACCGATAATTTTAAATAATAGCGAGTGAAACAATAAAAAACAGAGTGTGTGAATTCGACAACGAACGAATATATAAAAAAAACAGAGACAAGAATAAAAATGAAACGCAGTGACGAGCAGTGCTCAACTATTTAAAAAGGAAGAAACAGCAATCGCCAGATGTATCCCAAACTTATAGACCATCACGGGAACTTGTAATTGTGGTTTTTTATACATATAGAACATCTCAAGAACCAGCGTTCCACTCTACTGCAATGTTAAGTAAACGCGATGAGCTATGCTGAGAACGAACGCCCAAAGAGTAACATTTTCCCGCCTGAGCAGGTTAAAGGGCAATAACTAAAACCGGCAAATGATCGCATAAATAAAAGTACTCTGTTGGCAAAATAACAGAAAAGCCAACTGATGGCCATAATTAAAATCTATGGGCCTACAATCAGAGTATATAATTAAATTGCGTTATGTTCAAAAATATAAAAAATGAACTAACCAAAAGACAGCGGTTTGTGCTACTGCACCATAAATTAATCGCGTAGCGCATGCCTAGAAGCGAACGCTCAGATATTAACGTGTTCCCGTCAGTGCGAGGTGTAGGGCACCGAATAAAAACGGCAAATAAAAGTTAAATACTGTGTATTGAATAAAAAAAAAAGGAAAAGAACTTGCCAAGAAACAGCCGTGCTGCTCTACAAGCAGTAGAATGTGCTGAAAACGGACCGCCAAAGATGACGTTTATACAGGTTAAAAAGCAATCACTTGAACCGGCAAATGAACGCACAAATAAATACTGAATAAAAATGCTCTATTGGCAAAAATAGCTGTAATAGCAAACTGATAGCCATCGTAAAGAAATATGGGACCCACAATCAGAGTATGTTATTAACTTGTTGTTATGTGCAAAGAAAGTATAAGAGGAGCTTACCAAGAGCCAGCGTTCTGTGCTATTGCACTATTAACTAACGGAGTAGGACATGCTAGGAGCGAACGCTCAAAAACTAACATTTTCCCGCCACTGCGGGTTAAGGGCACTGAATGAAAATGACAAATGAACATTAACTGCTAGAAGCCAATGTACTTTTTTTTTAAAATTATGTAAAGATCACATAAAAAAGGACAAAACAAATAATAGATCACCATAAAAAGACGTTTTATCAGATGGATGTCATATTATTTAAATCCATGCAAATAAGGGGAAACCGACTGAAGACTAATGATTGTATAAATGTGCGGTTGTGGGGGGGGGAGGGAGGGGGGAGGGGAGGAAAGGGGAGAGGGGGAGGGGAAGGGGGGAAGGGATGGACGGGGAGGGGAAGGGGGAGAGGGAGGGGGGGAAGGGGGGAAGGGGAGGGAAAGGGGGAGGGAGAGGAGGGAGGGAGGGGGAAGGGAGGGGAAAGAAGGGGACCGGGGGCAGGAGGAGGGGGAAGGAAGGGGGAAGGGGGGGAGGGGGAAGGGGGGGAAGGGAGAGGGGAAAAGGGGAGGAAAGGGGAGAGAGAAAAAAAACAGAGAGAAAGAAAGAGAGGGGGAAGGAAGGGGGGGAGGAGGAGGGAGGGGAGAGGGGGATAGAAGGGAAGAGAGGGGGGGGAGGGAAGGGAGGAGGGGGGGAGGGGGAGGGGGAAGCGGGACGGGAGGGAGGGGGGAAGGGGGGGGAAGGGGGAGGGGAGGGGGAAAGGTGAAGGGGAGGAGAGGGGAGAGAGAAAAAGAGAGAAAGAAAGCAGAGAGAAAGAAGGGGGAGGGGGGGGGAGGGGAAGGCGAGGAGAAGGGGGAAGGAGGAGGAGGGGAAGGGAAGGGGGAAGGGACGGGAAGGGGAAGGGGGGGAAAGGAGAGAAGGGGGGAGGGGGGAGGGGGGGAGGGGAGGGGGAGGGAAGGGGTAGGGGGGAAGGGGGGGGGAGGGAAGGGGGGGGAGCGAGGGGGGGGAAGGGGAAAGGGGGGGGAAGGGGAGGGGGGGAACGGGGGGAAAGGGGGGGGGAGGGGAGGAGAGAAGGGGGGGGAGACGAGAGAGGGGGGGGGGGGGGGCGGGGGGAACAGAGAGGCAAGGAGGAACAGGGGGGGGGAAAAGAAGGGAGAAGAGGAAGGGAGGGGAAGGGGGGAGGGGAAGGGGGATGGGGGGAGGGAGGGGGGGAGGGGGGAAGGAGGGGGGAGGGGTAGGGGAAGGGGGGGAGAGAGGGGGGAGGCGGGGGATGGGGTAGGCGGGGAGGGGGGAAGGGGGAGGCGAAGGGGGAAGGGGGGGAGGCGGGGGAGGGGGGACGGCCGGGGGGGAGGGGGGGAAGGGGTGGGGAAGGGGGGGAGGGGGAGGGGAAGGGGGGAGGGCGAGGGGGGGGAGGGGGGGAGGGGGGGAAGGGGAAGGGGAGGGGGGGGAGGGGGAGGGGAAAAAGGGGAGGGGGGAGGGGGAGGGGGAGGGGGGAAGGGGGGGAGGGGGGAGGGGAGGGAGAGGGGGGAGAAAGGGGGAGGGAAGGGGGAGGGGGGGGGAGGGGGAGGGGAGGGGGGAAGGGGGGAGGGGGAGATGGGGGAGGGGGGAGGGGGGGAGGGAACTGCGTGGGGGAAGGAACTTACTGTGAAAGAAAACTATAGAAACAAGGAAGACATACTAAAGAAAAAACAGGAAAGATCAACCTCTTGGTTCAAAACCAAAGGGTGTAATGTACGTAATCATAACTGAATCTCTGTTCGAGACGTAAGAGCGGGTTGAGCTAAATTGCCTCCTCGCCAATGAGGCCTTACCACTTCAATACCACAAAAAAATTTCAAATTCAGCAAAGGGTATGGTGAGCAGTACCCAATGTTCACACTAAGGGTTTGGTTCCATGCCTGTCTCCGAATATTGCTCTTATGTTTCGATTATACGTTGTTCTTAATGCATCTTTTTAGTCTGCCAATTGTAACAGAGGGTCCACGGGCACAGAATCAAATAACTGACATTCTGGGTGTTGCAATTAGAGAAGTCTTTTAACAGTACTTTATATGTAGAATTTGGCTTAGAAAATTCTTTTTTAGTAACCAGAACATTTTCACAGACGCAGCATGTCCCACATTTAAAATGGCCACATGCTCTTGGAACGAACTTAGGTTGCCTAGGGCAGATGGTAATAGAATATCTCTTATATTTGAATTTCTCTTGTACGCTACCAAGAGATTTGTCCACTTAGAGAAGAAAGAGGATCCAAAATATGCCATGCGTTTCTCAAAATGTTAGCAATCTCTTTGGAATGTTCTGAAAATGTGATTGTACAAACAACATTATTAGATGCATCAGGCGTACGTTTCTGTAAAAGGGACATACGATCAGTCGACCAAGCGCGTTGGCAGGCTTTAGTGATACAAGCTTCTGGGTATCCACGCTCAACGAATCTTTGACCTAAGATGCCAGCCTGGACTGTAAAATCTTCATCTGTAGTACAGAGTCGTCAAATTCGCAGGAAACTGACTCATAGGGAGATTTTCTTTCAACGACCAACCGGTTAGGAAAGCTGCTAAAATGTAGAAGAGAATTCCTATCGGTAGGTTTTCGATACAAAGTGGTAGTAAAGCCTTCCGGAGTGTTTTTAAGAATATATCTAGATAGGATATTCATGTGCACTATATGTGTGCTCAAACTGTAAATGCGGGTCGCAAGAGTTAAGCCACTGGAAAAAAACACTGCAACAAATTTTCTGTACCTTCCCAAATAAGAAACACGTCATCAATGTAACGTTTCCACATTTTTATATTGATTGATAAGGGTGTGCATTTAAAAAAACTGATTCGAAATGTGAAACATAAAGGTTAGCCACATCTGGGGCTACTGTGAGCCCATTGCAACTCCTTGTATTTGGTGATAATATAGATCTTGGAAGCAGAAAAAATTGTTGCACAATATTAAAGTGGCCAATTGAATTAAAAAACTAGTAGGAGTACGGACAGGTACAGTCTAGTAATTAAATAATCTGCTATAACTTCAATCGCGGCCTGCTGAGGAATATTAGTGTAAAGGGACTTAATATCTAATGTGACTAGGAAAAATATCACTATGGGCACCATCATAAGCTCCGAGTAACTGAATCATATGTGATGAATCACGCACAAACGATGGAGTGAGTTGCACGAATGGGCGAAGAAATACATCGAGATATTTGGATATAGGTTCAAATAAAGACCCAATAGCAGAGACAATGGGTCTGCCCGGGGGATTGTCTAAAGATTTGTGAATCTTTGGCAATACGTATATCGTAGGCATCACTGGATGAGCCACTGTGAGAAACTGCGTCCTTTAGCTGTAAGATATCCAGCTTGTGTACCAATCTAGATCAACGTGTCAGCCTGTTGTTTAAGAGCCGGAGTGGGATCCTCACGTAATCTTATATAATAACTAACATCTCTAATTTGTCGTAAAATTTCATGAATATAATCATCTCTGTCTTGAATAACGAGCGCTCCACCTTTATCTGCTGGTTTTATGATGATTTCAAAATTCGTTCTTAAACTAGAAAGTGCCTGTTTTTCTTCTTTACCTCAAATTAAAATAAGTATGCGGTTTTTTTGTGTCATACATTTTTTGTATCTCATGAAGTACAACTTGTTGGAATGTATTAATGATAGCATTGTCAGCTTTAGGCATCCAAGTAGAGGGATTTTTTATGACAGAAAGATCTCTATTACTTGCTTCCTGATTCTTGAAAAACTCTTTAATGTGAAGTTTTCTAAAAAATTTGAACAACTCTACTTGGGTGTTAAACCGATCATGACGGACTGAAGGGACAAAGGACAGCCCCTTTTGTAAAACAGAAATCTCAAGGGGACTAAGGACATATTTAGATAAATTAAAAATGCCCTCTAGGGGCGTTATGTTGAGTCTCGTGTCCCCTCCCTCTGCCCCTGCCTCTGGAGTAGGTCCGGACTGATGGTATAGAGGATCCTTGGACGTGGAGGGCTGTTCCTGAAAAGCGATTGGAACCCCCTCCTTTCCATAAAGCGTCCATGGAAAAACCCTGATGTTTATTGGAAGGATACTTAGAAGGACCATCTCTAGGAGGAGTAATTGGAGCTACTGCACTAACAGATTCAAGATGGATACTTCTACTCCTTTTTCGAAAGGGTTCGGGACTCCCTACAGCAGAGGGCACTCTCTTACGCTGTTTATCCGTTTTAAAATCAAATTTACGTTCCTTGAAGCGCTTATAGAGGGGTTTGTATTATTGGTCCAAAAGTAAACATTCCCAGTTTTATAATCCTCCTCGTCTCTCTTAAATTTCCTTAATTTCCTATCTTTAATGATTTTCTTATATTCGGACATATTCCTGTCAAAATCCTTTTTAGATCTATCAAATTGTTTGTCCTTATCTTTTAATGCAGCAAGTTTTGATGACACATCTTCCTTAAATCCAGTAGCTTCCGACGTGAAGTGTTAATCAGAAGGATCATCAAATCCAAGGAACACTTGTTTAAAATTTTGATCCAATCTGCCATAAAGGAAGGGTCGTCGCGATACCTCCCCGGGGCCTTATAAACTCTACGTCCCCTAGGGATAATCTTGTGACGACAGTTCTCAAGAAGGGATGAAGCGTGCCAGAAACCCAGAAACTTATTAAAGAAGAGATGCACGCTTCATCCCTTCTTGAGAACTGTCGTCACAAGAGTATTTTTAATTATGCGATTATTTGCCGGTTTAAGTCAATGCCCTTTAAACCTGCACAGCGGGAAAACGTTTCTTTCTGGGTGTTCTCAGCACAGCCCATCGCGTCACTCATCAATGCAGTGGAGTAGAACGTAGGTTCTTGGCAAGTTTTATACAAAACAACACAATTAGAAGTTCCGTGAGGGGTTTATAAGTTTGTTATAGATCTGGTGTTTGTTGTACCCTTTTAAATAGTTCAGTAATGCTCGTCACCACATGTCATTTTACGATTTGTTTTTTAAATTTCTTAAATATTCATCTGTTGTCCAGCCAAATACTTTGTTTTTGTTTTTTTTTTTTTTGTGTTTTTATTGTTCTACTCGTCATTATTCCATTTAGCATTATCGGTTCATATTTGAGTTATAAGTTGTCAGTACCATAAGTAGGATATGTAAGTACAATAGATAACTTCTTTGATGTGACCTTCAAATCTATCATGAATTATTCCGGTAACATCCACCTTTTTCGATACTTTGTGTTTTCTGGCTGATATTTTTTAGCTATTTGTTGGCAATACAACAAACACATTATATAAGCTGCAATGTTAAGATTACAATTTTTTGATGTACTTTTTAAGCACATTTTAGAGTGTCTCCACCTTTTTACAATTGTTTTTAGAATAGGTTTTTTATATATTCGTTACACAATTCTCACATGGTTTACATGGGTTTTTCATATTATTTTTATATGCGTTTTTATATGGGTTCTATGATGATTTCCTCTTTACTTGATTTTTTTGTGTTCCCTGAAGTACCGTGTTTGTTCATATATGAAAAGTTTCTATACACATGTATACAGTTTTACTCTCATAATTGTTATTTTTATAAAGGTTTTTTATACAGTACATGTGGTTTTTACACTTTTTATGTATAGATATATTTATTTATGTAATTAATTATTTATTACTAACTGGTTATACATTTTGTCAATATGTTATTGACCTTTTAGAATTGTATTTATTTGCTGTGTGAGTATTTATTTACTTATTTAATAATTCATTTGTTCAGTATCCCGTAGGTTCATTCCGGGATAACATTCAATTGATACCACTAAGGTATTTATTTATTGGTTGCTTCTCCTCGGCTCTCTCTTTTTCCCCCCCCCTTTTTTAAAAAGGTATCCATTATTTTCCAGTGTATATGTATTTTATAATATATATTTTTATCTATTTTGTTTTTAATTAAATATTATGGATTAACAGTTTGTCCTTTAGATGCTCTATGTGTAAGTTATGGTTTTATTTATTATTTCATCAATATTCTATGATTTATTTATTGAGTAATACAATACCTTTCTTTTATATATTATGATTTTAACCTTTATGTTTATGTTTACTATTTTTGAGGTGTGTTCTCTAAGACCCCCTGAAGAAGGACGGTGGCCGAAACGAGTTGGGGAGCAATAAACAAGGTTCATATACCAGTCCAGGCTCCGCTTTTTTGTTTTCTTTTATCTTGGATTTCAAGCATGTCAACCGTGGCTTACGGGTCTCACTTTTGCATGGAAACGTTAAGATCGGTCATTGTAGCAGTGAGACACGGGAGAATTTTTGATTTCTCTCGATCTTACCGCGGCTTACCTGCATGTTCCCATAAGGCCGGAGCATCAGCGATTTCTCAGGTTCGCAGTGCCAATGGGACATTTCAGTTTCAGGAGCTACCTTTTGGGCTGGCAACGACTCCGCGTACTTTCACCAAGATCATGGTGGTGGTGGCTGCAGCCATCCGAAAGGAAGGGGTGCTAGTCCATCCAAAGTCCAACGAGGGAGAGCTTGAGAGTTACATCGTGCGTGGTAGAGATGCTCGAGGGCCTGGGCTGGGTGGTCAACAGGTCCAAGAGTCATTTAGTGACGGCTTAGACTTTGAAGTATCTCGGGGGTGCGATTCGACACTCAAAAGGGCAGAGTGTTCCTGCCACAACACCGTTCGCAGGCTCTGCGCTGCTTGGTTCGTGACTTTCGGCGGCGTCCTCTGTCAACCGCTTGGCGCCAGTATTTACAGCTGTTGGGAACCATGGCGGCGACTGGAGGTCGTGCTGTGGGCAAGGTCGCATATGAGACCCCTGCAGAGAGCCCTTCTAAGGCACTGGTCTCATCAGTCGCATGCGCTTTCCAGCGTCTTCCCTGTTCTTGGGACGTATGCAGGGGGCTCCGATGGTGGTTGGTGCCAGAGAATTTAGCAGCGGGCATGCCTCTGGAGACGCCCTCGTGGATTCAGTTGGTGACCAATGCCAGCTTGAAAGGTTGGGGGGGGTCATTGCGAGGGGCTCGTTGCGTAGGGGTCTTGGACTGCACTGGAAGCAAGCTGGTCGAGCAACAGGCTGGATATCAGAGCGATTGGTCTGGCGCTTCAGGCCTTCGAGGTCAACGGTGCTGCGGAAGGTGGTAAAGGTGCTTTCGGACAATGCGACCATGGTGAAGGCAGGGGGGCACAGGCAATGCGGCGCTCGAAGAAGAGGCGGAGCAGTTGTTCAATTGGGTGGAGTCTCGGCTCCAGGCCCTATCGACGGCCCACGTGGCAAGAGTAGACAACGTAACAGCAGATTACCTAAGTCTGGTGTGGCTGGATACAGTGAGAGTGGGAGCTGCACTAGGATAGGTCTTTGCCCAGGTGGTCCATCGGTGGGAGACTCCCAGCATGGACCTGATGGCAACCTTCAAAAATGCAAAAGCGGACCGTTTTTTTCAGTCCGGCATCGGGAACAGATGTCGGAAGGACTAGATGCGTTAATGCAAACATGGCCAACGGGGGGTTCTGCTATATGTGTTTCCCCCCTGGGTGATCATAGGTCGGCTGGTGCAGCGCATAGAAGCGCACCGAGGGTGAGTTATTTTGATAGCTCTGGACTGGCCGCGGCGGCCATGGTATGCCGACCTTATTCGGCTGCTGGTGGATTGTCCTTGGGTCCTTCCGGTGCAGGGGGATCTGCTAATGCAGGGTCCCATTCGCATGTTTCAGGTGGATCAGTTCTCGCTTACGGCTTGGCTCTTGAAAGGGCAAGGTTAAGTAAGAAGGGTTATTCCAGTTCAGTGATCACAACCTTGTGGAAGGCACGTAAGCGGTCCAGTTCCTTGGCCTATGTTAGGGTCTGGTGCATCTTTGAGGATGGTGGTGCGGGGCATTGGATTCGACTCGGAGTGTCGACTGTTCCCAAAATTTTTACCTTCTTGCAGGATGGTTTTGATAAGGGTTTGGCAGCCAGTTCGTTGAGGGTTCAGTTGGCCGTGATTGGATGCTATAGGGGTAAGGTGCGTGGGATACCCCTTGGCTCTTACCAGATATCTTGCGTTTTCTCAGGGCTTGGTCTCTAGGCTTCAGCCTCCCCGTAGGTCTGTGGTGCTGTCTTGGGATCTTAATTTGGTTTTGAGGGCTTTAACGGGGAAGCCCTTTGCAACCCTGAACCAGGCTTCTTTGAAGGATTGATGTTGAAGACTGTGTTTTGGTCACTATATGTTCGGCATGTAGGATTTCGGAGTTGCAGGCACTTTCATGTCAAAAGCCGTTCCTTTCTTTTTCTAAGGAAAAGGTGGTCTTAAGGCCAGTCCCTTCGTTTCTTCCTAAGGTGATCTCTGTTTTTGATGTGAATAAGCCCATTTAGTTTCAAGTGCTGGGTAGATAGTCGGGTAAACAAAGGTGGACCGTGATCTTCAGAAAGCTGGACATGCGCCGTGTTCTCAAATTGTTATTTGCAAGCGACGGCGGAGTTTTCGTAAGTCGGAGCGTTTGTTCGTCTTATTTGGGGGGCCGCGTAGGGGTGAAGCGGCAGCTAAGGCCTCCATTTCTAGATGGATTCAGGAGGCTATTGCCTCAGCGTATCTTCTTGAAGTCGTGTGGCTCCTCTAGGTTTATGCGCTCACTCGACCAGGGCACAGGCGGCTTCTTGAGCGGAGTTTAGTCTGGTGCCGCCTGTCAATATTTGCAAAGCGGCAACATAGTCCTCCTTACAGACCTTTGCTAAACATTATCGACTGGATGTTCAGGCTGAGAGGGATGCTGGTTCGGGGGGGTGGCGGTGCTGCAAGCTGGTTTTGTCAGGTCCCTCCCATTAGTATACTGCTCTTTTACATCCCAGAGGTGCGGGACTGGAATGGAGGGATGATAAGGAAAGCAAAATTAGACTTACCTGCTAATTGTTCCTTGAGGAACTCCAGTCCAGTGCCGTATACCCACCCGGGTTTAGACGGTAGTTTCGGAGCTCAGGATTTCAGGAATGCTCGCTGGACGTAATTTTTCTCTGTGTTCTTTCCTGTTCTGAGAGGGTTAGTTTTTCATCCTCTATAAATGGGGGGAGGTCCTCTCCTGGGCAGTTCGATTTGTAGTACTACAGTTAGTATGTTATAGTTACCTATTTGTTGCTCCTTTGAGTCTGCTTTGTCAATAGATACTAGAAGCTGAGGGGCGTGGGTACCAGTGGTACTATACTGGTGTCTACAGCTTTGCACATGCTCAATCTCCAAGCTGCTGGAGGAGGTGCACTACCCAGAGGTTCGGGACTGGACTGGAGTTCCTCAAGGAACAACAATTAGCAGGTAATTTTGCTTTCTTTATCATTCCTCCAGTCCAGTCCCGACATCTGGGTTGTCACCTCTCACCAGCTGCTTGAAGGACTGAGCATGTCGTCCTGTAAAAAGGGGGTGCGTGTTATGAAGGTACCACCATCTTGGCAAGTATGTAAATTAACTGTCTTGCAAAGGATTGTGGTTATTGAAGTCCATTCACACAAAGCTTGCCTTTTAAAAAATAATGAAAAACTCTTGTAGTTGGTCGAGTGTAAGGCAAAATTAGAGTTTATTTATGGGGTGAATTTCCCACACAGATATGCTGGATAACACCATCCAGATAACTTCTCCAGGGTTTATTCAACAGAAATAAGGCAACTGAAAAACTTATGCAAATAAGTATCAAAGTCCTTTATGGAACAGAAAGGCCTTTCTTACAGCCAACTGCTAATAAACTCCTTAGCAGTGCTGAGGTGAGAAATAAATCAAAGAGGAAAACTTCTTTATACAAAAACATAGCTCACATTCTCCATACAGAAAAAGAACTTTTGAATCCCACGTGTGCACGGCTTGTGATGGGCTCTCCTCTACCAACAGGTGACAATTAACTGCAATCCGTAGCTTGATTCCAGCACACGTGCAAAACGTTCCCAAAAGCTTTTTCTTTTCAACAAACTTTATGGGAAGCCAATATTTAGAATGTTTCATTTTTTTGTTTGCTATTATATTTAGGATTTTCCTAAAATAACAACCTACTCAAAGAACAGTCCATATAAATATCCTCCTGCATCAGATACTAAACCTTGCTCTGATATTGCATAGGATCAGTTTCTTCATCTAGCTCAGAGGGCTTTAGGAAACTGACCTCTATATGGGGAGAGAAACTGTTTCCCTGCTGTTTGCTTTGCTCAAAGCTAGAGAAACGTTCACAGTTCATACCTGAATACAGGCAAGCGTCAGGCTGCTTCGTCTGGTATCTGGCCAGTATGCAATAGAGCTTCTGTGTCCGTCCTCCAGTTGGTATCTCTGGACCTCAGGATCTTTTCTCCAGACGTTCTCCAAGAGGTATTTGGGCTCCTTTTCTCCTTAGCTGCAACAGACCTCTTTCTAGGTGTTGCTTGAGTGTCCCTGGCTGTGGATCTCCAGACCTCTGGCTTTCTCCAATCCTCTGAAGGTTCTTTTCCCCAGGTATCTCTCAGGCATACATACTTCTCTGAGCTCCTCTCTTGGACCGTCTGCTTCCTTGTCCTTGTTCCTTCAGGTTCCGGTTGTTCTTCCTTCTGTTCTGGTTCTCGCCCCCTCTGTTCTGATTGCCTTTCTCCTTCTGTCTTCCTGAAGATTCCCCTCTAGCTTTAAAGGGCTTAGACTGCAACTCCTCCCTTGCATTCTTCAGGTGTTGTGGATTAAGCAGTCTCCTAGAGGCTGATTGATTAGGGATGACTTAATGCTTTCTCTGATTAGACTCATGCTTTTCCACTCTAGTCCCTAGGGACTTTCTGCATACGAATGCATTCTGGAACATGTAGTCTTTTAGGGAAACAAGCTGTCTTATTTCTATAACCTGCCAGCACAGTCCCTTGATCAGAGTAAATTCTCCTCTATTGTTGTTACTCCCTGAGCTTTGATAAGCTTCCTTATCACAAGTCCTTGATGACATTAGTGTTCTCATGCAGCTGGCACACCCACCAGCCCCGGTAAACTCAGTCTCCATGCAGCTGGAGAAAGCTGATCCCAAGGTATGGATTCACTGAAGGGACAACTAAGGAGCATCTATTATTATTTTCAGCTAATTTGGAGAGTAAAGGGGGTCTCTGTGTGGTCTGCCTTGGTTCGCCAGTTTTTTAAATAAACATAGAAACATGATGTCAGAAAATGACCACATGGCCTATCTAGCCTGGAAAAAAAAAAGTTAAAGGAACACACTAACACCTTTACTAGAAGTGAAGGGGAAGTGTGCATATTGAAACATGGCAGACATAGCGGCTCCCGAACCAATACTGGGTGAGGAGACACTGGTAAAAAGACAATGAGGAACCCTTTGAGCAGAGCCTTGTCAGCGCTCTGACTCATGGTGGAAGCCGTAAGCAGGGGCTGAGCACGGGATCGGAGAAGCGGTTGGTTAAGGAACCTTGAGCAGGCACGGTGGGTTGTTTTGCCCGGGGCAGGTAAGACCTTGAATTTTGGGGGGTTTTTCTAGTGATCAAGCAGCAAGATTAGAGGCCTTTGGGGCAGCACTTAGAACCGCGTTGGCTGCAGAGACCATTTTGAGCAGTGTGGGAAATGGCACATTTCACCAGGGGCTTCAGTTTTGGATAGCAGAAGAGGGGAAGCAGGCTCGGACACAGGGAGATGATTCCTTTGCGTTTTGTTATTTTTCCTTTCCTCCATCCTGTAGAACAGTTTGAATTGAGAAAAAAAAAAAGCGCATAAGATTAGCTACTTAATCAGGCTGCCTGAGTTTGCATCCAGTTGAACGGGAGGAGGCTTGGGGATTCTCAATCTTCAACTGGGTTTAACATACCATCTAAAGCCACTTGTTTGGCATGCGGTTCCAAAAGAAGCTCTGTCTCAGCTGCTGGATTTTGCCACGGTTGCGAAGCAAGTCACACTCAGCAGAAGGCTTCCTGGAGGACACTATGGCTAAAGCTGGGCAAGCAGGAATCTCTGCGGGCTCCGTGGGGGACTTGCAAGTCACAGTGGGCCGCGGGATACTCGCGCTGGGCCGGAAGTCCCGGCCATAGTCGAAGAAGCTGACAGAGTATGACAGCGCTTCAAACGAAAAGGCAAGGAATTTTCATCCCCTTGACCCTCTACATTCCAGGCTTCACCTAGAAGCAGTGAGCAGATGAGTTTATTTTTTCCAAAGTTTGTGCTACATATGAATAAGGCAGTCTCCAGGAACAAGCAGGAATGTAGTCTTCACATATGGGTATCGTCTGGTACCGACGGAGCCTGCGCGGGAATGACTCCCCAGTGTCCAATTAGAAAGCTTTTGGGAGCATCCCACAGCACCTGCATGCTGTCTTACCGCCTTTCACAACTGTCTCTCTCCAGTTCTTCGTTTTTCGCGAAGCCGGCAGGTAGCACTTCCTGTCACCGCAGAAAATATAACATTTATTATTCTTTTTTGTGGTCACGTCTGCCTTCCTTCGACGCTGTACCGGTACCGCCGGTTCTTTCTTTCTTTTCCTTGTAAAAAAAAATCTTTTCCTGGAGTCTTCCAGCTTTTTTCTCCTCTGGTGCCACGCGCCATTGTGGGCACTAGGCCCAACTTTCCTCTACCATGGAAAAACCTGCTTAGGGTTTTAAAAAGTGTTCCAAGTGTGGCTGGGTACCATCTCCGTCACCGACACCCATGAGTGGTGCCTCAAATGTTTAGGTCCTGACAACTCTATCTCCGAGGTGGGTTGCCGGTGGGATGATGTCGAAGAGGGGTCGGCAAAAAACCGAGCTGCTAAACTTAGTACCCTTTTTCCCTCCGATGCAGCATCTGTGGCATCAACATCTTCCAGGGCTTCGTCTTCCTCCCATGGATCTCAGGTAACTAAACATAAGTCTAGCCGGTCCTCAAAGGGTAGATCTCCTTCTAAGTATCGAGATGCCTCTGGCGTTGCCCTTGAGGGACTCACACCGGAAAAATTGGCACGGCGGGAGGCTTCGGCTTACAAAGCATCATCGGGGCTCCAGGATGTTCTCGAGGCCCCAACCTCGGCAGAACTACTGGTGCCATGCTCTGGGGTACCGGCCGCTTTGTCCGGTACTGATACCCAGGCATCGGCTGCGTCGATAGACCAGAGATTCTTGGCTATTGAACGCAAGTCTGGTGGCTCTTCTCTCGGTATCGATGTCCATGAAACCACTTCAGACAATTCAACCGGTACCGGCACCTACATCGGTACCAGGGCCAATTGCATCGACGTCGGCAGGTGCCCTCCGGTACTGACAAGTCGGTAACGGACCCTGTCGATACTGACTTCGATCGGTACGGGTATCGTGCGCTGCACAATTACCCGGACAGGAGATACTTTGAATCCTACGACGAGTCTGAAGACTCTGACAGCTCTGTTGATACCAGAGTACTTCTTCCTGAGGATTCTTCCTCTCTTAAAAGTAGGATGTCTCCTCCAGAGGATATACCTACAGGATTTTATCCGGGATGTGGCTCGAGGTCTTTCCTTCACAGTGGCTCCTGAAACAGAGCTAGCGCAAAGGAATTGGAGTTTTACAGTATCATAAAGCTCCACAAGAAGCAGCTACTTTGCCTATTAATGAGATCTTGCATGATCTCATGTTAAGGATGTGGGAAACACCTCTCACAACTTTTCCTCATTCTTGTAGGCTCGATACCATGTATCGAGTTCCTCCCTGTCCTGGATTTCAAAAACTCAGCTGCCTCACCATTCCATGGTGGTGGACTCAGCTATGAGAAGGATCAAGAGTGCAAAAAAGGCATGCATCTAATCATCCAGGACGTGAATGTAGAACTCTTGATGCCTTTGGGCGTCGAACCTTCCAGGCCTCTATGCTTTCTGCCAGGATTAGTTCCTACATTTTATATATGGGAATGTTCCTTAAGGAAGTTACAGGAGATCTAGAGCTTATGGAGCCCGCTCCTTCCTGATGATAAGAGACAAGATTATCTTGCACTTATCAAACATGCTCAGGATGTTTCCAAATTCGTAAATCGTGCAGCTTTTGATTGTTTTGAGTGCATAAGCAGAACTTCTGCTATTGCCATAGGCGCACGTAGGATTGCCTGGCTCCAGGCATCTGACTTGGAACTTTGGGTACAGGACAAACTGGGGAATATTCCTTGCACAGGAGAGAATCTCTTTGGCAAAAATTGGCAAGAGAAAGCTAATGAGCTAGATGCTGATAATCTCACCTTGGCTAGATTATCAAAATCTACAGCTGATCCTGCAAGGAAAAAGTCCTACAAAAAAACATTCTTCACTATAAAGAAGAAGTTCTACCCCTCCTATACCCAGCAAGGGCATCGTTCAGGTCAGTCTGCCCAAAAGGGTCAGCAGCAACCTAAACAAAGAAAAACAAAGGCTGCTAAGCCTCAACCGGCTCAGCAGACTCAGCTCCACACGGGGCTTTGACTCCCATCTAGAGAACTTTGTCTTCTGGCCTGAACGGGCCAGAGCCTTCCCCCATTCCAGGAAGGTTATGTTATTTTTGCCCCCAGATGTGGGCAGATAACAGCAGAAAGTTGGACTCTGTCCATTGTAAGAGAGGGATACAAGTTTCACTTCCTCAGCATGCCCCCTACTGCAATGGTAAGACAGTTCAATTTCTCAGACCTCACTCAACTCCCAGTTAGAGCACGAAGTCAGTCTGCTTCTTGCCCAAAGGGCAATAGAAGAAGTACCTATTCATCAACAAGGTGCAGGGTTCTATTCCCCCTTTTTCCTTATTCCAAAGAAAACAGGAGGTCACAGACCCATTTTGGACCTCAGAGAATTTAACAAATTCCTGTTCAAAGAGAAATTCAAAATGATTTCTCTGGGAACTCTACTGCCATACCTTCAGAGTCAGGATTGGCTTTGTTCTCTAGATACAAGGATGCGTACACTCATGTTCTCATCCATCCAACTCACCGAAGGTTTCTTCGCTTTTTATTTCAAGGGAAGCACTACCAATACAGAGTTCTTCCTTTTGGCCTGGCCTCGGCACCAAGGGTGTTCACAAAATGCATGGCTGTGGTGGCAGCATTTCACTGCACCCTAAAAATATTTGTCGTGCTTACTTGGACGATTGGCTCATTCGAGCCCCATCAGAGCCAGAGGCCAGTATTTCTCTATCTCGCACAATGCGTACACTTCAATATTTGGGACTTGTCATAAACTTCTCAAAATCCAACCTAGATACCACTCAGTCTCTAGAGTTAATAGGAGCCCTGCTGGATACCAGACAGACAAGGGCCTATCTTACCACAGTCCCGCTGCCTTCGCATTGTGCAGTTAGCTTCCCAAGCAATGCTAAAGTCTCACCTCACTGTCGGGAAATGTTACAATTGCTAGGCCACATGGCATCCACGTGCATGTGGTCCTTATGCCCGCCACCATAGAAGTGCAGACCAATGGACTAAATCCACTCAGAGGACTCAAGCTTCAGGTTGCCTGTCAGACAAAAATAGCAACCTCAGATCGTCTTATTTTGTCTCTCCAGAATCTGTTGGTGGGGTCCCCTTTTCAGCAACCCCACCTCAAGTAACTCTAACAGCAGATGCCTCACAGGTGGGTTGGGGAGCCCATTTGCAAGGCCTCTCTACCCAGGGTACCTGGACTCCACAGGAGAACCGATCTACACAGCAATCTCCTAGAGCTCAGAGCAATCTTTCTTGCTCTTCGAGTGTTTCACACACAGCTCAGCTACAAAACTGTCCTAATTCCAATGGACAACCAGGTAGCCGTGTTCTGTGTGAACAAGCAGGGCGGAACAGGCTCTCTGTCGCTCGCAACAAAGCTTTGTGACTTTGGGCCCTCGCCAGAGAGCATCAGATTTATCTCCTTGCAGTGTATCTTCCAGGCATTCAAAAACTCTTGGGCAGACAGACTCAGTCGAGTTCTGCTTCCACGCGAATGGTCTCTCCATGCAGACCAGGTGACCAAAATTTTCCAATTTGGGGAAACCCAGACATAGGAACTCTTTGCAAGTCCGCTGAATGCCAAACTTCCCTGGTTCGGTTCCAGAATTCCGGCTCAGGGTTGTCAGGCCAGGGATGCCTTCCTCCTCCATTGGGGTCGGGACTTTCTGTATGCCTTCCCACCCATTCCCCTAATTCACAGAACTCTATTCAAGCTTCAGAGAGACAGAGGCCATATGATTCTCATAGCCCCACATTGGGCCACAACAAGTGTGGTACCCTCTGCTCATACATCTCTCTCAAGCTCCATCTCTGGAGTTAGGATCTGCTCCAGATCTCCTATCCCAGGAGGACAGGATGCTGTGGCATCCCAAGCCCCAGTCTCTACATCTCAGAGCCTGGTTGCTGAAACCTAGAACTTCATGGTCTTAAACCTTTCTCAGCAAGTAAAGGATATCCTTATGCTTCCAGGAAAACCATCCACAAGACGCTCTTATACTTTCAAGTGGGAAAGGTTGACCATATGGTGTTCGCAGAAGGGTCTTAACCCTCTTGCAATACCTCTGGAATCATTACTGGAATATCTCCTTCATTTGTCTAATGCAGGGCTTAAGACCAATTCAGTGAGAGTTCATTTGAGTGCTATTGCAGCTTCTCTCAAACCTTTAAATGGGCAAACTATTTCCTATCATTCTATCATAGCGAGATTTATGAGAGGCCTTCTTCTAACGAAGCCTCCCGTTAAGCAACCACGGTGGCAAGAGATTTAAATCTGGTTCTTGGCCAGCTCATGAAGCCGCCGTGTGAACCATTAGCTACTACCTCTTTAAAATTCCTTTCCTGGAAGGGTATTTTTTATTGCCATCACATCAGCGCGTTGCATCAGTGAGTTGCAAAATTGGTGGCTGATCTCCTTATACAAGGTTCCATCATGATAAGGTAGTACTTAGGACTCATCCTCACTTTATGCCAAAGGTGGTTTCACCTTTTCATTTAAACCAAGCAGTTTACTTCTTGTTTTTTTCCCCAAGGCCGCATGCCTCTAATGCAGAAAGGAATCTTCATACTTTGGACTGTAAAAGAGCTTTGGCCTTTTACTTGCAAAGGACGCAGCAACATAGAAAGTCCTCTCAACTCTTTGTTGCTTTTGATCCTAGTCATTTAGGGCTTACAGTCTCCAAAGGACACTGTCCAACTGGATTGCACAGTGTATATCGTTGCCTATCAGAGTAAGAGCCTTCCTCTTGAAGGCCATGTCATAGCGCACATTGTGAGAGCCATGGCAGCCTCTATGACTCATCTTCACTCTGTGTCTATCAACGACATCTGTCGAGCAGCTACCTGGGCCCATTACTGCTTGGAAAGGACTCCCGCTGGGATGCCTTGTTTGGTCAGGCTGTTCTTCAAAACCTGTTCCATACTTAATCAACTCCTACCCTCCATCCCTGGTCGGATGCCAGAGATTCATGGGGGGAAGTGGAGGCCTTTCAAAAGGGCACACAACTTCTGGGGTTTCTCCCTGGCATCTGTAGCTATGGAGTCCCCATATGTGAAGACTACATTCCTGCTTGTTCTGGAGATAGCATAGTTACTCACCTGTCACAGGTGATCTCCAGGGAACAGCAGGAATTTAGTCTTCACAACCCACCCACCTCCCCTAGGAGTTGTATATCTCTATCTCTCTTTTTCTCTTTCCCTCTCTCTCTCTCTTTGTCTCAACTTTAAACTCAACTGGAGAGAGGGGACAGTTGGGAAAGGCGGGAAGGCAGCACGCAGGCGCTGTGGGATGCTCCCAAAGCTTTCTAATTGGACGCTGGGGAGCGTTCCCGCGCAGGCTCTGTCGGTACGATGATACCCATATGTGAAGACTAAATTCCTGCTGTTCCAGGAGATCACCTGTTAAATGTGAGTAACTGTGCTTTCTGCATGAAGCAGCAGGGAGCTGAACCCTCCGGGACCTCGTAAAGAGGGAGGAAAAAAACCTTACATTTTCTCCCCTCTCCCTTACCGCCAGGACCCGTAGCGTCAAGGAGCTGCTTCACCAGATGCTGGGCGAATACATCGACATCAAAGTGGACCGTGGTTTTGATGTCAAGTGTTGGATAGGACCCCTTGGGGCAGTGGGCATTCAGCTCATATAACCCATACTGAAGAATGGCCACACTCAGGGACGGCACTATCATTCTAGGCAAGATGACGCAGGTCAACCCTAGAGACAACAGCCCCCTGCGGGGGAACCATTGCAATCACTGAGTAACCCCCCTCCAGGGCCACTGCCTCATGCAGCATTGGATTTAATGGCTTCCCAAATAGCGATGTTAGTAGCAGCTTGATCTCAAGCCTCCCGGTGTCTACATTATGGTTCATGGGCCTTCTATGTTTGACCTGCTGCTCTCTGCCCCCTACATCAAACTGGAAGTTGTGTTGTGGATGTGGGGGTCAAAGCAGCACGGTCCTGGAAACCCACATACCGCGATACAGGCACTGAAAGCTTGAGACAAGTGGCTCTGGTTGTGGTTTGAAAGCCTCCAATTGCTTCTGGCCTGCCTGCTGCTGCTGCAGAGCCTTTGGGAAAGGTGGCAACGAGCAGCAGCAGAAGGGATTGTCCCTGGGAGGGGAGGGCGAAGGGTAGTACAGTGGCAGGATGGAGGGACGTGCAGAGGGATACCTCCCATCTTTGCACTGGCCATGACCACATCCAGCATCAAAGCCGAACTTCTATTATGATGGAAATTGAGTGTAGGGAGGAAACAAAGCATCAACATCGGATCTAATTGGAGCTGGCTACTGGGAGGCACAGGATATTAATCGTGGTCATTTTTGTGAAGCATTCCTGGAGAGAGGAATTCCCATCAAACCTTGTCAATGTTGAAAGGGACCCAATGTGACAAACTACAGCAGTGCGGGGTGGATCAGGCTACCAATGGCACCTCAAGTGACCCAGGAGGATTTTTCTTCTCCAGCTGGAACGTTCCCCTCAGTCTTAAGCATTGGCAGTCTTTGAGAAAGGATCACACAGGAGAGGAATCACGGAGTAATCTTGCCCACCAGCCTAGCTTGAATCAGTGTTATGGCATTTGTGTTGAGACAGCTGCAGGTTACACCGAAGATTGAAGGCTCAAATTATTGTCTGGAGGATGGGTAGTTAACGCTGGTGGCCCCTAAGGGCACTGGGAGTTGATATGATCATCTCTCGTAATAGAATATCGAGTGCATCGGGGAAGGAAACTTTAGAAAGACATCCTATTGAATGTCATGAAGGCACCCTCCCTGAGGCCTTGGCTGCTACGCCAGGAACCAGTCTCAGATTTCTCCAGTGAAGTATTTGAGTACAAAATCAAGAGGGATCCTCGGGTTCGGATTATAAACCAGCATAATTCTCTGAAAGAATAGGAGGGCCCCAGCCCCATTTGTTTCCCCTTGAATCAATTTCATCTATATAGGAATGAAGAAAGTTGGCTTATTGGCTAGAAGATCTTCACTGATTTTATGTACAGGAACTGACTAACAACATTATATTTCAGTTAGAGGAGGACGAACAAGGGCCGAACCGAATTATTGGACCATAGCAAACATGATGACATGAAAAAAGTGAACACCTATGGCCGATCTAGTCTAGGCATTCCATTAAACAAACAAAACCTACAACAGTCCACTTTTTATCTTTTGTAGATGATCCTACTGTGTTGGTCCCATGCTTTTTTGAATTCAGTTACTGATCCATTCATCTCTACCACCTCCACTGGGAGAACTGATGCTGCCATGGGGATTCCACTATCTTTCTGTAAAGACTATTTCCGCATATCACTCCTGAATCTATCTCCCTTCACACTCATTCCAATTGTTCCCCTCGTGGTAGCAGAACGGGCTTTCAATTGAAAGAGGCTCTCTCCCTGAAACATTTATGCAACGGAGGTATTAAACCATAGCAGTCATATCACATCTATCCGCCTTGCAAACACTAAGGTGATACATATAAGATCCTTAAGTCTGTCCTCATATGCTTTATAATGAAAGCCCAATTATCTAATCATGTTAGTAGCAAACCCTCTGCCACCGACTCCATGCCGTGTTCCACATCCTTTTGAAGGTGCGGTCTCCAGAATTGTGACACCAGTACTCCAAGGATGAGGTCGCACCAAAAGACCTCGTATACAGAGGCATTGATCAACTACTTTTTTTATGCTGCTAGCCATTACTCTACATATGCACCCAAGCATCCTTCTAGCTTTTGCACGTGCGCCTTTTCTACGCTGTTTAGCTCCTTTAAGATCATAAGACACAACCACGCCTAGGTCCAGCTCTTCTTTATGTGGACAAAAGTACTTCATAATCCATATACCAGCCGATGCGAGAACCTATGGCACGCATGCCAGCGAGTGGCACGCGAAGGCCCTTGCTAGCTGGCACGCGGGAAGGTCCGCCAGAAAAGAAAAAGCTGGCTCTGAATGCTGCACGCGGACGCCGGCACAATGGGCAGAAATGCAGGGTCCCGCGGGGCCCCCTCCGCCCACGCTAAGCCCCTCTTGACAGAGGGCTTTCAGATTCGCGGAGGGAGAGGATATCCCTCGCGTCTCTGTTAAGCCCGCAGGGGCTAATGGGAAACGGGTCCCATCAGCCCCTTTAGACCGCGAGGGACTGATGGTGAAATTTCACATTAGCCCCTGTCGGGCTTAACAGAGACGCGAGGGGAGATCTGCTGCTCAACTCGCGAACATCCCTGACAAGCCCTGTGCAGAGGGGCTTAGCGGGCGGATTAGGGGGCCAAGCGGGACATTGCCATTTTGCCTCAGTGGCAGCCGGGCAGCGGCAGCAGACAAGAGCCAGCTTTTTTTTTAAAATTTGCCAGGGGGGGGGGGGGGGGGGGGGGGTTAGGACCGTTCTAACTGGGCTAGGGGGGGAGGGGTGGGGTGCGGTAGGACTTTCTAATGGGCTAAGGGGGTGGGTTAGGACTTCTAATGGGGCTGGGGGGGGTTAGGACTGCTAATGGGCTGGGGGGGTTAGGAAGTGCTAATGGGCTGGGGGGGGTTAGGACTGTTAATGGGCTGGGGGGGTGGTTAGGACTGCTAATCGGGGTGGGCGGGTGCGGGGGGGGGTAGGACTGCCTAATGGGCTGTGGGCTGATGGGGGCTGTCCCGGAAATGGGGTGACTGGGGGTTAGGGACTGCTAATGGGCTATGGGGGGGGTAGGACTGATAATGGTGCTATGGGGGGCGGTAGGACTTGCTAAAAAAAGGGACTAGGGGGGTTAGGACTGCTACAAGGGCTAGGGGGGGTTAGGACTGACGAATGGGCTATGGGGGGGTTAGGAATGCTAATGGGCTGGATGGGGGGGTTAGGAATCGCTAAAGGGATAGGGGAGGGGTTGAGGACTGCTAATGGGGCTAAAGTATGGGGTGGTTAGGAAGGCTAAAGGGGCCTGGGGGGGGTTTAGGAAATGCCTTAATGGGCTTGGGGGGTTAGGACCTGCTTAATGGGCTAGGGGGGGGGTTAGGGCATGGTAATGGGTGCTTTGGGCTGATGGGGGCGTTGTCCT
The DNA here is from genome assembly GCA_033557465.1 of Ichthyophis bannanicus. NCBI lineage: Eukaryota > Metazoa > Chordata > Amphibia > Gymnophiona > Ichthyophiidae > Ichthyophis > Ichthyophis bannanicus. Next base: position 299,881,078 of record CM066035.1, on the reverse strand, counting down.
GGAAAAAACAATGGGGGGTGATGGGGGTTAGGACGGGTAATGGGTGATAGGGACGGGGGCTTAAACTGCAAATGGGGGTGATGGGCGGGGTTTAGGACATGGAAGTGGGTTGATGGGGAGGGGCTAGGAACTGGTATTGGGTGGCGGTGGCGTTGCCTAGGACTGGAAAAGGGGTGATGGGGTTGCTAGGACTGGACATGGGCTGATTGTGGGGCTAGGACTGGAAAAAGAATGGGCTGATGCAGAGGACTAGACACGGGAATGGATGACTGTGGGAGGTTTGGACACTAGAAGGGAGCTGATGTTGGGGGCGGATATTAGAATGGGATGGGGCTGGGAGAAGTAAAATGGAAGAGGGGAAAAAAGATTTTGGTGTGGGAGGGATAAAAAAATATACAAATGGACCGGGTAGTGGGAGATGTAAGTGGGGATTGAGGATTGGAGGGGTAAAATTTGAGTGGCTGAACATAGGAATGCAGAGGAAAGAAGCAAAAGGAGAGAAAAGACGATAGGATGTTAAAGCGGATGTAGAAGAAGAGAGAGCATGGAAAAAAAAAAAAAAATAGAAGAGAGAAGAAAGGAACATAATGGACAGCAGATGATGGAGAGTTAGCAGAAAAACATGAAGAAAACCAGAAGAAAGTGGCGCTGGAGCAAATTGAAACTGTGTAACCTGAGCTGAGGTATTCTGTTTATGTAATTCCTTTTTGAACATTGCCACTTGTTGCTCTTTCCCCAAGTAGGTCCATGTAGTGTTATTCTCTGAAATGTATTGGTTTTAATATTATGAAGTTGTGCCTTTTTGGTAGGTATGTGTATGGTGCTTTGTGAGTTACTGGTTAGTGCTGTATCAGGAATACGGCGGGTTTTGCTATTGGTTCTAAAATGGGCAGTGTTGTGTTCAGTAGTTCCTATATGTGCCTGGCGGTTGGCACCTGGATTATAGTCATGGGTAGAAAAAGAAATCCTTTAAGATCGGTCCCTGTTATCCCTACACTCATTAAGAGACATGTTGTACTAAAAGTTTAGTGGTATGTTAGCATTATGCAATATATTTATGCAAATTGACGTGCTGGCCACTGTTGAGGAAATTCTTTGGTTTTGTGCGCGCAGTTTGGGGCACTAGGGCTCAAAAAGGTGAGGCAATCAATGTCCTATAATTATTGATCCCTTGGATTGCTGCCAAGCCAAAATGCCGACCTTACATGTTTTATACATTAAATCCCAGCTCGCCAAAGGCTAGGGGGGACCCATTTCTTCAAGCTTAGCTAGATACCTCCTTCATGTTATCTACACCTTCCTGGGTTATTACTTCTATTGCCAGAGTTTGGTATCATCCGCAAAGAGGCACAACCTTACACGACAGCCCTTCCGATATATCAAACTAACAAAGATGTTAAAAAGAATCGGACCAAGGACAGATCCCTGGGGCCCACACCACTGGTAACATCCTCTCCCTCCTCAGAGTGAGCTACAGTACGTTGTACTCTTTTTGTCCACCTCACCACCAAACCAATTTCTAACTCAAGCAGTAACTTTAGGGTCAATCCCTAGGGTGCTCAGTTTGGTATAAGTCACCTGGAGGAACAGTGTCAAAGGCTTTTACTGAAAGCTAAATACACAAGCATCTAGAGCTTCTCCCGCCGGGCCCAACTCCGGGTCCAAACCCAGTTAGTCCATAGAAATCAATTCAGATTTGTGCTGACAAGACCTGCCGCTGGTGGAACCCGATGGGGCCTCGGATCCTGGAATCCGCTGGGATCCAGAAACCGAATAGTTCGTCTTTCAGCAAGATGTTTCCCAATAATGTACTCACCACACTGAAGGTAAACTAACCGGCCTGTAGTTTTTCAAACCACATCCTGACTTCCGCTTTGTGTGGTACAGGCACCACAGGACGCCTCTCTCCAGTCCCGTTGGCACAACTCCCGACAACTCACTCACGAGGCATTGACAAGGTCAGTCCGCTTGGAGTTGCTAGAACTCGGCACCCCAAGCTCCTACTCAGTATTACGAGGGGGTAATCCCGGCCACTGGTCACATCGCTTTGTCTACTTCAAGTTGAAGCTAGTTTTTCTCACAAACACGATATTCTGAAAATTGTTCATAAAATGTCCCTCAATTCTGTTCTTATTTTGTGGAGTGTTTTTCTGAGGTCCTGCTCCCGGGTCTCTGTCATCTGTGAACACAGAACAAAAATATATTGTTAGAAGGTCATCATTCAAAGCTTTATAATATCCTTAGTCCGCCACCAGTCTACGATGAATCTCCCCCCCATTCGCACCCTTCGAGTCTGACAATCCCACTTTTGCGACACTTCCTCTTACGCACTAATATGAATCGTGAGAAGAAAATGTCTTATCCCACCCGATGTTATTGCATTGGCTGATTCTGTCCTCCTTGGGAATTCGTGCATGTGGAACGAGGAAATACTAAGGTGGATAGCTTCTCATAAGTTTTTCCAAATACAGCTGCCTGTCTTGCTCTCTGACTGTGATATCGTGTATATGTCAATGGCAAGGACACTACACGATCTTTTTCTTCACCTTTGCTCAGCTACTTCCTTCGAAAACCATAGCGGTCTCCTGTTCCTATTGCCTTTATTTACCATTTTAACAAAAAGGTTGGTTGCCCTTTAAAATACCCCCTTTCAGTTTTGCCCACTGTTTTTCTACATCCCCCAGCTGTTCCCATCCCACTAACGACTCCCTGAGGTATTGGCCCATCTTCGCAAAGTTAGTCTTCCTAAAGTCTAAGATCCTCACCTTGGAATGGATTCTAACAGCCCTAGTCCTAATACTGAACCACACCATCTGGTGATCACTGGATGCAAAATGATCTCCCACTACAACATCAGAAACACTTTCACCATTGGTAAGCACCAAGTCCAGTATGGCCCCTTCACGTGTGGGGTCTGTTACCAATTGCCTGAATAGTTCTCCCTGTAGAGAATCCAGGATCTCCTTACTTCTAGATGATACTGCAGCAGGAATGTGCCAATCAACATCTGGCATATTGAAATCTCCTATCAGTAGCACTTCCCCTTTCCTAGCAATGCTGCGTATGTCTTCAATTAACTCTCTGTCCACCTCTTCCTCTTGTGAGGGAGGTCTGTATATCACACCAATGCAAATAGATTTCTCTTTCCCTCTTTCTAGTTTAACCCACAATGCCTCCTCTCTCCCTTTTAAGCTCTGTAATTCCAAAGCTTTAATAGTAGTTTTTACATATAGTGCCACTCCTCCTCCCCTTCTTCCTACCCTGTCCTTTCTGAATAAAGTATAGCCAGGTATAGTTACATCCCAGTCATGGTTTTCTGTGAACCATGTTTCTGTAACTGCCACTAAATCCAAGTCAGCCACTCCCACCAAAGCTTCAACTTCAGGGATCTTATTTCCCATGCTACGGGCATTAATACACACTGCTTTCCATATGTTACCCCTGTTACCCATTTCCATAAAGGTATTTAATGTATCACCTACCTGGGGGCTTTCACTTACCTGGGGGCTTTCTTCACCCACCCC
>CM066035.1:299769507-299877054 GCA_033557465.1 Ichthyophis bannanicus | reverse complement strand
CAGGGCAACATGTGTGCAATCAATAGCTCCCATCACTGTGGTATCCCGGCTAATGCCTCCAAAGGCCTGGTTCAGGGTCCACGCATTGTTTGCCTACGTGTGGGGTATGCTAATGTAATCCCCCCCCCAGTCTCGCTGACCATGGCCCGCCATTGTACCTGGTGGAGACAATCGTTAGAAGGTGGGCCGGCCTCATGCGCACCCACTGCGGCCACAAGATTGTCTGAAAACATCCGGAGGCAAAGAAATGTAAGGCAGCAAGGAGCTTGACTAAACCAGGGTATGGCATTGGACCGATCAGTCAGGGCTCGAGGTCAGTTTCCTAAAGATCGCTCATCGAAGACCCCTACTAGCCGTGTGGTGCTCCGTCGGTAAAGGGAGATGACCTTGGTCCTCTCGCATGTCATAGAGCTGGGGAACGAGGGCCTGTAGAGGCGTGGGCTTGCCTAGCCTAGCACCTCCGGCACAACCTCCTGGCCGCCGTGCACGACACCAACATCAGGCTTGGACCGCCCACCAACAAGCTGCAGGTCTGACGTTGCTGCGGGACTATACCCATGCCCTGTGCGCCCAGCCCCATCGACAGCCATCTCCCGTGTTCGCGCAACCCAAGCATCTGCCCACCTGCACAGGGAACACATGCAGCAGCATAGACATGCGCCATAAACTCCTCCCACACGCAACTAATGAAGAACAATAACTAATGTTCACACACCCAATAAACTCTCTAAGCACTGTACAAACTACAAGACACACCAGACATACTAACACACACAAAGAAGCACATACAATACTCAATACAAACGACCAGCCAAAGCAATCTACTAACATACACCTGTTCGGACTCCCTTTCCTGTCTCCTTCCGCTCAACAACACACTTCTACTCTTCTCCCCACTGCTACAACCCTCAACGTCGACAAGCTGTTTCCTTCCGCTCACCTATCATTTTCCCTTTTCCTTGCCTTGACGTCCATATGCGCATGCGCATCGGGCTCCACACAAGACGAAAGGTCTAGAGTCACGCGCATGCGCGGGACCTCTACGCATGGGTGTCGGCATGTGCGTGGTGACACTCAGAATGCGCATCGCCTCAAGCGCATGCGGAAAACAGCACCCCGACGCCCATGCTGGACTCCACTTCGTAATGCGTAATGCGTGACCATACACTATACTAGCAACTATTTCCCTCGGCTCATGTGTGTGTTGACGCTCTGCAACCGCCCATCGCGTATGGACGTCACACCTCATCAGCGCACGAGCGCGACGCACCGAGCGTTTTGGTCCCACCAATACACGCCTGCACAAATGCAGGCATGTGTGCAGAAATCAAACTTGGCAAATACCGTATACATAGGCCTCAACCGTGGCACACGGGTGAGGGATGTTAGAGGAGTTTCACAAACAGACACCCCAGAGGTCCAGAGTGAGCCAGAGCCAGAGGATAGGTTAGAGGTCGTCCAGGAAGGTGTGAGACATCTAAACGGTACAGTGTGCAATATGGAGTGAGGCCTGTTGTTGGCAAGACGTCCGAGGAAGGCGGGATATAGAGATTTGAAGCAGAGCTGCCCTGAGAGAGAGAGGCTGAAGGTAGGGGTACGGGCCACGAGGATAAGATGGCGAGAGGAATAACACATTAAAAATCACTGTAGTTATCCTTGTTTACAATGTGCTCTCATTTACTTGACACCCATGCACCTGTGTTACAGTGTACGTATTGTGTCCTCTATTGTAGTGTTATTGTTATCTGTTGTGTGTGCTGTGTCCTGCTGGTGGTGTTGGTGAACGGGGGTTGTTTTGAGAGGGTGCCTGTGTTTCAAGTTGTAGATGGAGAGGGACAGTGAACCCAGAGAGGGCCCACGTGTGAGGCAGAGTGCGGAGGAATTGGGGTCACCCAGTTGGTGGATGGAGTCACACAGGGCACAGACTGCACACGCCTAGCCCACGAACAGGCTTTAGGGCCGCATCTGCTGATCGACAGCCGTCCACATTACAGCCAAATGGCCAAAAGAAAAAGGGGTCCCTGTGCCAGCAACACAAAGGAGGATAGCTGTAAGTTTCATGACAGTGAAAACCTATATATGACTCTCCCATGTCCTTGACAACTACGATGTATGATTTGTCAGAATGGAGCACACGCACATCTTGTATGCAAACCAGAAGTGGCACAGTTGGGAGGATCTGCGTACTGCAACTGTGTGGGGGCAGGGGGCCCCACAACGTGATGTAAACAGCTTAAAAAAAAAGATGTTTTTCTGACATTCAAGAGAGGTGTCCTTGCAGCACATGGTTGCTGTAAGAACAACCATGCTATTGTCGGGCAACAGGTGGCTGACTCCCCCCTCACACCCACACTCTTCGCCCCGGAACAAGAGACTTGGCACAGCACGGCTTGGAAAGACAATCCTACCTTCGTTGGACTTCGCAGAGGCCCTCGGTATTGAACGCACATCCACCTGCAGTTTATTGGTTACACTAACTAATCATTTGCTTTCTCATGTACAATCTCCATATTCCCGTACAGGGCGGGTCCTATGCAAATACCACTCCCATTTGTCCACAAACCCACCATCATGTTCCATCCTGTTTGTGATATTTTGTGTGCAATATCCTTACCTTCACGATTTTCTGTTGACATGTCATGTTGGGGTTGCACATACCAAGAACCTCTACCCTTCCTCAACCCATCCCCACGAGAAGGTATGGCATAATAAGCAACACACACACATGAGTCTACCAGACACACAAAACAACTGTGATTTCCATACAATGCCTGACTGTTTTGGTCATCTTTCAAAGGCCATGTTTGGTATGACACAAGTGACCGCAATAACAGTGCTGCCTGTGCACTCCCAGTGTGCCAAAGGTGATGCCTAGTTGCCAGTACCGCCTGCACTATGGGTCACGTGCGGAGTCACATGTAGCGACTGAGACAATCATATCACATCCAACAAATATGACCCCATACTCACAAACCAAGCACACTACATGCAGTGATTTGCATAAAGTCAGTTGTTAGGGGTTGGTGGGCAGTAGTAACCCAGCATGTGCCGGAATATGTTACCATAACAGAGGAATGTGATGCTATGGCCAAACGCATTGTGCAATTTGTGGTGACCCATGAACAGAGAATGGGGCGATCTGCCACCTGTGCATGGGCACAGCACTAACACATGTGTCCCTTACCCCGACTACATGGTGGTGACACACACGGTATGGGAGTGTGTCCGGTGTCCTTGGTATGCAGCACACCTGAACGGATGCAAACACATTCCTGTCTGTGTGTTATGATGTATCACACAATTATACATATGCTGGTGTTTGCTGAAACATATGTGAGTGCTCTCCTCTGATTCCTCCCAATGGCAGGTGACTACAGTCCAAAAAGTGGTGGCGGAGGAAGGAGGAGGAGGCGAGGGGCAGAGGAGTGAGCAGGGAAGCAGGAATGAGGCTTTGGTGGAAGGATGAGGAGGGGAGGTCTACCATTGCAGCCCCTATGAGTCTGAATGGTAGGCAGAGGCTGCTGTCCTCTTGTGGTCAGCACCAAGTGCTGGCGATGAGTCCCTGGAGCCACACACCGTGCGCGCCATGACACCATTGCGTGAAGCCAAGCCAGTTAGTAGACCATCCCACCACCCCATGCCGAGACCAGAAACCAACCCTCCACCTCTCCCGGAGTTGATATGGCAGAGATTGAGGGCCTATGTGCATCATCACAACCGTGATGCTGAAGGGTGGGTGACAATAGACTGTCACACCACAACACACACACCAGTATCCCACAGTTAGGTGTGTGTGTGGTGTCTGGTTTCAACACATTACCTCTCCACACGTTACATGTTCTAAGGGTTGATTACCTTAGATGTGTGATACCCAAAGGCGTTGTAGGGTAAAACCTGACATGAATAGTCATTCCTACCCCCAATAGAATAGTGTATGTTTCCATGTTGCTACACATGGTTGCAGACATACTATGAGGGAATTTGTTCTTGACGTCCCAGCAACTCTATGACAACATAAATTGATACAGACATTGGAAAGCGTACATCCTGCCCGCTCTGCAGATACCCCAATGGTCCTTTGTACACAGCAGGATGACAACTTAGCCATAGTCTGCCTGTGTTTAATGAGCATGATGTTAAGCTATCAGTGACCACTTCTCCTCAATGTCCTGCATGTTCGCGGTAGCTTAGCGGGAAACAGAGCCATGTCTTTGTAGAGCTCTGATGTCCACCCCCCTGGTGCTTCCCCTGCTGTGGGTCCAAACAGAAAATCGTGGGTAAAATGTACATACACAAAGGGCACATTTGCTTATCAGGGACCCCACTTATATAGGAACTCGAGTCTCCCTCCCCGATGTTCGATCCCTGGATTATTTAAAGGAGTTCAGAAAACATCTGACATTTGTTACTCTTCACTGAAGTTACTATGGCACAGACATCTAACAAGTCTCCTATTATTATACCTCTGCATGTAACGTGTTTTTAACTGTAACAGTTCCTGTCCTGATGTTTGTGTTGGCACCCAATTTTACCTCTTCACTGTTACGTTGTAGTCAAGTTGTTAATGCCCCCCTGCCTCTGTTCTCCCCCTCCTTGGTGAGGGAGGTCTTTGGTAACCTCTGTGATTAAAGGTAACGGCGGTTTAGAAAACATGTAAAATACATATATAACTATATAACTAACACATTTGGTTACATGGCCTACATTATCTGGACCAAGGACCCTCCTCTGTGTTACAGTGAGGGTGCACATGTATCACTCAGGAGTATCACATATGTTGCAGCAGAGGTGCACCATGTACAGGTAAGGTGTGTCATCCCTGTGCCCTACCAGACATCCCCATTGCTTCATTAACATACACATGTCCCTGTCAGAGAATGTATTTTTCCCATCCACAAACATGTGTTCATCAATTGTGCAATGTCATAATCTCGACCTTCCTGTTTTCATGCTCCCGTTGGTGTCCAGCTGCATGTAGTTGTGGCTCTTGCATGCCGTCAAGCTCCCCTACACGATGGGTATGTTGGAGAGCTGTCATTGGCCAATCCTGTTGCCACGCGGGGGCTGTAGTATATGGGTGTTTTCACACCCACAGCCTGTAAAATCGTTTGTGCAGGGCATACCCCATCTACGTCGTGGTGAATTGCCCTGTGGGTTTTGTCTGCCTGCCATATACTACTGTGGACCATTATGTATATTGGCCTCTCGTCCATTCTCTGGATTGAGTCCTGCCCTATCACAATCGAATCACCAATCGTGTGGCATGTCACATTAAATGTTTGTGTTTATGGCGTTGGAGTAGTGGAGATGTATGGAATATAACACGTCTGTATCCCATGTCACAGGCAGGTCCGACGTGTGTCTGGATGCGGATGACGCCTTGGCAGTTGGATGGCACAACACCAACAAGGGCAGGTGTGTTGGTGAGATTCCATCAATTACATGAGGCGCGTCCAAAACATGCCCGTCACCCCCCTGATATGTGAGGCCCTTGAGGGGCATTCTGGATGTCCATGCGCCGACTTGCTCCTGCACCGACCTACCACGCCACGGGTTCCGAGAATAGGGTCCGTGGCCGGGGGAGGGGGGAGGGTGCCCGACGTGTTCAGGCGTGGCCGAGCCACGTCGCCAACAATGAACATGATATATGCATAAACATGGTTATAAATTCCTCGTTTTTGTTGATCTGTACAATGCTCAGTTAGAGCAATTATGTATCCAGTACAACATGTTTTTTGAGGTGTTTGTATGTGTGTCCATGTCAATAGCTTACATGATGCAGATCATGAATGTTTGTGGGTGTCAGTGTAACACTTTAATTTGTACCGCACACACATTATAATATGCCATGTGTAATATGGAAAGGCTATTAATGGAGACTTACTCTGTGACAATAAACAGCTGTATTACTATACATACAGTGTGTGTGTCCAATGAGTGTCCATGTTTGTCCCATGGGTGTAATCAAGGCGGAGCGAAGGTTGTGGGGTGGAGAGGCTGGTGGGGTGGTGTTTGTGAAGAACCCTAAATGAGCTGCGCCCCCCCCCCAGGTCCATTCTACGTGATGGGTACAGTAGATGACCCACACACAGGTTTCCTCTGCTGCAAATACCTCAACAGGATGTCAGCTAGCGATTGTCATGCTGCACAGACATGTGATGTGTCCACGTGGCACCTTGTTTCCCAACATCCTTGGGGATGCAGCGGCACAGTGTGCACAGACATCCCTTGTGGTCACAGGGGGACTATGTTCCCAATGGCGTGTTTACGTCACATACTCATCGCCGTGTGAAACCCATCATAGAAACACTCATTGGTGGCATATATGTGGCTTTTTCCCTTGACCACATTCAATAAATCTCCTGCCCTCCCAACACACCATAGGTACGTCTGTGAGAGAGGCAGATATGGGTGGTCTGCCTATGTTTGGGACTCAGATATGTGAAGACCTTTGTTTCCACATAGGACCATTCCTGTGCCATGTACATCAGTGAGACAGCTGCTACGTTGCAATGGTTACTGTAGACCCCTAATTATGAACATCTACACCTTATTTGGGGGGTGCTGTTGGTTTCACACACATGTTTGCACCACAGAAACATATGTGCACCCACACATATTCACATGCTGACATCCGCACACTTTGCCTAGGTCAAACACGTGAGCAATACAGGTTTTTACAAAACTATATTTTATGATGGAAAACAGAACTGGGATAACTTTACAGACGTGGGAAGGGGGAAAATACCATCAAACTCCCCACCTCACCAAACATCATCACCTCCCCGCAAACGCCCACACTCAAATATAAAACACACACACACATAAAACATACACACAGGTGACACCAACCCTCCCACAGCATGCCCACTGATGGAAGACAGGGCAGCACAGGGCACATGTGTGACGTCACTAGCACAATCACTGACGCCAGTGACGCCATTGAGGGGATGCTTGCCGACATGGCAGACGTACCACCTCGGCAACCACCCTCTCAATCACTCCCGCCAGCCACTGCTGAGAGTGACACATCTCATGTATGCGTTGCTCCATCCCATCCAAGGCCACAGACAGGTGGTCTACGCAAATGCCACCACACACACACATTGTAAATGTTGTCTGTGTGGTGGGATCTGCATAGGGCCAGTCTGTGGCCCTGCATGGTGGAGGCAACTGCAGTGGCTGGGAGGAGGCCACAGTGCCCTGTGATGCCCTGGTCCTTCAACATCACTTTCCCAAACCCCTTCTGGGAAATCCTCCACCCCTGATCCCTCCCGAACATTCCCCCCCCTCCACACCCCGGCAGCAACCCCTCAACCCTGCCTCCCCCACAGACACCCCTTCAGAATGTCCTTCTTGGCCCTCCTGTGTCCTTTCTTTCAGGTGCTGCAGGTGTTTGCGCCTCCACCACCTCCACCTCATCATCCTCGTGCCACCTCCTCCTCCTCCTCCTCCTCCTCCCCCTCTGTGGTGTCCAGGACCACCACCTCTGCATCATGTTGGTGTTGGTGTCCTTCTGAAGAGGTGTGCAGAGGTGGTGGCCTCATCCTCGGTGCCATCACCATCTGTGGAACATGACAGCCATCAGCACGTTTCCTCTGTCAGAAATATAGCACATCTACATAGGCAGGTAACACAAAGGCATCTCTGATAATGGGACATAAGTTACAAATACGTGACATTCTCATTATTATACATCATCACCCTTTTGTGAGTTCTCACCCTGGAGGCGCTGAAGGTATGCAGCATGGTGGAGGCGCAGCTCCCTGCCCTTCTTCCGGAGATCCTCGATCTGTGGATATGCAAAGGAAAGGTGAGGGCATTAGTGACTGGTCCACCTTCTGCTGGTTTGCCCCACACACACACACACACACACACATCACTGTGCACAGGGTCTTGCTGCTTCAGCGACAGTGCTGTGTGTGTGTGTCATGTACTGCATAGTTTGTCACCTGTCAGCAGGCAGTTCCATGGGCAACACCATATGTCATGCCATGGGTTCTCCGCTGGTGACAAGGGAGCCTGTGTGTCACAGCTGACCCTCATCCCTTGTGACGGTGTGTGTCAGCATCCCACAGTGTGAATGCACTTCCCCTCCCCTGTCCAACATGTCTCTCTCAGGTGAGGTATACAGCTTACACAGGGATCAACATTGAGAAAAACGTGTGAGAGTGACACGGACAGGGATTGGGCCCCCCCCCCCCCCGGGGTTGGGGGGGCTGTTATGTCCTCATGCTGCTGTTATGCCAGGTAAACTCTGACAGGGGTTTGGCTATGCTGTCACCAGATACACACATAACATGGTCTATCACCTGGCTGCAAAGTATATGTACATGCTAGTTTGTTTTCACAGGTGTGCTGATGGACTGTGGCTGCCTTCTTATTCCCCACCTCTTTCTATAGCATCCTGTGTGAGTGTCAGATAAAAGTGGGTGACATCATTTGGGTGTGGCCCAGGGCAGTCAGCCCAACCGGCCATGCCTGGAAGGGCCTTCAGGGAAGCTTACATGGTTCGTGGGGGGTGGCCAGCAAGGCGTCTTAAGTATTCATATTTCATTACGGCCTATTGGCAAACGGGGGGAACCCTACAAAGTGACATACTCCTGTTATCTCATGGCTCACGTGTGTGTGGGGGGTTATGGAACCTCCATTTTGTGTACATTGTGACATATAGTCAGATGACACACAAACTAAACATACACTGCCACAACGTGTTTCACTACAATAACTAGTGTCATGCAATGACAGACCAGTGACCTGCTTGATGTTTTGGCAATCCATGACCTAGGAAGAGCCATATTGCACGGCCAACATCACAACACACATACACATTAGTTTTGCTTATGATGTCATTGAAAATGGACACTGGGGTGTGTGCTCATGCATCCTGGGGTTTCATCAATATAGATACACATGGAAGGCCTACCTCCTGTTGTTCACAGAACATTCGGGGTCACAGTACCACCTGCATTAGTTTGCTTTGTCACCTGTGCACATGTGTGCAGTGACACCTGTGGCCAGTGTACATGGCTCCCCTCAGCACATCCTGTACATACCCTATCGCACCCTTGCATGACCTTGTAGCAACATTGCACAGTTTGGTGCCAATGATGTTGTCCATGCTAGTCACAGTTACACTGCATGTGCTGTGTTACACACATCTATGTTGAGATTCTCTTTAGACATCCTGGTACTCAACCCCACTGGCAAACAGATATGCAACCAAACATTGGCGGAGTGTGGTGAGAGGAGTCATTGTGTGGGTGGCCCTATTGACTGTGACAGGGGACACTAACATAAACATTCACCTTTGACAGGGCCAACAATATCAATGCTTTCACCACTGGCTGCATTGTGCGAGGTGTTGCATATGGGCAAGCTGCTGGCTATGTGCAACCTACGTTGCACACAGTTGATGTCAGCGTAATGTAGGGGTAGGGGTGGGTATTGTTCCTGTATGGCCTAGGTTATGTTGTTATGTTCATATTCACTGGTTCAGCTGGGCTGACAGAAGGTGTTTTGTGGAAGCAATATCGACAGGGGCCAAACCAACATAACGGCTCTTTGCACCAGTGCTCATGTGTGGGTTTATGTATGTGTTATCCAGCAACATCAGTTGCATGTGTCACTGAAACACCATCAGTGATGTCCATGTGTCTGATGTTGTTGGATTTATCTTAGGTGTTAAGGTTTTGGACCACATTCTGCATGGTGGTATGGGGACATGTCTCTGCTACAGGTTTTCTGATAACACATATAATGGCTAAGGGGGATGGGGTGCTGTTACACACATTAACCTCTGCAGCTAGCATATCATCTGGAGACATCACAGACATGTGTGATGAGATATTCACTTCACAAACTATGGTATAGGTCCAACCTACCTGCCATGAACATACACATAATCTTACTGACATACCCACCATAGCTATTGCTGATCTTCTGTCCCCCTGTGGCTGGTTGTCCCTACCCAACAATTCATCATCTGCACACACATTAGCAAAAGGGTGACTAACACGACGCATTGCGCAGCTCACAGGAATCCTGGGGATAGGTAGAATGCATATAACCTGTTAGGCACACACAAGCATATCACCATGGTGCCAGATTAGACACTGTTTTGGAATTCCTGGCCTCCAGGGGATAGGGAGCATAGAGCAAAACTGTTAGAGCACACACAAGCATATCTCCATGGTGCCAGATGAGCCACTGTAGTGGCATACCTGGCCTCCAGGGCATAGGGAGCATAGAGCAAAACTGTTAGTGCACACACAACCATATCTCCATGGTGCCAGATGAGCCACTGTAGTGGCATACCTGGCCTCCAGGGGATAGGAGCATACAGCAAAACTGTTAGAGCACACACAACCATATCTCCATGGTGCCAGATGAGCCACTGTAGTGGCATACCTGGCCTCCAGGGCATAGGGAGCATAGAGCAAAACTGTTAGTGCACACACAACCATATCTCCATGGTGCCAGATGAGCCACTGTAGTGGCATACCTGGCCTCCAGGGGATAGGGAGCATACAGCAAAACTGTTAGAGCACACACAAGCATATCTCCATGGTGCCAGATGAGCCACTGTAGTGGCATACCTGGCCTCCAGGGCATAGGGAGCATAGAGCAAAACTGTTAGTGCACACACAACCATATCTCCATGGTGCCAGATGAGCCACTGTAGTGGCATACCTGGCCTCCAGGGGATAGGGAGCATACAGCACAACTGTTAGTGCACACACAACCATATCTCCATGGTGCCAGATGAGCCACTGTAGTGGCATACCTGGCCTCCAGGGGATAGGGAGCATACAGCACAACTGTTAGAGCACACACAAGCATATCTCCATGGTGCCAGATGAGCCCTTGCGATTGTCCACATGGAATCCAGGGGATAGGGTGTATGTGTTAACCTGCACATGCACAGACAAGCATATTCCATGGGTTTCTTATGAGCCTACTGGGATGAGCTCTATGGACCTCTGCAGTTAGGGGAAGTGTTTGGGGCTCTGACAGCACACAGACCAATATCACAGGGCCTGACAGCAAAACACACTGTGTGATGGCTCTCTGTCCTCCTTGTGATAGGGGGATGCCTGAAATTGGATGGGCAATCACGCACACGCATTTCTCCAGGGTGATTGCTAGCCCACTGTGATGGGCGCTGTGGACCCATGCAGATAGGCGTGTGTATTGATCAACATGGCCAACACTGCCCATCTCATCTGGATGTGTGACATACCATCAATGCTACGTTTCACTTATCCTTGTGCTTGTCCCAGGGTGCTTTGTTACAGGTACTGATCCCACCATATCCATATGTTGTTGTTTCTATTTACATCTGCTGATCTAGGGTCTAGCATAATTACAGTATGTTGTGGCACAGCCATGGCAGCAGCTGACATGCCACAAGGGTAGCATGGACACCTCTATGACCATGTCCATCACCACCTGGGTGCAGGTCACCACACTCACAAATGACACAGATACATTTCGCTATGTCTTCTCATCTTGTGCACATTACTGACTCACAGTAACTCATGACAACAGCATGGATATTTGCAATTAGCACAGGCTACAGATCTCATTTTGAGGTACAGGCGCCATACACTTACCTCACGTGGGTAGTCTGCTTCACTATTGAAGCGTCTTTGCAGACATTGCCACGCCCTTAGGACCCTGGAGCTGTCCCTGTGCCCGGTGGCCCCTGGGAAGAGCTTGTGCTGGCGTGGTGCGATCAGCCGGGACAGGTGCCTGAGCTCTCGGAGGTTTGAAGGAGGGCTTCCTTACTCTGGGCGCCATTTTCAGATATTATCACCTGATTGGACGCAGCATGCATCACGCCCATGCGTAGGGCACCTGACGCGCAAATTTACGGGCACCTGCGCCACGCATATGGCGCAGTTCAGGAACGTATGGCGTCCATGTGCGCACCGAACGCAGTACGTGCATGTGGCCTACGCAGCTGGCGCATGTTTTGCAATATATCACGTGCAACTGCGTCACGCAAATGCGCACAGAAAAGTTTATCGCTAGAACCTGCGCGACACACATTACATATACACTGTTGTGTGTCCATTTATCTTATGGAACTGAACACCATTTGCGAATGTTTGATGTGTATACACATTTGGGTCTTGAACCTATCACACATACACAATGGTTCTTTGGCTTCTGTATGATGTGATGTGCTATAGCTTTCACATTGCAATGACTGCCAATATTAAGGGCGATGTTTAATTAAAGTAGGTTTGCTTGTGTGGGTACCCGTTAGTGTACTGGTGCCATATACGAGCGGATTGGGCCGTTTCAGGGCGGACATGGACAGACACCAGAGCAAACCTGTGCGTGTCGCAGTAATGTGCGGGGCCCACATTGGCGCGTGGGAAGGCTACGTGGGCCGCTGCTGCATAAACATACAGCAGAGCCGTAGTACAATGGTGATGACACTTACCCATGGTGCAGGGGCAATTGGTTCAACACCCCATTGTGCTCAATTGAAGAGGCCATCTGCGGCATCAAATGTATTGGGAAAAAGTGTTGTTGGAGGTATAGTAATTTTTGGCGGAAGAGAGCGGCGCACGGTTTTATTTTTAAACGGCATATTCGGCGCACCGTTCATTGGGGGCGGCAGGGGGCGGCGCACTGTTAGGTTTGGGGGGCAGAGGGCGGCGCGCTGATGTATGAGGGGGCAGTCCGATAGTGGGCGTCATAGGTGGCGCACTGATGTGCACAGCAAACAGTAACAGAGCCTTAGCACAATGGTTGGGATACTGACCAATGGTGCAGAGGTCAGGGGTTCAACCCATCACAGTGCCCAGTTAGCAAGGTTGGCTGGGGCAGTAAGTATTATGGTGAGGTGTGCTGTAGGAGGCCTTATAGTTTATTTTTATTACACAATACCAGTATACAAGGTCTAACTGCGTGTTAATTTATTGAGGTCCGTAAGGCACATGTTTCAGTGCTCATTCCGCAAAGGCACCCTAGCAAGTCCCCTATAGGGCAACATGTATGCTGCTGAACAGGATAATGTATAGTGCACGCAATATGTATGGCAACCATTAGGTGGCCTATAGGGCGCCCTATAATGCACCCTCAGAGGCACCCTTATGGGTACAGTATGGCAAGGGTGTGTTTGATGCCATAAACATATGTCCAGTAAAATGTACAATGCTCTGGACAACCCTATCACAGAACCCCTCTGTGGACTTGAACCCATGACCTCCTGCTATAAAGGCAGTGACGGAAACCATTGGGCTACGGCACTATAGCTCTGAGTAAGCGCCTGTGTGGCTGCAGAGAGCCTGCACGTCACCCCACAGACAGTCTGCTGCTGTAGACAGGACGGGGTAGGCCACCCGTACCCATGATGCAATGCACATGCAAATCAGCTGCCCACAGATGCACACAAGATGGGGACTGCACCCCAAAAGCTACACGGCATGGTAGGGGGAACTGTCCGTGTCCACCCACACAGAGCCTCGGCCTGGTGGGGGGCCTGAGCGTGAGGACTGCCGGCGAGGGTAGCTACACACCATCACATTGTGCAGGTAATGTGCTCACCCTGAGGGTGGGTGGTGGTGCCCAGGACCAGGTCCACATCAACGGCCATGCCAGAGCTCAACATCAGTATTAACCTGTGTGATAAGAAGGTGTTGCAAACTCATCATGGATACCCCTTCTGTCTTAGTTGGTGGTTCTCCCCCCCCCCCCCATAGGTGGGCAACATACCTACCCCCCCCCCATGACAAACAGGGTCTCCCATCAACACATCCCCATCCTTTCCCCCCCCCCTTGCACTAATGGCAGTAGAGTGGGCCATCAACCCCTGTCCTGCTGGGGGACAGACACCCTACAGGGCAGTCCAAGCAGCTCCACACACATCCAAAACACACTATCAGACAGACAGTAGGCCTGGATATTCAGGGGTGCACCCCAGCACTATCTGATATTCTCCTGCAGCAGGCCATCAGCTGCTGCACCCTGCAAGGAGCTCCATCAGGACACATACCAGCTGTGCAGAGTCTGCTGGATAGTCCTGATAGGATTGCATGCACCCCAAACTGGGGTGGCAGCACACACAGGGAGATCAGTCCATGAAGAGGCCCCAACAGGACACCCATATATATCACAGGAGAGAAATGCTATACAGCACTTTGGGGGTGCCTAGCCATGCTGTCATCACTGCACGCTCAGGGTGAGAGTGATCCACCAGCAGCAGATACAGAGGTCAGCCTGTCTGTGTAGGTGGTGGCTGGGCATTACAATGTCCCAGCCAGTGCCCCATGCCCTGTGCAGATGCATCCTGGCCAGCACACCCTGTCTGAGCTATACCCATGGTACCTTGCTGCTCATTATGCACATTGTCAGGCCAATACTGGCAACAGTGCTGGCAGTGTGGCCTGTGGAGGGTGTTTGTAGCCAACACACACTGTATAGACAGACACCCCCCCCCCTCACCTATGCCAGCATTGTGCTACTATTGGGGGAGTCATTCGACGTGCCCACCACACCAGTCCTGGGAAGGGTACAGGCATGGATATGGTACACAGTACTGCTGCATGTCACTCCCCAGGGTGGTAAATACTGTCAGGGGCCAGACCTGGGGCACGCACCACAGACAGCCGACAGCTTGTTCTGCTGCAGCACAAGGAGCAAACAGTGCTGAGTGTAGGACTGTCTACCTGCCAGTACCCACATCAAACGTTTGTGGTCTGTGTACCGTGTACCCAGGTATAGGGTGGCATTGCTAGGGTACGCAGGAGCTAGATCTGGGAGATGCCCCCCCAGGGGGCTTTTCCAATGTGGCCTGTGGGTGTGGGTGCGTCTGGACCTTTGCCTCTTGCTTTACGGCAGAGTGTCCCTACTCCAGTCCTGGTGTTCCAGACACTGTTCGGGCCTTCATGCTGTCCCCTATGAATATGCATGGGCTACAGTTGCATAGCATGGGGGTGGTGCAGACATCTGCAGCACAGGCATCTGTCTTAGGGGAAGCATGGAACCTGAATGGTGTTTGGCCCTCCAGGACTGCATTTGGGAGACTCTGCTGGAGATAATGTGCCTGTTTATGGTGTCTGTGTTTGGTGTGGTAAAAGATAGGCGTATTGACCATGCCTATGTTCTCAGCAATAAAGGTTTGTCCTTACTACCACGGTGTAGCTGTGGGGTGAATATGTGGACAGGGTTGGCGGTAGCTGCAGCTGGGCTCAGAACCTGTGACCCTCTGTTCTTGCACACACTGTCTGTGTGCACTGCACCACCATGTAGCCACTGATTGGCTGCAATCCCTGGGTGGTCCATGACTGTACATCCGACAGGGCCTGTCTGTTGCAGTGGACGGTGCCAGCCTGCACATGGCCTGGCCACTGTCCTCTGTGGCTAGCAGCCACTGCCCCCTCCACCATCTGAACCCTTCCGCCAACATGCTGGCATGTCCTTATCCTTGCAAAGGGATATGACCTGATTGCGTAGTGTCACCCCAGGACTGTATTTGGCTCACATGGTATAGCGGTCTAGCTGTTGTTCTTTAGCAAGGTTTTTGTGGAACGTGGGCCACCCATTACGTGATCATGACCAGGGACACACTTGGCCCTTGGCACGTGGGGTGAAGGCATGTACAGGCACATCTGTCGTACATAACCTCTACCTACTTAACCTCTACCTACGTGTCCTTGGCCCCTACAGTTGTGGCACTACAGGACTGCATTTGGGGGACGCGGCTGTTGGTGTTTCTCTTTTCGGTGGTGTGTGTGTGGTGTAGGGTAAAATTTGGTTTTTTTCAACATGCTTTTGTTCTGTGCAATAAAGGGGTGTCTCTGCTATCTGTGTTTAGTGGTGGGTTAAATATTGGGATTGTGCTGGCATGTGCCTTAGCTGGGATTTGAACGTGTGACCCTCTGGTCCTAGAGGTACCGGCTCTGTCCACTGCACCACACTGTGGCCACAGAGACAGTGCAGTCCCTGGAGATAGTAGACCTGGCAGGGTGGGGTTCCAAGACCTGCTCTGCACATTATTACTGTGAGCTCCTTCACCCTGTCTGGTGACAAACGTGCAAATATAACACGGGTATGACGTCCGAACAGAGGGGGATAGCATATTCCCATGCTGGGCAACAGTGCTATTGATGGTCAACCATAAGTAACACTCCCAGGAGGGTCCAATACACGGAGACGTTTTTGGAGGTGTCTCCGCTCCGTGCCCCTTTCCAAACAACTGTTATTTTATTTTTTAGGAGCTCTGCTGGGTGTGTTTTTAACTTTTGCGCATTACTATACCTGTTCCCCAGCTGATTTACTATTTTAATGCTTTTGTTGTGGTCATTTCCTCTTTTTCATTGCAGTTTTGTGCTGTGCACATGTATCACACTGCTGACGTTTTGCATGTTTCCCCGGTTTTGCTGTACATTGCTGACGGAAATGGTTTCTCTTCCCTTTATATGCCCTCTACCGCGAGTGTTTCACTCGCGCTATTTTTTACATGTAGATTCGGGCCCGATACCGTGCGGGGAGACTCTCCCCTCCCACTCTCCACCCATTGACCCCGTCCCACCCCCCCTCCCGAGCCTTCCTCCGCCCTCCTTTAGCCGTTCCACGCCTCTATCGGACATTTGCGGGCCCGCACTTGTACGGGGCCCGTTACTGAACCGCGTACCTGTGCGGGGGTGACACGCACGTGTGCGGGGCGTTTAAACGTGTTTCTGCGCGTTTCAATGCCGCGTTACCGTGCGCTATTTTGCGCCGCGCAGATTTGCGGACTTTAGTAAACATGCCCCTAAGTATATTATATAAGCTGCATTTTTAAGAGTGAATTTTTTGATGTAATTTTTTAAGTACATGATGAGTGTCTCCACCTTTTTATAACAGGTTTTTTATATAATTTTTATACGTTTTTTCACATGTTTCACATGTGTCTTTCATACCATTTTTATATGTGTTTATATATGGTTTTTATGATGATTTTTCTTTTTACATGTTTTTTTTGTGTCCCTTGAAGTACCTTGATTGTTCATACATGTAAAAAACATTTTATATTACACATGCATATGGCTTTAAAAATTTTTATATTACACATGCATACAGTTTTACTTTTATAAGTGGTATTTTTATAAATGTTTTTATACTGTATTTGTGGTTTTTTTATATATTTTATATATATGTATATTTATTTATGTAATTAATTATTTATTATTAACTGGTTATATATTTGTCAATATGCATTGTTGATATTTCAGAATTGTATTTACTTGTTTTGTGAGTATATATTTACTTATTCAATAATTTATTTGTTCATTGTCAGCCGTCAGCATCCCGTAGGTTCAATCCGGGATAACGTTCAATTTGAACCTATTAAGGTATTTATTTATTTATCATTTGCTTCTCCTCGTCTCTCTTCTCTCCCCCCCTTTTTTTTGGTATTTAAATAGGTACTTATTATTTCCTAGTGTATATATATTTTACAATATATATTTTTATTTATTAGTTTGTTTTCTAATTAACCATTATGAATTAACAGTTTGTCCTTTAGATGTTTTTAAGTGAAATTCATGGTTTTATTTATTATTTCTTCAATTTTTTATTCAATTATTTATTGATGTAATACAAAAATTTCCTTATATATTATGTTTTTAACTTATATGTTTATGTTTATTATTTTTGAGGTGTGTTCTCTAAGACCCCCTGAAGAAGGCCGGTGGCCGAAACGCGTTGGGGCGTAATAAACAAGGTTCAATATATCAGACCAGGCTCCGCTATTTTGTTTTCTTCTATATTGTGCGGATCCTTAGCTCCTCTTTTGGTACTTTTGCTCTTTGAGCTATGTTTCCCTCGTGGCAGGAGGTCCTCAGCTACAATGAGAAAGACTTGCAAGATTTGTTACCTGAGGACCCCTTTTTTAACCAAGAAGAAATGAGTGTTGGATTAGAAGAAGAATGGGAAAGGACTGTACATCTTACCCAGAAACTTGTCAAAGAAGAGATGCACGCTTCATCCCTTCTTGAGAACTGTCATCACAAGATTATCCCTAGGGGACTTAGAGTTTATAAGGCCCCTGGGATGTATCGTGACGACCCTTCCTTTATGGCAGATTGGATTAAAATCTTAAACAAGTGTTCCTTGGATTTGATGATCCTTCTTATTAATACTTCACGTCGGAAAGCTACTGGATTAAAGGAAGACGTGTCATCAAAACTTGCTGCATTAAAAGATAAGGACAAACAATTTGATAGATCTAAAAAAGATTTTGACAGGAATATGTCTGAATATAAGAAAATTATTAAAGATAGGAAATTAAGGAAATTTAAGAGAGACGAGGAGGACTATAAAACTGGGAATGTTTATTTTTGGACCAATAATACAAACCCCTCTAGAAGCGCTTCGAGGAAGCGCAAATTTGATTTTAAAACAGATAAACAGCGTAAGAGAGTGCCCTCTGCTGTAGTGAGTCCCGAACCCTTTCGTAAAAGGAGTAGAAGTATTCATATTGAATCTGTTAGCGCAGTAGCTCCACTTACTCCTCCTAGAGATGGTCCTTCTAAGTATCCCTCTAATAAACATCAGGGTTTTTCCATGGACGCTTTATGGAAAGGAGGGGGTTCCAATCGCTTTCAGGAACAGCCCTCCACGTCCAAGGATCCTCTATACCATCAGTCCGGGACGTACTCCAGAGGCAGGGGCAGAGGGAGGGGACAAGAGACCCAACAATAACGCCCCTAGAGGGCATTTTTAATTTATCTAAATATGTCCTTAGTCCCCTTGAGATTTCTGTTTTACAAAAGGGGTTGTCCTTTGTCCCTTCAGTCCGTCATGATCGGTTTAACACCCAAGTGGAGCTGTTCAAATTCTTTAGAAAGCTTCACATTAAAGAGTTTTTCAAGAATCAGGAAGTAAGTAATAGAGATTTTTCTGTTATAAAAAATCCCTCCACTTGGATGCCTAAAGCTGACAATGCTATCATCAATACATTCCAACAAGTTGTACTTCATGAGATACAAAAAATGTATGACACAAAAAAACCGCATACTTATTTTAATTTGAGTAAAGAAGAAAAGCAGGCACTTTTTAGTTTAAGAACGAATTTTGAAATCATCATAAAACCAGCAGATAAAGGTGGAGCGCTCGTTATTCAAGATAGAGATGATTATATTCAGGAAATTTTAAGACAAATTAAAGATGTAAGTTATTATATAAGACTACGTGAGGATCCCACTCCGGCCCTTAAACAACAGGCTGACGCGTTGATCTATATTGGTACACAAGCTGGATATCTTACAGCTAAAGAAGCGCAGTTCCTCACAGTGGCCCACCCAGTGATGCCTACGATATATGTATTGCCAAAGATTCACAAATCTTTAGACCATCCCCCGGGCAGACCCATTGTTTCTGCTATTGGGTCTTTATTTGAACCTATATCTAAATATCTTGATGTATTTCTCCGCCCATTCGTGCAACTCACTCCATCGTTTGTGCGCGACTCATCACACATGATTCAGTTACTTGGAGCTTATGATGGGGCTCATAATGATATTTTTCTTGTCACATTAGATATTAAGTCTCTTTACACTAATATTCCTCAGCAGGCCGCGATTGAAGTTATAGCAGATTATTTAATTACTAGAACTGTACCTGTCCGTACTCCTACTTGTTTTTTAATTCAATTGGCCACTTTAATATTGTGCAATAATTTTTTTCTGCTTCCAAGATCTATATTACCATCAAATACAAGGAGTTGCAATGGGCTCGTCAGTAGCCCCAGATGTGGCCAACCTTTACGTTTCACATTTTGAATCAGTTTTTTTAAATGCACACCCTTACCAACTAAATATAAAAATGTGGAAACGTTACATTGATGACGTATTTCTCATTTGGGAAGGTACAGAAAATCTGTTGCAGTGTTTTTTTCAGTGGCTTAACTCTTGCGACCCGCATTTACAGTTTGAGCACACATATAGTGCACATGAAATATCCTATTTAGATATATTAATTAAAAATACTCCGGAAGGCTTCACCACTACTTTATACCGAAAACCTACCGATAGGAATTCTCTTCTACATTTTAGCAGCTTTCACAACCGGTCGTTGAAAGAAAATCTTCCTATGAGTCAGTTCCTGCGAATTCGACGACTCTGTACCACAGATGAGGATTTTACAGTCCAGGCTGGCATCTTAGGTCAAAGATTCATTGACCGTGGATATCCAGAAGCTTGTATCACTAAAGCCTGCCAACGTGCTTGGTCGGCTGATCGTATGTCCCTCTTACAGAAACGTACGCCTGATGCATCTAATAATATCGTTTGTACAATCACATTTTCAGAACATTCAAAAGAGATTGCTAACATACTGAGAAAAGCATGGCATATTTTGGATCCTCTTTCTTCTCTAAGTGAGACAAATCTTTTGGTAGCGTACAAGAGAAACTCAAATATAAGAGATATTCTAGTACCATCTGCCCTAGGCAAACCTAAGTTCGTTCCAAGAGCATGTGGCCATTTTAAATGTGGTACGTGCTGCGTCTGTGAAAATGTTCTGGTTACTAAAAAAGAATTTTCTAAGCCAAATTCTACATATAAAGTACTGTTAAAAGACTTCTCCAATTGCAACACCCAGAATGTCATTTATTTGATTCTGTGCCCGTGTAACCTCTGTTACATTGGCAAGACTAAAAGATGCATTAAGACACGTATAATCGAACATAAGAGCAATATTCGGAGACAGGTGCTGGACAAACCCTTAGTTGAACATTGGGTAACTGCTCACCATACCCTTTCTGATTTGAAATTTTTGGTATTGAAAGTGGTAAGGCCTCATTGGCGAGGGGGCAATTTAGATAAACTCCTCTTACGTCTCGAACAGAGATTCATTTATGAGTTACGTACATTACACCCTTTGGGGTTGAACCAAGAGGTTGATCTTTCTGTTTTTCTTTAGTATTCTTTTTCTATAGTTTTCTTTTCACAGTAGTTCCTTCCCCCAGCAGTTCCCTCCCCCCCTCCCCCCTCCCCTCCCCCTCCCCTCCCCCTCCCCCTCCCCCCCTCCCCCCTCCCCCCCTTCCCCTCCCCCTCCCCCTCCCCCCTCCCCTCTCCCCCTCCTCCCTCCTCCTCCCCCCCCTCCCCTTTCCCCTCCCCCTCCCCCCCTCCCCTTTCCCCTCCCCCTCCCCCCCTCCCCTTCCCCTTCCCCTTTTTTTCCCCCCTCCCCCCCTTCCTCCCCTCCCCCTTCCCCCCCTTCCCCCCTCCCCCCTTCCCCACCTCCCCCCTTTTTCCCCCTCCCCCCTTCCCCCGCCTCCCCCCTCCCCCCCTCCCCCCTCTCTCCCCCCCTTCCCCTCCCCTCCCCTCCCCCCTCCTTCCCCCCTCCCCCCTCCCTCCCCCCATCCCCCTTCCCCTCCCCCTTCCCCTCCCTTCCTCTTCCCCTTCTTTTCCCCCCCCCTTTTCCTCCTTGCCTCTCTTTCCCCCCCTCCCCCCTCCCCCCCCCTCTCTCTCTCCCCCCCCCCTTTCTCCCCTCCCCGCCTTTCCCCCCCTTCCCCCCCTCCCCTTCCCCCCTTTCCCCTTCCCCCCCTCCCTCCCCCCCCTTCCCTCCTCCCCCCCTTCCTTCCCCCTACCCCTTCCCTCCCCCTCCCCTCCCCCCTCCCCCTCCCCCCTTCTCTCCTTTCCCCCCTTCCCCTTTCCCCTTCCCTTCCCCCTCTTCCTCCTTCCCCCTTCTCTTCCTCGCCTTCCCCTCCCCCCTCCCCCTTCTTTCTCTCTCTTTCTTTCTCTCTTTTTTCTCTCTCCCCTCTCCTCCCCTTTCCCCTTTCCCCTCCCCTCCCCCTTCCCCCTCCCCCCTCCCTCCCCCCCCCTCCCCCCTCCCCCTTCCCCCTCCCTTCCCCCTCCCCCCCTCCTCCCTTCCCTCCCCCCCCCCCTCCCTCCCCCTCTCCCCTCCCTCCCCCCCTTCCTTCCCCCTCTTTCTTTCTCTCTTTTTTTTTCTCTCTCCCCTTTTCCCCTCTCCCTTCCCCCCCTTCCCCCTCCCCCCCTTCCCCCTTCCCCCTTCCTTCCCCCTCCTCCTCCCCCTGTCCCCTTCTTTCCCCTCCCTTCCCCCTCCTCCCTCCTCTCCCTCCCCCTTCCCCTCCCCCCTCCCCCCCTTCCCCTCCCCGTCTCTCCCTTCCCCCCCTTCCCCTCCCCCTCTCCCCCTTTCCTCCCCCCCCCCACAACCACACATTTATACAATCATTAGTCTTCAGTCGGTTTCCCCTTATTTGCATGGATTTAAATAATATGACATCCATCTGATAAAACGTCTTTTATGGTGATCTATTATTTTGTTTTGTCCTTTTTTATGTGATCTTTACATAATTTTAAAAAAAAGTACATTGCTTCTAGCAGTTAATGTTCATTTGTCATTTTCATTCAGTGCCCTTTAACCCGCAGTGGCGGGAAAATGTTAGTTTTTGAGCGTTCGCTCCTAGCATGTCCTACTCCGTTAGTTAATAGTGCAATAGCACAGAACGCTGGCTCTTGGTAAGCTCCTCTTATACTTTCTTTGCACATAACACAATTTAATAACATACTCTGATTGTGGGTCCATATTTCTTTACGATGGCTATCAGTTTGCTATTACAGCTATTTTGCCAATAGAGCATTTTTATTCAGTATTTATTTGTGCGTTCATTTGCCGGTTCAAGTGATTGCTTTTTAACCTGTATAAACGTCATCTTTGGCGGTCCGTTTTCAGCACATTCTACTGCTGTAGAGCAGCACGCTGTTTCTTGGCAAGTTCTTTTCCTTTTTTTATATTCAATACACAGTATTTAACTTTTATTTGCCGTTTTTATTCGGTGCCCTACACCTCGCACTGACGGGAACACGTTAATATCTGAGCGTTCGCTTCTAGCATGCCCTACTCTATTAATTTATGGTGCAGTAGCACAAACCGCTGTCTTTTGGTTAGTTCATTTTTTATATTTTTGAACATAACGCAATTTAATTATATACTCTGATTGTAGGCCCATAGATTTTAATTATGGCCATCAGTTTGCTTTTCTGTTATTTTGCCAACAGAGTACTTTTATTTATGCGATCATTTGCCGGTTTTAGTTATTGCCCTTTAACCTGCTCAGGCGGGAAAATGTTACTCTTTGGGCGTTCGTTCTCAGCATAGCTCATCGCGTTTACTTAACATTGCAGTAGAGTGGAACGCTGGTTCTTGAGATGTTCTATATGTATAAAAAACCACAATTACAAGTTCCCGTGATGGTCTATAAGTTTGGGATATATCTGGCGATTGCTGTTTCTTCCTTTTTAAATAGTTGAGCACTGCTCGTCACTGCGTTTCATTTTTATTCTTGTCTCTGTTTTTTTTATATATTCGTTCGTTGTCGAATTCACACACTCTGTTTTTTATTGTTTCACTCGCTATTATTTAAAATTATCGGTTTACATTTTTACATTTTTAGATATAAGTTGTCAGTACAAAATATATATAATATAGGAGTTTAAATAGACGCCCCCTTTGATGTATCTTTCAAATCCACCACACAATATTCTGGTTTATCATCCATTTTTCCTTTTTTCCACCTCCCTGTGCTTTCTGGCCATTGTTTTTAGATATTTGTTGTTAATACAATAAGTATATTATATAAGCTGCATTTTTAAGAGTGAATTTTTTGATGTAATTTTTTAAGTACATGATGAGTGTCTCCACCTTTTTATAACAGGTTTTTAATATAATTTTTATACGTTTTTTCACATGTTTCACATGTGTCTTTCATACCATTTTTATATGTGTTTATATATGGTTTTTATGATGATTTTTCTTTTTACATGTTTTTTTTTGTGTCCCTTGAAGTACCTTGATTGTTCATACATGTAAAAAACATTTTATATTACACATGCATATGGCTTTAAAAAATTTTATATTACACATGCATACAGTTTTACTTTTATAAGTGGTATTTTTATAAATGTTTTTATACTGTATTTGTGGTTTTTTTATATATTTTATATATATGTATATTTATTTATGTAATTAATTATTTATTATTAACTGGTTATATATTTGTCAATATGCATTGTTGATATTTCAGAATTGTATTTACTTGTTTTGTGAGTATATATTTACTTATTCAATAATTTATTTGTTCATTGTCAGCCGTCAGCATCCCGTAGGTTCAATCCGGGATAACGTTCAATTTGAACCTATTAAGGTATTTATTTATTTATCATTTGCTTCTCCTCGTCTCTCTTCTCTCCCCCCTTTTTTTTGGTATTTAAATAGGTACTTATTATTTCCTAGTGTATATATATTTTACAATATATTTTTATTTATTAGTTTGTTTTCTAATTAACCATTATGAATTAACAGTTTGTCCTTTAGATGTTTTTAAGTGAAATTCATGGTTTTATTTATTATTTCTTCAATTTTTTATTCAATTATTTATTGATGTAATACAAAAATTTCCTTATATATTATGTTTTTAACTTATATGTTTATGTTTATTATTTTTGAGGTGTGTTCTCTAAGACCCCCTGAAGAAGGCCGGTGGCCGAAACGCGTTGGGGCGTAATAAACAAGGTTCAATATATCAGTCCAGGCTCCGCTATTTTGTTTTCTACTAAATGAAATGGGAAATATCATTGACATTTCCTATTTCATTTCAAACAAATACACATCCCTATCGCATATAGGAAACTTCACTGGGCTAGGTGCCTTAAACCTTACTTAACCCTGCAAGCTTTGACAACGGTCGTTCTATCAACACTGGACTAGTGCAATGCCATGATTATGGGATTGCCGAAAGGCAGTGATTAGACAAGTCCAAATCACACACATAAAGGATCTCACCATTGTGAAGAGAACTTCACTGGTTGCTCGTATAGATGAAAATAAAATATAAAGTGCTGATACTGACTTTTAGGGCTTTGTGAGAAACTCACCATAGGCATTTGTATAATAGACTGAAAAGACATTTTCTAGGTTGAAATTTGAGATCTAGTCTGGATTTCCAGTTAGAAATTTAAAAAATATGAGAGTTGAAGGGAGAAAGATTCAGATGGAGAATGTTCTCAATGATGACACCTATTTTCTGGAATAGTCGGTCATGAGAGATTCATATGGAGAATGATATGAAGCAATTTAGAAAGCTGGTGAAAACGTGGCTTTTCCTATGAATGGAGAGTAGAGAGATGGGTCAGTAGCAGAGGAGATGGAGGGGGATCTTTGATAGATGGTTTTGTGTTATGTTTTTTAATGTTGATTTTTATGAATGTTTTTATATAAGGCACCATGAGCAAGCAGTAATGTAGGGATTGGAAGTATACAAGGTTATAATGCAAATCTTCAAAATCACAGGTGACACTATTCAACGTCCTCTACATAAGAATCAGAAAAAAAAAGCAACCCATATCAAGCATTCAGCTTTTCAGGTATTCCTTTAAGGCTAAGAATTGTCTCCTTCTGTCCTCTGTGACTTTATTTGGTATGGAGAAAATCGGAATAGTTTTGTTGTTGACCTTCAAGGTTAATTTTTTAACTCCTTGCGTTACCACTACAGCCAAATTCAACTTCCCAGTTTTGTTGACAGACCTTAATGATGCACATGCACTGGTTATGATTCCACTCAAAACTGGAGAGTATTGGAAAGAGGAGATTCTTAATAGTAGACGCCTTCTATAGAGCTCTATCTTTAGGCAGCCATCTTGCAGCTCGATCTCTAGTCAGGGTTGGCTGACTACTAGGCAAACTAGGTAGTCACCTAGACCACCCATGGTCAGGAGTGGCCATTGCTTCCCCTGCTGTCCCTCTATGGGACGTACAGTGGCGGCAATACATTAAAAAAGGCATTGGAATCAGAGGAGGGGGGCAGAAGCACGAACAGCACATGGTGCCAGAACCGAAGGTAACTCTGGGGCCATCTAGCCTTTTTAAATGTATTTTTGCTGCTGCACCTCGCGAAGAGTGGGGGGGGGGGGGGAGCAGTGGCAGCAATGGGCATAGTGGGTTTAGCAAAATGCTACTTAATTAAGGGAAGCTACTGTGATTAAAAAGCACATAAACTGGCTTGGTAGCCTTCTGTCCTATGGGACACTGATTAATCAGCTGACAGGTGCATTGCAGCCACCTGGATAGAAGGCATATTTTGGTCACAACTGAGCGAGAGATCAAAGAAATCACATCTTCATGCGACATTCTAACCCTCCTCCCTTTCCCCTGCATATTTGCAATGTGGCCCTGGCCACACCCACATAAAGTACACAGCGTCAACGTGTTAGGATTCTTATTTGAAGAGATTTGAAATGTAGAGTATTTTAGAAGCATGAAACCTTTCCCTCAACATTTTCCTGTAATTCATGGGCATTGCTAGTTCTATTGCATCTTCAGATGTCCTGAATGAATTTCCTTTTGGTTGATCTCTGAAGCTAAGTAGGGTCAGACCTGGCTAATACTTGATAGGAGGAGAGCAGCTTAGAATACTAGGGGATGTAAACTCACTGTGCAGAAGAAAGGCTAGGCAATCTACTTCTAGTTGCCCCTTGCCAAGAAAACCCAGGGGTGGGTTACCAGGAGTCAGCATTGATGCTATGGCACAAGTTGCATTGCATTTTTGCTAGCTCCATCTTCATGCCTGCCCACCCGGAGACTTGTTGCTTTACCTCCCTGGTTCCATACTGCTGTGTCTGCTTGGATTGTTAGCTCTACCCATGCAGCAGTCCACCCAGAGGTGACATCAGACACCCAGCTTTAAATTAAATCCTTTTCTGGTATCATGTGCCACTGCAGCATGCCATGGGTTCCAAACCTGTTGAATTCAAGATGGTGGATGATTAGATCTTTGGAATGTTTCTGTAGTATTGGTCAGCAGCCCACTGAAGTATTGTTTGACCCTATTTTAACTAGCCCCTGAAGCCAGCTATTTG
Source organism: Ichthyophis bannanicus (assembly GCA_033557465.1). NCBI lineage: Eukaryota > Metazoa > Chordata > Amphibia > Gymnophiona > Ichthyophiidae > Ichthyophis > Ichthyophis bannanicus. Next base: position 299,850,178 of record CM066035.1, on the reverse strand, counting down.
TTTCTTTGCTGAAGGACACTGTGGATGTTTCAGCATTCTGCAACTTTTGATGCACTAACTATGAAACACAGAGGCTGTATTGAGTCTCCTGGTGGTCGGGATGTATTAGTTCTCATTCATGTGCAGTATGAAGAATGAAAAAAATAATTGCTTTCACACTTTCCATATATATTGAACCATGTGATTGACCATTGAATGATTGTGTGCAACAGGTATCTGTCGACATGACTGCAGTTCAGAGTCAACTGTATTTCTAAGGTACCTTAACATTTTTCATTTTGAGTAATAAAATAATGTATTTGTTGAAGTAGAATACCACAGGTCTATTTTTGTCATTTATATTTTTCATAGGCAATAGAACAGAGTGAGAAAGACAGGCCATGGCCCAATCAATCTTTTACCCACTCAGCATCTGCAACTACGAACCTTGGATGAAGAAGGCAGAGATTGATTGGTTTGGGCCCCATCTCCCAAGTATTCTCTTGCTCCTGTTTTCCTTTGGTTTTACTTATTTTTCAAATGGCTAAGAATTCTGTGTGCATCTCCTCTCTGCAGGTTCCAGCAAGTTTGCAAAGCCAAAGGTTTGGGCATATTTCTGCCCAGGGAATTTAGGCACATAATTTACATTTGCTTTTTGGCAAAGACAAATTTCTAGTTTTAAATTATATATATGGGGTCCACGTGATGCAAGAGCGAGTGAGGACATGTCTCTGCTCACTCTGGGGCTGCCTCATGAATTACTCTCTAAAAATCTATTATAGTCCCTCAAAAAGAATTGGAAAGGAGACGGTGAGGAGCAGAAACTAAGATACTGCAGTGGGGGGGAGTTAACCAAGGCACAATACCCCTGCCTGTGAAGAAACATTGGGAGAGAGGGGGTAAAGTCAGAAACTCAACTACAATGGCGTCCCAACCCGCCTCGCCTGGAGCAGAAAGTGCAGATTCGTCGACGGAAGAGGTGGAGAAAGAGGTCGTGAAGATGCTAGACCCTAAATTCGACTTAATATTGAAGAAGCTGGAAGAAGTAGAAGATTCTTTGGTGGAGATCAGCCGGAGAGCGGACAAGTTGGAATATCACATGGCCGCCATTGAGGATGAGGAGGAACGCCATTCAAGGGAAGCTTCAGCGCAACAAGTCAAATAGAGGCATTACTGGCGAAAGTAGACGACTTGGAAAATAGACCGCGGAGAAACAATCTTCAACTGGTAGGGATACCAGAGTCTACAACGGATTGGATGTGCCGTCACTGATAGAAACATGGCTCCCAAAAAAACTAGGCCTGGAATCTCTGGCGGGCCTGATTCAGGTGGAGCGCGCGCATCATCTGGGACTTAGAATGGAGAACAGGCAGCGGCCAAGAGTGGTGATTGCACACATCCTCAATTTTCAACACAAAACGCAGCTACTCCAGGCTTATTGAAAGAAAGGGGAGCTGGTGTTGGAGAATCAGAGAATATTGTTTCAGGACTATTCTGCGACAGTGGCGTCTAAGAGAAAAGAGTTTGCCCCCACTTTGTGCCTCTCTCTTTAAGCAGAAAATGAGATTTAAGCTAGCGTATCCAGCAGTGCTCAGGATTTCTAATCAGGGTAAAAATCATGTATTTAATATGCTAGCAGCAGCTAAACGATTTATGGCTGAAGTGGACAAACAAAAGCCCGGAGAGCCGGCTACTTAAAACTTCAAATGCACACGATGAGAGCGAAGGAGGTTTAAAATGTGGCAGGACTTGGGAACGAGGAGTATTGTATGAGATAGAGGACGCCTGTCATTAACCTTCAACACTCTATATTCATTATTCAGCTACTTTACAACTCCAACAAAGGAACTGAAGGACCATCTACTTAGCACAAGGTTGGACTATGAAGGCAGGCAGGGGATAAGTAACGTGTGGGATTAAGAAGGGAGAGGCCTCAGACTGACTGAAAGACAGATCCAAGAGGCAATGTGGATGAATCGAGGCAGCCCTGCAGCGTCAATGTGGATCAGACCTCAGCAGAAGAAGGCTGAGGAGTGAAAGATGAGACTCTTATTGGGGAATGGGGGGCAGGGGGAGGACGGGAAGGGAGGGGGAGGAGGGGGTGGGGGGAAGATATTATAATGCGTCTATATCGTTCCATGGTGAGACCGCACCTTGAATATTGTGTGCAGTTCTGGCCACTATGGTTCTCAAAAGTAGCATTATCAGACTGAAGAGTGAAGGGGATGAATATGTAGTAGCTGATGAAGATAAAATGGAATTGCTTAACAAATTTCTGTTCTATGTTCACGGATGATAAATAGGAGCAGAAGTGGACAATTTTCAGAAGATTGTTTGAAAGGACCTAGCTAAACTAAAAGACAAAAGAATAGGGCTGAATGGGATACATCTGAGAATGCTAAAGGAACTTAAGGAAGTTCTAGTGGCTCCACTGTCTGACCTTTTCAATGCATCTTTAGAGTCTGGTGTGGTCCCAGAAGATTGGAGAAAGGTGAATGTGGTCCCTTTATATGAAAGCGGAACTAAGGATGAGATTGAACTACAGGCCGGTTAGTCTGACTTCTGTGGTAAGTAAATTATTGGAAACACTAATAAAAGAGAGAATAGTGAGGTTTCTGGAGTCCAATGGATTGCAGGATTCAAGGAAGCATGGTTTTACCAGAAGCATGTCTTGTTAGACAAATCCCATTAATTTCTTTGACCTGGTGACCAGAGAGCTGGACTGAGGGAGAGCTCTAGATGTGGTGTACTTAGATTTCAGTAAAGTCTTTGACACTGTTTTGCATAGGTGACATATAAATAAACTGAATGCCCTAGGGATAGACCCTGAGGAGACTGACTGGGTTAGAAACTGGTTGAGTGGGAGGTGACAAAGGGTACAGGCAAATGGTTCTTACTCTGAGGAGAAGGATGTTGCCAGTGGTGTGCCTCCGGGATATGCCCTTGGTCCAATTCTTGTTAACATTTTTTAGAAGTGATATTGCGGAAGGGCTATCAGGTAAGGTTTTCCAAAATCTACAATAGAGTAGACATCCAGGAAGGTGTAGATAACAATTAATAAATAATTAATTCAGAATAATATTTTGTCTGTTTAGTTTAAAATTTTCATGGTTAACAATTAAAATTTATCGTGGGGTCATTTATGACCCCAACCGTATTCAGTGTGTGCAAAAAATATCGGTAATTCCAGGGTTAAAAAGGATATAGCGTTATTAGAAAAGATTCAGAGAAGAGCCACCAAAATGGTAAAGGGGATGGAAGGATACTCCTATGAAGAAAGACTAAAAAGGTTAGGGCTCTTTAACCTGGAAAAGAGATGGCTGAGGGGAGGTATGATAGAAGTCTATAAATTAATGAACGGAGTGGAACGGGTAAACGTAGATCGATTGTTTACATTATCAGAATATAGAAAGACTCGAGGACATGCAATGAAGCTACAGGGTAAACTATTTAAGACTAATGAAATTTTTTTTTCACTCAACATGTAATCCAACTCTAGAATTTGTTACCGGAGGATGTATTAAAGGCTGTTAGTGTAGCTGGGTTTAAAAAAGGTTTGGACAAGTTCCTGGAAGAAAGGTCCATAAACCTTTATTAAGAAGGGACCCAGGATATCAGTGCTTGACCCAGTACAAGCATTGTGGAACCTGTGTCTTTTGGGGAAACTGCTAGGTACGTATGACCTAGATTGGCCACTGTTGTAAACAGGATACTGGGTTTGATGGACCTTGATCTGACCCAGTATGGCATATCTTATGTTCTTATGAGGGAAGGGAAGAGAGTGTTATGTGACTGGAGGGAGAAGAGGAGAATGATTGGGAGAAAGAGGGGAATGAATGGGGGATGTGGGGGAGGGGAAGAGTGGTTAGAGCATGTTTTCTGTATCACTGGGTAGATGTGAAAATTTGGAAGGAGAACTGCAGATATCTGAGTAATCTGCTTATTGTTGTCCCTGAGGTTGAGGCTGGGCGACTCCGGGCAAACCACAGAAGTGAATTGAGAATGGGAGTTGAGAGGGGGGAATGCTCGAATCATCAACATGGCTAGTAAACTTTGTATGATTACGTGGAATGTGGGAGGAGTAAGCACCCCCATTAAATGCAATAAGGTTCTACAAGCATTGAAGCGTAGGGGGGCCCAGGTGGCATTTTTACAAGAGACCCACCTTAGTGAGAAAGAACACGGGAAATTAAAGCGAGATTGGGTATTACAGGTTTATGGGGCCTCGTCGGGAATGCGAAAAAGAGGGGTAGTGATCTTGATAAAGAAAGATGTTCCATTGGAGATTGTCTCTGAGGAAGTAGATCACCAAGGGCGTTATATTTTTTTGCATGTAGAAATAGGAGGGGAAGAAATGTTATTAGGTAATGTATATGCACCAAATTTGTATGACCATGAATTTTTCAAAGACATTCTCCGGAGGATACTGCGGGCACCTAAGATGCCTGTAGTGTTAGCGGGGGACTTCAATTGCCCACCCGACCCAGAGATGGATAAGACGTGTTTGATGGGGAAAGGAGGTTGGAAACATAAGGGTGTGGGATATTTGTGTGAAATGGGAGAAGTAGTGGATGCATGGAGAGTATTGCACGTGGGAGAGAAAGAATACACGCATCTATCTAGAGCACACCAGACGTGGTCCAGAATAGATTACATCTTGGTATTGAAATATAGTTTTGGGAGAGTTAAAAATATTGAGATTGACCCAATCATAGAGTCAGACCACGCAATGGTAAGAATGAATTGGAGAGGGAGCGTAGATGGTCTTTTCCGAGGCATATGTGGAATAGCGAGGAGTTCCAAAAACCGAACAAATGTAACCAATCTCGCTTTAATTTCCCGTGTTCTTTCTCTCCCCCCCCCTTTCTTTTCTCTCTCCCCCCATTTTATAGGGAATATGATAGTTATAAAGAGTGTGCTTTGGCTTTACCTTCGGTCTCTACATGTTATTTCAAGAAAAATATCCATACACATTATGTATTTATTGTTTTTAACTTATTTATTTGTATCCTTTTTAGAGTGTACAGAATTTTAATATTTATAACAGTATGGTACAAGACCTTCTGGTTTAACAATCTCAAACAGAGGTATTTAAGTTTTATGTGTCACATCTTTTTATCTTTTTGATGTTTTAGACATATGAGCAAGTTTGGTTTTATGGTTACATTGGATGGTTTTTTATCTATTGTTTTTAATTAATGTTTTAATTATATTTTATTTCAATGGCGAGGCCGCGGGGCAGGGTCCCTAGCGGCCGTAGTTAACCAGGCGCGCGGCCCGGTGCGGGACCCTGCTCACGGCCTGGAAGGAGGGCGGGGGCAGGAGAGTAATTTAAAGTCATTGGCTCGCCCTGAATATAGAGCGCGGCGCGAGCCAATGAGGAAACAAGAAAGGGGGGGATTTAAAAGGAGCGCGCGGCGGCGGCGGTCCCTTTACGAGACCGGTAGCGGGGGAGGAGGACGGCATCTTACCGGAGCGGCTGCAGGACCGGAGTGAGTTTTTTATTTTTTTTTTTTTCACCGCTGTGCGTCTGCTAGGAGAGGTCCGGCGCAGTGAGTGGGGGGTGTGTGCGGCACAGCGGCTGCCGGATAATTTTGTGCTTGCTGGGTGGAGGGGCGGAGAGGGCCTAGTTTCGGGAGGGTTGTGTCCGGAGCTGCTGCAGGCACGTGCTGCAAGGAGATGCCGCCGCGGAGAGGAAGGCCAGGAAAACAGGCAAAGGGGCGGAATGTGAGGACGTCGGGAGGGGCAGCTGCAGGAGAAGTTGTACAGATGCTGGGGGCCAGAGGACACCGCGTAGGCAGAGGGGGAAGGGCCAGAGGGAGTAGGGGCAATGAGGTAGGCGCCGGGGGCACAGATAGAGGGAGGTCTTCGGCAAGGGGGGGCAGGGGGGTGGGTGGCCTGGTGAGGGAGTCTGTTATGGGGGGAACGGCTCCAGGTGAATTAGGGGGTGGCGGGGCAACCGATGGGGAGTGCAGTGGGGCGGGGGTATGGAGAGGCCGGGCAGGTGAGGGTGCGAAGGGGTGCAGAGGGTGGGCTTCCAGAGGCGAGTGGGGGCAGTTGGGGGGGACAAGGGACGGGGGGGTGGGGGGGGGACACGGGATAGGGGATGGGGTGGAGGACATGAGAAGGGGGGGTGGGGGGGAGGGGGGCCAGGCTGGACGGGTTGGCCTGCACCATGGTTTGGGGCTCACACATACGGGCCTGGCCCCTGGGTACCAGGGAGAGCAGCAGGCAGTGGGGGGTCTCCGTTGGGAGCATCGCCATGGGAGCATTGGAGGGGCGGAGGCCAGGGCTCTTCTCGGGCAGAGTGGGTGTCTGCTTGGCCGCATTGTGCCCCCCCGGTTGTCCCCTCTCCCCCCGCTGTTTCTGCTTTGTCTTTGCAGGTGGACAGAGACGCACGGGAGGCGGCGCAGAGACCCGACGGACAGCGTGCGGCTATGGAGGAAGTGCCTGGGAGTGTAGCCGAGGGCCCTCTGCGGAGTGAGGCCAGCGCAAGGAGCGCGGTGGGAGCACAGGCACCCGGCCTAGAGGTGCGAGATCCAGCAGTGCTGCCACCGGAGAGGTCGGCGGGTGGCGGAAGTGACATGGGTGAGTTGGCCGTGTGCAACGTGGCGGGAGGGGGAGGGGCGGATCCGGTCGGTGGGACGGACACGGGTGGGCGTAAGGCGAAGCGCAAATGTCGGCACGGGCGGCGGGGTCGGCGCAGTTCGGATTCTTCCTCGGCGTCCTCTTCGTCCTCCTCATCATCCTCGATAGCGCCTGCTCGTTCGGGAACAGGTCTCGTTACGGGTGTGGGTGCGCCGGTCAGCGCAAAGGGCGTTAATAACGTGGTGGCGTTCACGGAGTGTGGGAAGGAGTCCCGCGGCACTTACGGCGTAAGATATGTAAGCGGCGCTATGTCGATATATTCCGATTGTTGGAAGGCAGAAGGCGCTCGGGAGAGAGTAAGAAAAAGCGTAAAGAGGATGAGAAGGCGGGTCGTGTCCGGAAGGTGTCCCGGAATGTGCTTAATTGGGTGCGAGCCTTCTTAAGGTTGGCTAGTGTTTGGGGGCGGCAGACGCCAGAGGATTATGGCATGCTCTTGGCATCTGCTGACTCCATTTTAGAAGCGGCACAGACGCATGGCGGCTTTGCGTGGCTGAATTATGATGAAAAATTTCGTGATAAAATGGAGGAGAAGTAAAGGGTTGTCCTGGGGCACTCAGGACATTAATTTGTGGCTAACCCAGATGTCTGGGGGTGCGGGTGTGAGCAGTGGAAATACGGTGCGTACTGGGGGTGGGTTTGCAGGTGCGGGGCGGTCCTTTCGGGCGAACGGGGGCTCTCTGCCGCAGAGAGCAGGGTCTGGGGCTATGGGAGACATCTGTTGGCGTTTCAATAGATCCTCGTGCCCGTTCCCCGATTGCAAGTTCCGGCACGCGTGCTCGGGCTGCGGAGGTGGGCATTCCGCACTTAAATGCTTCAAAAAAGGTAGTGGGCCCCCCCCTGCGGCGGTCCCCAAGTAGGATGGCGTGGATGGAGTTGGCTCCCACCCCAATCTCGCTGGCGGTGATTAAGGAATGGTTGGGGGCTTATCCGCGGAAGAAGGAACGGGAGCTGTTGGTGCAGGGGTTTAGTGAGGGCTTTAGTATACCGGTGCAAGGTACGATAGTGGGTAAGGTGGCACGTAATTCCCCTTCGGTACGGCGCTTGGCGTCGGTTGTTCGCGAGAAGTTAGCGGTGGAGTTGGGTGTGGGCAGAATTGCCGGTCCATTTGTGGAACCGCCATTGGAGGAGTTGGTGCTGTCTCCTTTGGGGGTAATCCCTAAGAAGGAGAAGGGGAAGTTTCGGCTGATACATAACCTCTCCTTTCCGTTGGGTGAGTCGGTGAATGCGCATATTCCCAGAGAGTTGTGTGCGGTGCGGTATGCGTCCTTTGACGAGGCTGTCGGTTTGGTGAAACGTTGTGGCCCTGGGGCCCAATTAGCGAAAGTTGATATTGAATCGGCGTTTCGCTTGCTACCCGTTCACCCTGCTTCCTTTTATTTGTTGGGCTTTGCGTTTGAAGGGGACTTTTATGTGGACAAGTGCATGCCCATGGGTTGTTCCGTGTCGTGTGCCTACTTTGAGACATTTAGTACATTTTTGCACTGGAAGTTAGAGCAACGGGTCGGTAACAGGAACGTCGTGCATTATCTCGACGATTTCCTCTTCGTGGGGGCGGCGCATTCTCAGGTGTGTCAACAGTTGCTGGATGGTTTTCAAGGCATGGCTAGGGAGTGTGGGCTTCCGTTGGCGGCTAACAAGACGGAGGGCCCGGCAACTTGTATCACGTTTTTGGGAGTGGAAATCGACTCAGTCGAGATGGTGGCGCGCCTCCCTCTCGAGAAGGTGGTGAAATTGCGCGTTTTGGTTTGCGAACGGGCTGGCCTCGGATAAGTTATCTTTGAAGGAGGTGCAAATGCTCATTGGATCCTTGAATTTCGCATGCAGAGTGATTCCCATGGGCCGAGTTTTCATGCGTAGTTTGTCGGCCGCCACGGTCGGGGTTCGGAAACCGCATCATCGGATTAGAATGTCCCGGGTCATGAAAGCTGATCTGAGAGTGTGGGAGAATTTTCTAGAAGATTTTAACGGGGTATCGGTGCTGATGGAGGCGGAGGTGTCCAGTTTTGATTTACAGCTGTTTACGGACGCAGCGGGCAGTGGGGGGTTGGGGATTTATTTTGGAGGGGATTGGTGTGCGGCCCAATGGCCGCAGGCTTGGCATGTGGATGGGCTGACGAAGAACATTACGTTCTTGGAATTGTTTCCGCTATTAGTGGTGTTGCATATCTGGCCCGATCGGGTGAGGAACCGCAGATTAATCTGGTGGTGTGACAACGAAGCTGTGGTTGCGGTGGTCAACCGGTACACCCCGCGATGTGCGGTAGTGGCGGGCCTAATGAGAGCTATCGTTTTGCTTGTTTGCGTTTAAATGTCGCAGTGAAAGCTCGGCACATCCCAGGTTGCACTAATCGAATTGCTGATGCGCTTTCTCGTTTCAAGTGGGACCTGTTCCGGAGGCTGGCGCCGGAGGCGAGCGAGGAAGGCAAGGAAGTGCCCGAGCATTTATGGACGAGTGGCCTGCAGAAATGGTCTGCTTGTTGAAGAACTCTCTGGCCCCGACGACCTGGTCGGCATACTCGAAAGGATTCGATGCAGTACGGGAGTACTTGGCGGGGAATGGCTGGAAGCCGGGAGCTGAGGTGGATGGCTTGTTGGGGCAATATATAGTGGAGTCGAAATGTGCGGGGATGTCCAGGGCTTCGGTTCGGACGAAGTTGGCTGGATTTGCTTTCTTTGCCAAGGCAGCGGGTTGGGGGTTGGCAAGGCCGGGGTTCTTGGTACAGAAGTTATTGAGGGGTTGGGATAGAGCATGTCCTGCGCTTCCAGATGCGCGGTTACCTGTGACACATGACCTCTTGGTGCGGCTCAGTGCAGCACTGCCGTATGTAGCAGCTTCCGCTTATGAGGCGGTGCTGTTTAAGGCGTTGTTTTGCTTGGCATTTTTCGGGGCTTTTCGGGTCGGCGAGCTGGTCGCTGGTTCGGGCCGGCAGGTGCCGGCCGCGGGCTTATTATTGGGTCATGTGCAAATGGGAAGTGGTCAGCTGCGGGTCAAGTTGGCTAAATCGAAGACCGACCAGTTGGGCAAAGGCCTTTGGGTAGTCTTGCATAAGGTTGACTCCCTGCCGACGTGCCCAGTAGAGGCCGTGCGGGCCTATTTGGCGGTACGCCCGGCGGTTGGTTCTCTCTTCTTCGTGCACATGAATGCAAGCTGGGTGACTCGTTTTCAGGTCGCGGCAGTGCTCCGGTTGACCTTACGGTATCTGGGCCTGGATCCTAAGCGCTTTGCGCCGCACTCTTTCCGCATAGGTGCGGCGACAAGTGCGGCGGCGGCAGGGATGTCAGCAGAGGCTATTCAGAACATTGGAAGGTGGAGATCACAGGCCTTCAAGGGTTATGTGCGCTTGTGAGACAGCGGGTGAGCAGGGGAATAATGTTTGCTTTCTTTTTCAGATGCTGTGCGGTGCCCGCAATGGTGCTGGATGATCGGGCACTCATTTGTACATTGGGCGGGACTGCAGGCAGCTGAACGACCGTTGGGTCCTAATTTGGGGCTCGACCCGACAGTGGTGTCTCTTCTATGGCTTGGTGAAAGGGGGTTGCGTTGGCAGCAGCTTTTACCATTGCTTCGGCACCATCGACGGGTGCGAGCGAAGCCTGCTGTAATACTGCTGCATCTGGGAGGGAACGATGTAAATAGTTGGACTTGTAAGCAGCTCATTCGGGCAGCAAAAAGAGATTTGGCGGAAGTGCTGAGAATGTTCCCTCAGGTTATTATAATGTGGTCTGACATAATTCCAAGGCCGGTGGGCGGGGGGCAGCGGCGATGGTCCAGGGGGTTAGCGAAGGTCAATCGCCAGATTGGGCGGTGGGCATGTCAGCATGGGGGGTATCAGATTATGCACTCCTGGGTAGATGTCGATTGTGCTGGACTTTATCGCCAGGACGGTGTGCATTTATCACAGGTGGGAGTGGACCTGCTGTTAAATGACTGGCAGGAGGCCTTGGAATGTGTGGTACAGTGGGAGCCGCGATGGTCGCAGCTTTAAGGGGGGGGCGGCGCACGGGCGTATGTGCCCTACGCCGGGTGGCGGGATCCGGGAGGTTTCCGGGGTCCGGAGCCTTAAGCTGGAATGGGGGTGGGGGCGGGTGCCCCCAACCCGGGTGACCCCTGGCTGGTCTTTGCTAGTAGTATGGCGAGACCGGGGAAAAAGGGGGGTTGGATTTGCCGCTGGCTCGGCCGCGGCGGGAGTGGAATGAGCTCACCTTGCTAGTAGTATGGCGGTTGAGGGCTCATTCCGCTCGGGAGTTGGTATGATATTAAGAAGTTGGTTGTTGAAAACAATGTTTGGATTGTATTAAAAAATTAATAAAGCTGCGACCATTTGAGCCAAAAGATCAGTGTATATGTATTTCTTATGGGTACGGTGTTTGGCGGGACGGGAAATAAAAGGGGTGGAGGGTCGGGGGGGGGGGTAGAAGCGGGGGCCACCGGGTCCGACCTGCCTGGGTTATGGCGAGGCCGCGGGGCAGGGTCCCTAGCGGCCGTAGTTAACCAGGCGCGCGGCCCGGTGCGGGACCCTGCTCACGGCCTGGAAGGAGGGCGGGGGCAGGAGAGTAATTTAAAGTCATTGGCTCGCCCTGAATATAGAGGTGGGCGCGAGCCAATGAGGAAACAAGAAAGGGGGGGATTTAAAAGGAGCGCGCGGCGGCGGCGGTCCCTTTACGAGACCGGTAGCGGGGGAGGAGGACGGCATCTTACGCCCGCCCCCCCCCGGCATAAATGCAAAGGGGGTGGGTTGTCGCCGCTGGTTGGGGGGCTGGCGGGATCCCGGTGTTTCCCGGGGTCCGGAGCCTTAAGCTGGAATGGGGGTGGGGGCGGGTGCCCCCAACCCGGGTGACCCCTGGCCGGTCTTTGCTAGTAGTATGGCGAGACCGGGGAAAAAGGGGGGTTGGATTTGCCGCTGGCTCGGCCGCGGCGGGAGTGGAATGAGCTCACCTTGCTAGTAGTATGGCGGTTGAGGGCTCATTCCGCTCGGGAGTTGGTATGATATTAAGAAGTTGGTTGTTGAAAACAATGTTTGGATTGTATTAAAAAATTAATAAAGCTGCGACCATTTGAGCCAAAAGATCAGTGTATATGTATTTCTTATGGGTACGGTGTTTGGCGGGACGGGAAATAAAAGGGGTGGAGGGTCGGGGGGGGGGGGGTAGAAGCGGGGGCCACCGGGTCCGACCTGCCTGGGTTATTCTCTTTCTATTTGCACCTATTATTTTACTTATTTATTTAATTATTGATCATGTTTATGTGTTTTGAGTGATCTGTTCTTTTATGTTCTCAGTATTTATATATTTATGTTTTTAGCATATGCCAGACAAACCCCTGACGTAGGGTATCGGGTTGTCATTGGTTCACAGAAATAAAGCTCTGTCTTTCCACAATATCACGTCTTGGACTGGTTTCTGCATCTTACGTGATATCTGCTTCTGTTGTGTTGCATCTCAAACGTCTTTAAAGACATCCCCAGGATAGCATTTCAGAACCAAGACATCTAATAGCATTAATGGTTAGGGTAGTGGCTTAAGAGCAGAGTGGTCAGGATTCAAATCACAGTGTGGGCCTTTGTGATCTAAGGCTAGTCAGTTAATTCTCCATCTTCTCTACACTCTTTGGATGTTTTATGGTGAAAACCAACACTTTCCTTATGCCTATTTGTGCCTGGAGCAGATATAAACATTAACATGCCTGCAAACGTCTCCGATGTTTCTGAGATCGAACAGGGACATGCAAATACACTGCCACTCTCTGCCACACCCCTGTGCTTACTTTAATGTCCCTGCATCGGAGACATCTGCAAACCTTTTTTGTGGAATGACTAGACGTTGAGTGCACATCTTCAGATGAACAAATCATGACTAAACCTTTTAAATGACCCTCATAGGCATTCCTGAGGACATGCTGTGAGTGGAGCTGGGGTACAGCTCTGATGTATATATGCGTTTTATTAAATGCATGTGTGCAAACAGAGATTACATGCAAACACCTGCTTTGGAGAAGGTGCAATTTTGTGTGAGAGGATTTGTATAGTTCTGGTGTTAGCCTTGAGTGTCTATATTATAAAGGCGCATAGGCATCTATGTTGCCTTTATATAATATCTACAAGAACAAATACACCCACAATAAGCAGTGAGGTACACCAAAATTTAATACAACATAAAAGGACCATCAGAAATATAATTGCATTAATGGTGACTGCCACATTGATGACCCAACTCAATGTCGTTTCATTGTCTGCATCAAGGGATCAATACTGTGGCTTTGCCAGTGATTCTTCATTAACAACAATTCTTTGCTAGCAGCACAAACACACTTCAGCATTTCTTCTTCTTAAATTTAAAAAGATTATACACTTATTTCAAAATGCTGAATTCAACATCTATTCATATCTCAAACAAATTCTGAATTTGGCTATTCTATCTAAACTCATGGAACCTAACAATATTGAGGTTGAATAAATGTCACTGTGTTAAATGGAATGTAAAAGACTCCGCCCATTAAAAAGGAGGGATTCTAGATCTCATTTTTGACCCATGTTACTTACATGTTATCTTACATTTTTGTACCCATGTTACTTATTAAGCAGTCACCTCCAACCAGCACCAGATATCTCCCCAGTTTCCTGATCTCATCATGCTGTGATTACCTTGACTTTGCCACAAGACACCGCCAATCACAAAGATGTATATCCACATAACAACAAGGGTTGATTTAAACTCTTTGAAAAACAGTCCTTCCTACAAGAGGTATGTCCACACCTAGATATGGAAGCACCCAACATAGATTACCTGATCCACAATTGGAAAAATATGATTGCCATCACTGCTATTGCTCCTCTAAACAAAAATAAAGCCTAACAATCAACCACCAATGATCCCCCTGGTACTACAAGAATGAAAAGGAACTAAAATTAAAAATCAGACAAATTGAAATGAGATGGAGAAGCAACAAAGGACACCAAACTCAGAGATGAATACTCAGCTAAACTGAAGGAATACACCTCATTAATTAACAAATGTAAAAGAAAGTACCATTGAGATATTATCATGAGCTCACTTAACAACCTCAGAGGGCTAGTCACTATTGCAAACTCGCTCAGAAAAGACCCCAACCAAGACACTAATATCAGCACAGTCCCAAGCCTTAACCCACAAGCAATGGCTAACTATCTTCATAGTAAGTACAACCCCTCTCACTCCAATACAATTACTACACAGGCTCCAACCATTACTTAAAATCACATCCACAAATGGGAAAAATTCAAAAAGATAACAGCAGAGAAACTCAAAGACATCATATTGAATATTAACACTACTACATCTCCATTAGACCCTTGCCCAGTGTCGTGAATTAAGATTGCAAGAGCTGACTTATCTCCAATGATTCTGAAGATAGTCCATTCTTCACTTTCTCAAGGCTACATGCCCTCCATCCTTAAGAAGGCTTCAATCAGACCAATCTTAAAAAAATCATCACTTGACCCAACAACACCCACTTCTTTTAGACTTACCTCGAATATACCTTTCATTGCCAAGATAATGAAAAATGTAGTACAGCATCAACTACAAGAACACATTAATACACATACAGCTTTAGATCCTCCATGCCATAGTGTCAAGACACTTCTTACAACCCTATTCGATTCGATATTCGAGGTATCAAAAAGTCTGGACAAGGCATTGTCATGATATTCCTCGATATTTCTGCTGCATTTGACTTCATAAACCACCATACTCTCATAACCAGACTACAGGAAATTGGCCTCCACATGATGACATTGGATTGGTTTAAACTATACCTAACAGATTACCAGCATCAAGTCAAAGTTGGTACATTCACATCAAATACATTCAAGCAAAAACAGGGTGTAGCTCAGGGTTCTACACTGTCCGCCCTCATTTTTAATATTTTCATCCAACCAACATCACAATAATAAGAAAACAGCATGTCCAATACCACATCTATGTGGATGACATTATGATCTACCCACCTTTCTCAACAAGAAGCCTTGTCTACACAACTATAATATCATGTTTGAATCCACTCACATAATGTCTCACAAACCTGAACCTCTCGGTAAACTATAATAAATCTGAAGTGCTCCATGTAACATAAGACTCAACTTTCACCTCCCTAGCTAAGCTAAGAATTAACAACAATTAACAGATGGACATTTAAACAGAAGTTAAATATCTGGGTATTACGATATATCAGAACTTAAATATGCTATTACTTATCAAAAGAACAACTAACTCAGCATACCACAGGATGAAGATATTACAAAATCTACATCCATTACTGGATATAGATGATTTTATATCTGTCTGTCAAGCTATAATAATACCACACCTAGATTATTGTAATATCTTATATCAAGGCCTCCCAAAATATACGCTATACCCATTACAGATGGCCCAAAATACAGCCACCTGAATAATAACCAATGCATCCAGATATGATCGCATTGTACCTATATTAAAGAACCTTCATTGGCTACCAATAACACTAAGGGGTATGTTTACTAAACAGTCTTAATGTTACCGGAGCTAGATGCAGCGTTACTGTGAGGAATGTCATATAAGGTAGTGGGTGTTCTGGTCTTAAGGTAGCAATCGCGGGCTATCGTGTGATAAAGTGTGCCGTGCCCATTATCGTGCGATAGAGGGAGCCGTGCACATTACCACACATTAACCTTAACTTCGCGTGCTGATCTGCAATCACAGCAGCAGAAGTGTAGCACACTGGTAAATACAATGACTGCTGAGACAGGGGTCATGAGTTCAATCTCCCAGTGGACATAATGAATAAGGGTGGCCAAGGCAATTTCTTTTCCTGCTTGAAACAGTCCAACAGTCTATGCTGCCAGCTAAAAATACCCGCACCCCAGTGCCATAACCTAATGCACCTTTTAGGGCGCACCAGAAGGCGCATCCTAAACCACCACGTCAGCCAAGGCGGGTTATAATGTGCTGCAGAGGGCATGTCGAAAGGTTGTCAACCCCCAAGGCACCATATTAGGTGCCCCATAAGCTGGCTGAATCTAGGGTGTGGCTAAAGATGCCCCAAGGTTGCATAGGTGACTCAAGAAATGTTGGCCAAGGGCAGTAAGTACCCCCAAGTTGAAAAGCAAGAAAGGCATGGGCCAAACACAGATGTAACCCTAACACTGCACAGAGCACCAAGGAAAGACAATGCACAAGTGATGGAAGGAAGTAGATCTGAGCTGATGGATCAGACAAATCTGCATCCAGCCCATGTGGCAGCTGGAAAAATGGACAAACATATCGGGGGCAGCTGTAGCGATGCACAGGATGATGGTAATGTACCGAGCAACAATGACAGTGTGTGGCAGAGGATGGGAAGATGTGTCCAGCAGAGGAGGTAGAGGTGGCAGGATAGGTGCAATGACAGGAGGACAGAGGAGTAGCAGAGCACACACAGGAGAGGCAACCAGGAAGAGCTGCAATGCAGAAACGTGTACTAGTGCAGGACATGGGGTAGCAGCTTGCACATCAGGGCAGGACGGCACACAGCTGGCAGACACACATAGACGGACAGAAGGATGGTTGGCAACTGTGATAAGGGTACAATGTGCTAACAGCACAGATCTGCCCAGATATGACTATTACAGGAATGAAAAGTAGCTGTGCAGGACAGGCATACAAATGAAAGAGAACAGCAAGGAATCAAACCTATGACCATCAGCACAAATGTCAGTGCACAAACCGGTAGGCTACACCACCAATGTGAGGTCATTAGCAAAGGCTGCATACAAGAATACTGCAGGGCATCACACAAGAAGCCTGCTTTCTTCCAGGATAGGCAAACCTCCAACAGAAACCATGATGGAATGCACATGCAGATCTGATGTGTACAGCTCAGATCACAGTCTGTAATTGGGACCAGAGCCACATATAACTACATGCACACACACAATGAAATGTTATGCAGTGGATACAGCATGCAAAAGAGGAAAGAACTTAAACCCAAAGGGTGGCAGGGGATGCTCTGTGGAGCAGGGCAAAATATGGAACAGAACAGAAGCATGTGAGAATAGAACCTGCAAACAGGTGTGCCACAGACCAGCTGAACCACAGCAATGTCAATCCCCCAAGTGGACTGCCTATATGAATGCTACAAAGAAAGACACATATGTAACAGCTAATATGCTCAGCTGGCGGTATTATTGCGGGACGAAGTAAGTCCTTCAAATTATGATCTCTCTGCAAGACACATCGGATCTTTTTATTATCCAGCCCGGGGATTGCAGCCAAAACATTGCCATGCTTATGCAAAATTCTCTGCAGATCACCACTTAAGGGAGAATATCTGGTGATAAAATTAACATGAGAATCACTCTTATCAATCCGTTCTCGGTCAGGATCTGCTTTCAACAATAACGATCGATGATTAAAGAGTGCTCTAGTATATGCTCGCTGCACTACTACCTTCGGATAACCACGCTCAAGGAAATCAGATTGCAGAACCTGAGCTTTCCGTTTAAAATCCTCCTTATCAGTACAATTCCGTCTAAAGCGTAAGAATTGTGAAAAGGGAAGCCCGGTCTTTAAACGTGGAGGATGCATACTTCCGAACTGTAGAAAAGTGACCCTATCCGTCGGCTTCTTAAAAACTGTAGTGGCCCACCCCCCCCAGAGTGCGCATCACACAGACATCCAGATAATTAAGAGTGTCAGAATGGTATACAGAAGTGAAGTTAATATGTATATCACAGGTATTAAGCCACCCCAAAAAAACTTCCAGCTGTGCTAGTGTACCTCGCCATAAAAGAAAAACATCATCTATAAAACGTTTCCACAATACTATATGAGTAGAATATTCAGACGAGACCACCCACTTTTCCTCAAAAAACCCCATATAAAAATTTGCTATAGATGGGGCGCATGTAGTGCCCATAGCAACTCCTGAGTTTTGCTGGTATAATACCCCTTGAAATACAAAATAATTTCGATAGACAGCTAGCCTGGCTAATTTGAGAAGAAACTCCCTCCTCAATTCTGTCATATCATCATATTGGCTAAGGGCTCTATCTATCACTACTAGGGCTGCCTCCTGCGGGATATTTGTGTATAGGGAAACGACATCTAATGTCACTAGCAAAACATTGGGTTGGTTCACTAAGGGGTGATAATTCTCAAGGATATTCAAAAAGTGAGTGGTATTTCTCAAAAACGAAGGTATTGAGGGAAGAAGAGGACGTAAATGTGAGTCCACAAAAATTGACAAAGGCTCCAAAACACTACCCCGGGTAGACACAATGGGTCTACCCGGTGGCCTTGATAAATTTTTGTGGATCTTAGGGACCAGGTATAGCTTTGCCGTACCAGGTGCTTTTGGATTCAAAAATTGATATTCTTGTTTGGTAATGAGATGTTGATTAAGCGCCTCCAGAGTCAAACACTTGATTTCTCGTTGAAGTTCCGGAAGAGGATCACAATGTAAACGTGAATAAACAGTAGAATCCTATAGTTGTGATAAGGCCTCTGAAATATAATCTTCCTTCGCTAAAACTACTACCGCTCCACCTTTATCAGCTCTCCTTATCACGACATCCGAGCGGGCCCGTAAAACCCGTAGAGCCTTGTTTTCTTCCGGACTAAGTGCTGTACGTTGCAACTTGCGAGTAGTTTCCAACAACTCAACATCACGTAATACGAGTTGTTTAAACACCTCTAATGCCGGATGAGGACAACCTGGTGGAGACCAGGTGGATTTAAGAGGTAGTTTAATCCTCTTGAAGCCTGACCCTTGTAGAGGCACCCCAGCTTGATCAGCACCTACAGAGGAAGCTTCTGAAAAGTAGTTCTTTAGCCATAATTTTCTCATGAAAGCCTCCAAATCGATCCTAAATTGAAAAGAATCAAAATTAGTCCGAGGCACAAATGACAAGCCTTTATTCAATACAGCCAGTTCAGACAAGGAGAGATCTTTTCCCGATATATTCACAACCAGATCATTATAAGATGTTAAAGTTGGCATAAAGTTCATTTTTTCTTTGTCGCCGTACGTTGTTTCAGACGATCGGATTCCTTTTTCTTTCTTCTTCCATTGGTGTCGTCCTCTAAAAAATCCCCACTCTCTTTAGAGGATCGAGTGGAATCTGTGGAGGCTACTTCATCCGAAGTGTCCCCAAAGTTAACACGTTTTCCTGTTTTCTTCATTTTCCGTTTATTATTCATCCAAGGATAAATATAACCAACAATGTAATCCATGTGATCACGTTTAAATTTTCTCAACTTCGCTGTCATCACTTCCTGATGGAAAGATTCAAGCTACTTTTTAATGTCCTCCATTTTAAGGGAAAAAAACCTCTCTGATTCCAGTGATTTTAAACTGGCCTCCATCACGCTCAGCTCCTCTACTATTTTATCCAAATCATGTTTTGCCGTATCCACAATCAAGACCATAAGGTCAAGAGAACACTTATTCAATATCTGATTCCATTGCTCAACAAACTCGACCTCCATCGCTGGCTTTCTAGGCTCCTTATAAACCCGCAAACCTCTCGGTATCTGCTGGCGGTTAATGTACTCTATCAAGGAGAACCGATGCAGTTCCATACGTTTCTTCTTCTTCTGGAGTTTCAAAAACGCCTCCCAAGTCACCTCATGGGAGGAACTAAGCTGAATATCCAACTGAGTAAAAGGGGTCTTTTCTTTAGTCAAACTGATAATGTGGTCATGAGTAAAACTCAAAATGTTCTTCCAACCTTCCGGACCAGCCATCATTGTGTTCACACAAAAAATCTATTGGTCACTGAACGATGAATACTCTCAAAAAAGCAAGATATATCGTTCACTACTAACTGTTATGAAGGATCAGAATTAACATACAAGGTCTCAGTAGAAAATAACACTGCTGCTTCTAGGTTTACACATGATGTCAGCATTTGTGTTGTATCACATCAATGACCTCATGCGTATGATATCAAAAAAGAAATACCTCAGTCCCTATATTCTTAAAATATTATACTCATCTTCGTCAAAGGACTGAGCAAAATCTTCTAATACACATATGATCCCAACGTACAGTCCCGGTACCAGCCAGACGTTTCATGAGGTCATTGTCTCAGTAGAAAATAACACTGCTGCTTCTAGGTTTACACCTGATGTCAGCAATTGTGTTGTATCACATCAATGACCTCATGAAATGTCTGGCTGGTACGTTCAGTAGTTGTTAGTGAAACACACTCTCGCAGTGCGCAGTGCGTTGTTACGGGCGTAGCCCCGTGAGTAGGTATGTGCGTTGGTATGTGCGTACAATCATGCGTGGGTACGTGTGTTTTTACCAGCGTGGGCACCTTATAGTACAGACACTTTAGGGTGTCTTGCACCTATGCACTATGCTAACAGATGTACGTGTGATGGCCTATGGTTTATCAGAGCCTGAGAGCAGGCGCTGGATCTTCCCAGGGTTGGATTGTGCCAGTCACACCCATGATGCACTGCACATGCAAATCAGCTGTCCACAGATACACACCATGGGGAATGCACCCCCACAGCACCTCGGCCTGGTAGGGGGAAGTGACCATGTGCACCCCCACAGCACCTCGGCCTGGTAGGGGGGTACTGACCGTGTGTTGTACTGGCACAGAGTAGCTACACACCGTCACATTGTGCGGGTACTGTGCTCACCCTGAGGGTGCAGTGAGGCGCCCAGCACCAGGTCCACAGCACAGTCCATGGCAGAGGTCCAAAGCACTGTTAATGTGTGAGATAGGTAGTTTCTGCTGAAACACCTTGGATATCTCTATCTGTTTCAGGCAGGTATAGCCCCCATGGACCCCTAGGTGCGCCCCCAACAATAGATCCACATTCTACCTCCCTGCAAAGGTGGCAATAGAGGGAAACATCAACCCCGGTCCTACTGAGGAACAGACCCAACGACCCAACGACCCACCCCCCCACCGGGCAGCCAATGCAGCTCTATACACATCCATAACACAATAGCAGACAGACATTAGGCCTGGATATGGTAAGCTGCACCCCACCACTATCTGATATTCTCCTGCTGCAAGCCACTACCATCACAACACATACCAGCTGCAAACAGCCTGCTAGTTAATCAATAGTGCATGTGCCCAGTGGAAATGCATGCACCCAGAACTGGGATGTCAGCAAACACAGCAAGCAGATAAATCAGTGACTGGGCCCCAAAAGAAAACCCATATCTATCACATGAGAGAAATACTATATAGCACTATGGGGGTGCCTAGCCATGCTGTGGTCACTGCACAATCAGGGTGAGAGTGATCTCTCAGCAGGACATACTGAGGTCACTCTGTCTGTGTAGGTGGTGGCCGGGCACTAAAATGTCCCAGTCAGTGCCCTATGCCCTGTGCAGATGCACCCTGGCCAGGCCACCCTGTCCGGCCTATACCCATGGTACCTTGCTCCTCATTATGCACATTGGCAGCCCAATACTGGCAACATTGCTGGCAGTGTGGGCTGTGGAAGGTGTTTGCAGCCACCACACACTGGATAGTCAGACAGCCACCCCCACACCTATGCCAGCATTGTGCTACTATAGAGGTGTTCAGCAGCCATACCCACCACACCAGTCCTGGGCACAGTACAGGCATGGATATGGTATGCAATACTGTTGGGGGTCACTCCCCAGGGTGGTAAACACTATCAGAGACCAGACCTGCAGCACACACCGCAGACATCAGAATGATTGTTATGGTGGAGCTCAATGAGCAAAATGTGCTTAACGTAGGAATTGATATCTGCCAGTTATCATAGGAAACGTTTGATAACTGTGTACCATATACCCAGGTGTAGGGTGGCATTGCTAGGGTATGCAACTGGTAGTATTGGGAGATACAGGCAGGGCCCAATGTCCTGCCTCTCCAGGAGGCATTGGCCAATGGGGCCTGTGGGTGTGGGTGTGGGTGTGTCTGGCCCTGTTGGCTGCTGCTGTTCGGCAGAGTTTCCCAACTCCAGTCCTGGTGTTCCAAACACTATTCGGGTTTTCATGCTGTCCCTCATAAATATGCATGAGCTACATCTGCATACCATGGGGGTGGTGCATAGATATGCAGCACAGGCATCTTTATTAGAGGCAGCATGGAACCTGAATGGTGTGGGGCCCTCCAGGACTGCATTTGTGAGACTCTGCTCTAGGTAATGCGCCTGTTTATGGTGTCTGTGTTTGCTGTGGTAAAATATAGGTGTATTAACCATGTGTATGTTCTCTGCAATAAAGGAGTGTCTTTACTATCACTGTTTAGTGGTGGGTAAAGCTATGGGGACTGGGTTGGCAGGAGCCCCAGCTGGGATTTGAACCTGTGACCCTCTGGTCTTACAGGCACTGGCTGTGTCCGTTGCACCACACTGTGGCCACAGAGATAGTGCAGTCCCTGGAGGTAGGAAAACTGGCCTGACGAGTCAGAAACCCTACTCTGCACAATTTTACTGTGGGCTCATTTACCTTGTATGAAGACAAACGTGCACATAAACCTCAAAAAAGACCTCGAAAAAAGGGGCACACACCCATAACCAAGCTGGGCAACAATGATATCATTGGGCAACATTAAAAAACACTCTCAGGAAAGCTCCAATAAAATGAAATGCTTTTTGAAAGGGTCTACGGAGTGTAGACCCTTCCACACATCATTTCATTTTTTTGGAGCTTTCCTGGGAGTGTTTTTTATTGTTGCCCATTGCTATCACTTTTGCCCAGCTGAATTATAATTTTTACACTGTTTCTTGTGGTCATTTTAAAGTTTTATTTGCAATTTTGTTCTTTGCACATGTATCACACTGCTCACGTTTTGTAGGTTTCCCCGGTTTTGCTGTACATTGCTGACGGAAATGGTTTCTCTTCCCTTTAATATGCCTTTAACGACAGGTTTTCATTCGCGTTGGAATTGAGCTCTGCACTTCAGCGCGTTAGGGTGAGGGGAGCCCCTCCCCGCCCACTCTCCGCCCATTGACCCCTTCTCTCCGCCCACTCTCCACCTTCTGCGCTGTTTTAACGCGCCGCGGGGCTTTACGATCGTTAACTACGGTTAACGCGCGTAGTATGACGTTAACGGTCGTTGGCGCGTGATTACGCATGTTATACTGCACTTACGATCGTTAACGTCGTACAACGCGCGTTATTCATGTTTACCGCAGTTTAGTAAACAAACCCCTAAATATATGATGTTGTCAGTCTGTGAAGTTATTTGCTAAAATAATTGTATTGCTCTTGTCTTAAATTTGCATCCTAGTAAAGTGTAGCTTTCCATTAAGGTAGCTTTGAAAAAAATAATAATTTTCTGCAAAAGTACAGCTTATGTGAAAGAGCATTTAATCCATTTATCATAAAATCATCACTTGAAATCCCTAGGTTTGAACAGACATCAGAATGACATTTGATGCATGACTGTTTCAGCGCATTCCATTATGTTGAGTAATTCGACATATTGATGTATCCATGCATTACTCAAGCAAATTCAGAAAGATAGGTTTTGGTAAAACACATTATTGGAGAAGGGTTCTATTCGTTAAAACAAACATCATAAAGAAGGAACTTTTTCCACATATAATTTCTTGTTTGTCTATCACATACATTTTTAGCTTTTTTCGTTGGCTACTTTTTTCCGTGTAATCTGTGGGCTAGGTACATGAATAACAGTAACTGCAATGTCTCCAAGCTGCATATTACCTCACTTATAGCCATACCAAAATTGGAAATATGAGAAAACGTGGATCATGCATAAGTTACTAGCTCATACCTTTAATTGTATTCATGTTCTGAGCTCACCTTCCATTCGTCTATCCTTTCAAGTCCAGTCCTACAAACAGCTCTATATCTTGTTTCCAGGCTCACACAATATTCCCCTCCCCTCTCCCTTCCCCAACAAAATAGATGGTCTTCTGCTTCCTTGCCTTCTTACTATGTACAGTAATTCGCCTTGAACTGCTGCTAGAACAGTGTGAGCTAAATTCAAAACATAATAACAGTATCTAAGACATTTGCTGCCTTTGGTTCCAGGCTAAAGTCTAACCTTTTCTACCTTGAGATCTTGATTCCTAATCGCTTGATTGTTTCCATTCTAGAGCACTATGGGCCCGATTCTGTGAAGTGGATAGCGGGGCTGTTCGTCCAGGTGGGTCATGCAGCCCCACTGTCTGTCCCAGCCGTATTCCGCAACACACTCCTCCCGCACGCCCAGAGCAGCAGTGTGGGGTGAGCCAGAGGTGGGCGGAGTGTGGGCACAGTAGGGGTGGGCCGCGGTAGCAGTATGTACAGGGCTAATTCCTTTCACGGTCCTGTACGTCCTGCATGTGGAGGTCAGACGTGCTGCTTATTCCATCGCAGAGGTGGAATAAACAGCTGAAAAGCCACTGATCGGGCCCAGGAACACCCCTCAAGGCTGGGAGCAGCTTCCAATAGATCCTTGTCACCTGATCTGGCCCCGGATGCCCTGCCAAGGGTTGGGAAGTTGGAAAATGGGGGTCAGTGCTGTGGTGGGCTGAACGGCATTCAGAGAGGATATCCCTACAGGGATGCAGGGGCACGCTGGGCTGTCTCAGGGCCCGATTCTGTACCCACAGGAACATCAGGTTCCCATGGTGCAGAATCGGGTCCTAATAACCCATCCTGCTCGGGGGCATTCAGATGGCCCAGATGTGTCCCTTCTGGGATTGAGTTCCACCCTAGGGACCTATTCATTAAGCAGCACTATTTCCAGCAGCATTCTTCCAAATATAAAGCTCAAATTAAACTGGGAACTTGTCCCCAGTTCGCTGAGATGATTTTCTGAAGAATAAAACCATGGTAATAGGGCCACATTATGGAGAGCACTGTTTTTTGAACATGAATGAGATTTCATATAAATTAGGAATGTACATTCGGTTTCCGGTTTCAGTTTGGAAAATCATATCTGCTTAATAAAACATGGACTAAATCAATTTTATGCATTAGATCTTCCAAATGTGTATAAAGATGCTTTATGTGATAATTGTTTATTTTAATTGTGCTAAATTTTACAAGCATTAATTTCTCAAAAGACCAAAAAAGTTAGAGAATCAGTAAAAAAAATCCCAAAATGATTGAAAACAAACCATGATTTTTTTTCCATTTGCAGCTTAATAGAAGTATCTAATGCTATTCGTTCACACTGACGAATCCAAAGTTAAGGAGCAGTCAGAATCCAAGATGGCACCAGTGCTTCAGCTGCTGACTACTTTGAGCTCTCCCTGAAAATTCCTCTTTTCTTTAAAACGAAATGGAACAACTAGGTTTCTTTTATAAAATTATCTCACACATAAAAACACATGGAAAATAATAATGTGTTTATTTGTAGATGACTTTAGAGAAGGCAGGTTCACAGGATGAGTTTGGGTGGAATGTAGGTGTAGTCATAATTTACATGCATATTTTATAAAATATACACATTCTTCCAAGTAGACTTAAATAGCTGTGGCTTTAATCCTGCTTCTATTTCTTCTGTGCTCATATTTTATAAAGAAATATAGATGCTAAAAATGCAGGAGGATGGGAAGAAATTGGACATTCGCCTACCCTATTTGATGTTTTCTGTCCATGAGGTACCTCATAATTCCAACAAGTTTTTGCCTTTTGAGTTGCTCTTCGGAAGATGGTCAAGAGGCAAATTAGACATGGTAAGGGAAATCTGGGAAGAGGAACCCTATGCCAGGAGTAATTTGGTGGAGTACATTATACAAATGCAAGACTAGATGAGAAAAGTCAGAGAGGTGGCTAAACTCAGTCTAGAAAAAGCCCAAGCCGAGCAGGCCAAGGGCTGCAATTGGGCAGCTGTGTGCCACACCTTCTCTGTGTCCCGGTTAGGTTTAGTCTTGCTGACCTCAAGTTACTCTGTAAATGGCAGGGGCCCTATGAGGTGGAAGAGAAAGTGGGGCCTGTTAACTACAAGACTGCCCAGCTAGATAAATCAAAGAAAATCAAAATTTACCATATTAATCTATTGAAAAAGTGAACTCCAGCAATGGCTGTGATGGTACAGGGAGATTATTTTGGGCTGGAAATGTTAGCCCCATTAGATCCAGCTCAAGCCCTGAATGGAACAAGCTCTCTGCTGCCTAGAGAAGAGATTAAGAAGGTTTGATCCACCGGAAACTAAAGATGTTCTCCACCCACCCAGGATGAACCCATCCATCATTACTGACCCTGGGGAGGTTATCCGGAAATGACTCCATCTGATTCCATAAACCCGGTGACAGGCCATCACCATGGAGCTAGAAGAGATGCTTAACCTGGGAAATATAGAAGAGTCTGAGTGACTAATCGTCACCCATCATATTGGTTCCAAAACCCAACAGAGGCATTAGATTCTTTATTGTCTTCAAGATGGTCCATGCAGCTTCAAACTGGAATCATATCCGATGCCCAGAGTAGAGGAGCCTGACTCAGTGGAGTATACTTTATATCAATCTTGGATCGGACCAAAGAATACTGGCAGGTGCCCTTGACTCTGGTTGCCAAGGAGAAGACTGCTTTTTCATCACCACAAGATATGTTCCAGTTTACAATACTGCCCTTTGGATTACACAGGGCTCCTACCATATTTCAATGCCTACTCGCATACCTTGATGACATCGTCATCTACAGCAGAGACTGGACCACTCATCTAACCCAAGTACAAGCCATGCTGCCAAGCTTCTTCTGGTGTTCAAACTCTCTTTTGAACAGCCCTTTTCTGTATACATCAGACCAAATGAAAATAGCCATTTATGTCATAGGCCCTGCTTCATCAGGAACTTAGTTACCTCCCTCATTGCTCTTCTTTTTTACAGTATAATGTTTGTTTATGCAATTTCTTGATATACTGCCCAGACTGAAGGGCATCAGAGAGGTTTACACACACTACAATCAGGTATTAGATACATTTCCTCATCCTCGAAGGGCTCACAATCTACATGTGTACCTGAGACAACAGAGGGTCAAGTGGCTTGCCCAAGGCTACAAGCAATACCTATAGGACTAGAAACTCCAGTCCCTCTGGCCTGGGATAACTTGTTCCAACCACTAGGCCATATTATCCCACTTAATTTGCATATCAAGAGTGACTTCATGGCTCTGGGAGAGAGGGTGAAGCATATAGCTGCTCAGGCGGTGTTCTCCTCAATAACCCTGTTGAGGGTAGAATCTGAGGCAGAGAATCTCACATTCTAGTGATCAATGCATGGCTGTGTGGATGGAGTCATCAAGAGTGTTTTTTGTTTTCTGGACCATGGGATGATCTTTCAAGGACTGTTGAGCAGAGATGTCATCTACCTATCCAAGAAGGGTCGACATGTCTTCCCCAGCAGTCTGGCTAACTTCCTAAAGAGGGCTTTAAACTAGATTTGTTGGGGATGGGTGAAGAAAGCACCCAGGCAACTGAAAGAAAGCCATCAGGTAAGTAAAACAAATATCTCTGTAGACATGTGTAAAAAGGACAACATCTGGAAAGCGGTGTGAATTAATGCCTGTAGTATGGGAAATACGATTCCAGATATTGAAGCTTTAATGATCGAGGCTGACTTGGATTTCACAGCAGTTAGAGACATGGCTTATGGAGAACTATGACTGGGATGTAATTATAATAGGCTATAATTTATTCAGGAAAGACAGTCTAGGAAAAAGGAGGAGTGGCAGTGGCACTATATGTAAAAGAAAATATTAAAGCTACAGAATTGCAGGGCTTATGAGAGAAGGGGGAGGCATTGTGGGTTAAACTGGAAAGAGGAGATGGGGCATCCATTTGTATTGGTGTTATATACAGACATGCTTCACAGGCAGAAGAAGTAGACAGAGATTTATTTGAAGAAATTCGCAGTATTGCTATAAAAGAAGAGGTATTGCTAATAAATGATTTAAATATGCCAGATATTGATTGGGACACCCCTGATGCAGTGACATCTAGAAGTAGGAAGATCCTAGATTCTTTACAGGGAAAGCTATTCTGGAAACAGATAACAGAACCCACTCATGAGTGGGCCATACTGGACCCGGTGCTAATGAATGGGGAGAGTGTTTCCAATGTCATAGTAGGTGATCACTGTGGATCCAGTTATCATCGGATGGTGTGGTTCAGTATTAGCTCTAGGGATGATAAAGCCCAGTCAAAAGTAAGGGTCCTAGACTTTAGGAAAGCTAAATTTGTCAAGATGGGACCTCAAGCAGTCGTTAGCAAGATGGGAACAGCTGAAAGATGTAGAAAAGCAGTGGGCTAAACTGAAAGGGGATATTTTAAGGGCAACAAATCTTTTTAATAGGAAAGTAAGTAAATGTAAAAGGAAAAGGAGGCCACTATGGTTCTCAAAAGTAGTATTGTCAAACTGAAGAGTGAAGGGGATGAATATGTAGTAGCTGATGAAGATAAAGTGGAATTGCTTAACAAATTTCTGTTCTGTGTTCACGGATGATAAACAGGAGCAGAAGTGGACAATTTTCAGAAGACTGTTTGAAAGGACCTAGCTAAACTAAAAGACAAAAGGGCTGAATGGGATACATCTGAGAATGCTAAAGGAACTTAGGGAAGTTCTAGTGGCTCCCCTGTCTGACCTTTTCAATGCATCTTTAGAGTCTGGTGTGATCCCAGAAGATTGGAGAAAGTTGAATGTTGTCCCTTTATATGAAAGCAGAACTAAGGATGAGATTGAACTACAGGCCAGTTAGTCTGACTTCTGTGGCAAGTAAATTATTGGAAACACTACTAAAAGAGAGAATAGTGAGGTTTCTGGAGTCCAATGGATTGCAGGATTCAAGGAAGCATGGTTTTATCAGAGGCATGTCTTGTTAGACAAATCTCATTAATTTCTTTGACCTGGTGACCAGAGAGCTGGACTGAGGGAGAGCTCTAGATGTGGTGTACTTAGATTTCAGTAAAGTCTTTGACACTGTTTTGCATAGGTGACATAAATAAACTGAATGCCCTAGGGATACACCCTAAAGAGACTGACTGGGTTAGAAACTGGTTGAGTGGGAGGCGACAAAAGGTACAGGCAAATGGTTCTTACTCTGAGGAGAAGGATGTTGCCAGTGCTGTGCCTCCGGGATCTGCCCTTGGTCTAATTCTTTTTAACATTTTTAGAAGTGATATTGTGGAAGGGCTATCAGGTAAGGTTTTCCAAAATATACAATAGAGTAGACATCCAGGAAGGTGTAGATAACATGAGGAGGAAATTAGCGAAGGTCAAGAATCTGGCAGCTGAGATTTAATGCTAAAAAATGCAGGGCCATGCATTTGGGCTTCAAAAATCCAAGGGAGCAGTACAGTATAGGGGGCAAAGTGCTTCTGTCCATGAAAGATGAGCAGGACCTAGACATGATTGTTTCTGATGTTACTAAGGTGGCTAAACAGATAGAAAAGGTGATGATGAAAGCCAGAAGGATCCTTGGGTGCATAGGAAGAATGAACAGCAGGAAAAAAGGAGGCAATAGTGCTTCTGAATAAGTCTTTGGTGAGACCTCATTTAGAGTAATGTGTGCAATTCTGGAGACCACACCTTCAAAGGCATATAAACAGAATGGAGTCTGTGCAGAGGGTGGCAACCAAGATGGTCATTGGGTTTTACTATAAGGAATATGGAGAAAGACTTAAAGATCTAAATATGTATACTTTTGAAGAAAGGTGGGAGAGGGGAGATAGGAAAGAGACATTTAAATACTCGATGACATAAATGCACAGGAGGAGAGCCTCTTTCAGCTAAAAGGAAGCTCTGAAATGAGGGGGCATAGGGTGAAGGTGAAAGGAGATAGATTCAGGAGTAATTTTTTGTAAATATTTCCTTATGGAAAGAGTGATAGATGCATGGAATAGCCTCCCAGTGGAGGTAATAGAGAAACTGTATCTGAATTCAAGAAAGCATGGGATCTCTAAAGGAAAAGACTGTAGAAGTTAGTGGCTGGTATGGAAACACAGAAACATAGAAACATGACGGCAAAAAAGAGACCATATGACCTATCTAGTCTGCCTTTCCATATGAATTAGTATAATCCTTTTTTTTTCCTTTAGAAGATCTTCTGTGTTTGTCCCATGCTTTCTTGAAGTCATAGGGCAAACTGGATAGGCTGTATGATCTTTATGTGCCATCATGTTTCTGTTTCAACCAGCTTTCATCTAAATCACTACTTTCACTAAGTAAGGGGCCTATCATGATATCCCTAGACTGGTCATGCCTTGTTCTGCCTAGGTTGCAGTGTGCCTTTTCAATAATTACCTATTGGTCTTGCTCTCTCTGTTCCTCTGATGCTAGCACTGCTGCTCAGCACTCGCTTACAGTCTTTACATTGATGCGCCTCAAAGATTCCTCTTATCCTCAAGTTACTGTGTCTCGGGGGATTCTCAGGATAATCTGCTTTGTCATTGATCATCAGCTCTTGACACCCTCTCTGTAACTCACTTAAGACTTCCTCATGCTGGTCAACTTGGGCCTCTATATCCTCTACCTGACTTCCCAAATCTTCCACTTCTTGTTTCAACTCATGTTTCACTGATTTAAAATCTTTTTTTAGATCATCAAATCATCAGCGCAGTGCTCTCTGAGAGAAAATGCCGATCCCTTCAGACTCCTTCTTTTTAGACTCTCCATTATCCTTCATTGCTCTTTTGCTGTGCGATGGATCTTCTTTGGTATGGAGCACAGGGACTTAAACACTTCTAACTTCTTCTGTGCTCCTTGGTGCACTTTAAATGGATTACAGGAGAATGAGTTGTTCTTATTCATCTTGCTTATTTTAGCAAGCCCCATCAGAGCTCACAATTCAAATGGCCATTTTCCTCCCCTAATGTCACTTCCTCCCCCCTTGGAGTTTTTGTAACCTACAATTGTGTCGTCATGGGCTCCTTAAAGGCCTGTATTTCTTTCAGCTTGGGGTCCACAGCTTGGTACTTGACCATCATCTTGTCAGGCATCGGGGAATCAGACTTATGGTGCTTCAGCCCTAGGATACAGTGTATGGCACTTTCAGTTTTTTAGATTTGGCAGTAGTCCTGAAGGATAATTTCTGACCAAAACTAGGCTTTAGTGGGAACTGATGTTCTAGCTAAGATGTAGCACATGCATCTGCACAGACTGAGGTCCACAGTGCTCTTCCGCCAGTTCTCACAATTTTTGACCAATAAGCTTCCTAAGGTAGACTGACCATACTACAGTTTATCTCCTCCTCTCATATCATTTTGAATCTTGCAAACGTTTTCTTTTGCATATTTTTCAAATCCTTATGTAAAGCAGCTGCACAGTTCCTTAATGCTATACCTGACTCCAGTGGTAGGACGATATCCAGAGTTTCCTTCAGTTCATTAATCTTGAGTTTATTATGCTTTAGGCAATGTTTGAGCTGTACTAATTTAAACCTTTGTGCTTGGCTTTAATAGGTTTTTCAATATAAATAGAGAGAATATCTGACCCCACTAGTTCCTACTCTCCCCTTCCTCTACCATTAAGTTCAGGACAGGTTCAAATTAAATCTCGTTTGGCCCTCACATCTTTAACAGGCCCATCTGTCAATCAGAAAGCTATAAAAATTCCCCATAGAAATGTTTCCCATTAAAACATACAGTATTTGTATAGCACTAATTTTGATTTTACAGCTCCATTCCATGATTTAGCTTTTTAAAAATTGTCTTTAGTCAGTCATCAAAGTTACAATGTGAGAGAGATGATTGATAGATGGGGGAGGGGTATGGATGTGTGTATGGTGAATGAGTGGGGGGGGGAGGAATTTTGCTTTTAATTTAAGATATATCTTTATCTTTATTCAGTTTCTTGATAGATCGCTCAGGCCGGAGCATCAGAGCGGTTAACAATACAAAGGACTGCACATAGAGCAATGAAGGGACATGAACACCATTATCATTTAGGACAGAGAAAAAGAGGATAGAAAGAGCAAAGGATCAGAAAAGAGGCCAAAGAAAGTGTGGAGAGGGCAGCACAGGGAGACGGGGATCTGAAGGGAGGGGGCAGGGCGAGATTTATATTCAGCCACTTGGCGAAGGTATAATTTGAAACATCTAGTTGGGCGGAGCTACTGAACATCCACATAGAACTTGCAGCATCTAGACTGGGCATTTCAAGCTACACCTGCTATTTGTGAGGGACGCTAAGATGTCTAACTTAGATGTGTGAAGCCTGATTTTACATAAGGCATCTAGGTGGGAAAGAGAGATGACTTTGTCAAGACCACATTTTCCAATACATTTTACAAAAGCTCTCCTGAACACAGGTCCCGCTAACCAGATAAGCCTTTTGGAATACGGGGTCCTGTATTTTTAAAGTATACCTTAATTGCCATTGTAAAATCAGAAATGCATGCATACCTTTCTGGCCTGTCCACAACTCGCCTCCCTCTAAACTGTGCATGCTGCAGCTTTTACATATGTTAGGTGGTTCTCTAAAAATTGCTATTTAACCATGTAGGGCATTTGCAGGTGTGGATGTCACTATCTTCCACTTGTAAAAGTACACAAGCCTTCCAAAATGCTCCACTTAGTGGATAAATAAAACCAAATAGGCATATAAATTATGTGGGCAATTTTGCACATAACAGAACATGTTCCTAAAGGGGTAATTTTATAAGGAGTTGTAGAATGTTGTAGAAGTGAAGGATTAACATAGTGGTCAGAGCACTGGGTCCAGAACTAAGACCAGGGTTTGATTCCCACTAGCACTCCTTGTGGCCTTGGGCAAGTTACTTAACCCTCCATTGCCTCAGAAGAATCAAAGTTATCAATATCCCTGTTTAATGTACATCAACAAGTTTAAGTTATAATATAAACCACTTTGACTAAAGTGGTATAAAAAATCTGTTAATGGACACTTACACATGTACGTTAGAAAGTTCCTATTCTGTAAGTAAGCACGCCAGATTAATCGCATGTACTTATATTGAGGGCATGCAAATGGATGGAGCTTGCTTAGAGCATGGGGGGGGGGGGAGCACAAATTTACATTGGTAAATGATAAAATACTATATTTTATGCATTTTTTTGAGAAATCTAGGCAAAGGCATTTACACTAGCTCTAGGTCAGGTGTGAGTGCTGGCACCTAGATTTATCATGCTTTTTTTGACCACTTAGGCCCCTATTTTATAAAGTGCTCAGGTGCTTAACTTTGTTAAATATGCATTAATGACGCACAAGAAAACCCATACAAACTATGCATTCCTCCATATGCCTCTTATAAAATGACCTCATGCTTAAAAGTATATACAATGACAAGAACACTCGTACTTTTATGTTGCTCTGGTGTGGTTGTGATTGGGGGGGTTGATTTTGGACAAAGTGCAGCTGGAGTCACAATTTGCTTATAAAATATGCCCTTTCGCAATCATATTTACACCTGCTTGAAAGCAAGAATCAATAAAGCTAGGATTTCTGCGGAGTTTGAATCAGTATTTTATATCAGTCTGTACATCCAAAATTATCCATTCAGTAGCCTTGAATTATATTTTTTTAAATAAAGCACTTAGCTGTACTAAATACTACCACCTCCCCACTATGCATAACAGAAACTTGGCTAACAGACACAGACGCAGTGATCATGAACCAACTGACACCAACAGGATACAGCCTTCAACATTGCTCCCGAACACACACCAGAGGAGGAGGCATACCTATTATAGCAAAAAACAACCTTCACCTCAGGCACCACGCATCAGAAACAACCAATGAAGCAGACATACTCACCCTCACCAATAAGCACCTCTCACTCTGCCTAGTCTACCGAGCACCCACCCAAAGCACCGATCTAACAAGGATACTTCAACACATATCTGAGAGCACCATCTCCACAAAAGAGCAAATAATCCTAGGAGACTTTAATCTCCCATCTCTCCAAGACAAGCAAGCAGAAACCTTCATCAATGCCATGGAAGCAATGAACCTATCACAGATTATACATGAACCAACACACGAAAAAGGAAATACATTGAACCTCATATTTCTAAATCCCCAAACCGCCATCTCAGACAAGAACCCAGAGATCACACACGTACCATAGTCTGACCACTACCTTATCAGCATATCTCACACCTACCGCCACATGAACAGCAAGGAGAACAAAAAACACAGAAGAAGATTTAAAACGTTCATCAAAGAAGATTTCCTCGCACAAACCTACCTGAACTCCAAACAAGTTCCAGCAAAATCGACAACCTGGTCCGCAACTGGAACACCACAATCTCCGCTGCGGCCAGCACAATAAACAAGACTAAAACCAGACACACCTCTGCAAAAGCCCAATGATTCACACCCAACCTCCGGAAGCTAAAGACCAAACTCAGAAGAGCAGAAAGAAAATGGAGAAAAACAAAAAAAGAGGACGACAAAAAGAATTACATATACGAATTGGACGCATACCACACAGAAACAGACAAAGCAAAAAAGGCCTTCCATACAAAGATCATAAACACGTCAATAAACAAACCACGAGAACTCTTCAATATTGTCAAACAACTGACAAAATCGCCCAACCACTCCGACCAACTACCAAACATCCCACCTGAACTACTAGCACGACCTTACAAGCAGCTTCAACAACCACAGAATCCACAACTGAACGCAGAGACAACAACAGCAAACCACCCCATCACCACAGACAGAGACTGGAACACATTCGAAACAGTCACAAAAGAGGAAGTATCATCCACCATCTTTCGACTAAATACCACCATCTCCCCACTAGACCCCTGTCCTACAGAATGGATAAAGAAAACAAAAGATGACCTGAGCACACCATTAACCCGCATTGTTAACGAATCCCTCAGCCAAGGACGCATGCCAGATCTCCTTAAAACCTCAGTCATCCGACCAACCCTAAAAAAACACAACCTGGATCCCCTCGAATGCACCTCCTACAGACCTATAGCAAGCCTCCCGTTTACCGCAAAACTCATTGAGAAGGTAGTCCAGAGACAGCTCCAAGAACATTTAGATGTTAGCAACATATTGGACCCACAACAACATGGCTTTTGTCCACTCCACGGAGTCGAGACCCTCATGACATCGCTAATGAACACCCTTGTCATGGGAACTCAAGCCAAGCACTCTGGATATGCCATGATCTTCCTAGACATATCAGCTGCCTTCGACACCATCTCCCACAGCATCCTCATACACAGACTACAAGCAATCGGCATCAAAGATAACGTACTCCAATGGTTCAGTTCATACCTGACCAATAGACAACAATTGATCCGCACAAACATATCAACCTCCCCCCCTTTCCAGCAACACCAAGGAGTACCCCAAGGATCCACATTATCTGCCATGCTCTTCAACATCTACCTGCAACCACTCTGCTCAATCATACACACATACAACATTAACTACCATTTCTATGCGGACGACATAATGCTCTATGCTCCAATCACAACATCCAACCCAACCAATAAACACTTATCAGAATGCTTCATCGAAGTATCCAGCTGGCTACAAAAGAACAACCTATCCATCAACATAAAGAAAACTGAAGCCCTCATAGTAACAAAGAACCCAGACTTCACACCACCTACGCACCTCGACACTGGAACCACAAAAATACAAATACAACCACAAATAAGATACCTAGGAATCATCATAGACCAAGCACTCACACTCAATCAACAGATCAAAAAAACCACCGCAACAATCTACCACAAGGCTAAAACAGTACAACGCCTCAGACCTCTCCTTGAACCACAGGACTTCAGAACAGTAATTCAAGCCTTGACACTCCCCCACCTGGACTACTGCAATATAATATACCATGGACTTCCAGCCACTCATACCAACCCACTTCGAACTGCCTTAAACACCACAGTAAGAATTATCAAGAATGCAAAAAAACAGGACCACATCACCCCAGTCCTGAGGGAGCTACACATACTCCCTCTAGAAGCAAGAATCAAATACAAATTTGCCCTACTCACCCACAAAGCTGTCTACCAAACTCAAACTTCCCAGCTCCGCACTCTACTGCCTCAACCAGCCCACAACAGAACAACCAGACAAACCACCAACAACTCCCTCACCATCCCTCACAAAAGAACGAAATACAATCAACGGACCTGCAACAAAGCCTTCGAACTATATGCACCATCCTTCTGGAACTCTCTACCGAATCACATCAGAAGCAACACAGACCCATCATCTTTCAGGAAACAACTTAAAACTGCACTATTCCAAGAATTCCTCGGACCAGAAACAAGCACCCACCACTGACTCCCTCCCAACCACAATATCTCATCCCATGAACATATGTCCTATGTAACCATAACACTATGTCTATGTCTATGTCCCAATTAATTGTCAAAAATCATTATTGTTGGCTACCTGGTGACGGCCCCAAACCCTTGTAATTGATTATTGTATGTTTCACCGCTTTGACCCGGTGAAAAGCGGGATATAAATACAGCTAAATAAAAATAAATAAATAAATAAATAACAATGACAAGAACACTCATACTTTTATGTTGCTCTGGTGTGGTTGTGATTGGGGGGGGGGGGTATTTTGGACAAAGTGCAGCTGGAGTCACAATTTGCTTATAAAATATGCCCTTTCACAATCATATTTACACCTGCTTGAAAGCAAGAATAAATAAAGCTAGGATTTCTGCGGAGTTTGAATCAGTATTTTATATCAGTCTGTACATCCAAAATTATCCATTCAGTAGCCTTGGATTATATTTTTTTAAATAAAGCACTTAGCTGTACCTCCATCCCTAGCTGCATTGAACAAGTGCTTTTAATATTGACACTTTCATCTTTTTTTGAAGCTTAGGTTTTTTTGACATACCATTTAAGCATTCATTTTGTTAGACTGACAACCTTTCAAACAGAATTAGATTAAACTTCATCTACCATTTGTTTAGAATGATGCCAATTAATGTCTATAAACTATAAAAATACCTTTCACCTACATCAAGACATCCCAACACAGAAGATCATGGCAAAAACAATTATGTTGAAATGAAAATTCTATATCCAAACTAAAATACTTTGATCCACTGCTTTTGAAGCACCATTAGCTATGTATGTAATGATTTTATGCAATTACATTTCCTGCACTCTGTATTCAATTCAACATAAATAATTTCTATACAATAGATAACAGGCATCTAGAATGTACTAAGACTGACAGGAAGAAAATCATGATCATCCTCAAAATAATAACACTACCTTTGGGATTATCAAATGTGTTTTATATCTAAATGGATCAATCTTCTAAACAAATGATTTCAGTTTCTAAAATGAATTTACTAGTATAAAAATAATCTCATATACTAAATCTTGCATTATAAATCACAATGGGCTCAATTCACTGAACTTTATAAAATAGAAGAATCTTTCTCTGAAATATATTGAGTGACCATAGCAAATAAGACTGTTTGTGCTCATAAATGTAGACACCTAACATAGAAATAATGTTTATGTAATGTGGTCCTGATTTGATAACATGACACCTATGAGATGTCCAAAAAGATTGCTATTTTAAATTAAGCCTATGTTATGAAGGCCCTCACTTGGTGCAGCTTGTCGTGCTATGAGAGCTTAGTCCTCAGCATCACTGATGCACACAAGCCATTGGTAGTTTAACTACTGCCAGGGTCTCCCAAGATGGACAAGTCTCAGCAGAGGTGCCAGACCAAGACAAGCCACCCATCTGGGCAGCAGCAGAATGGAACATTGACGGTGGAGGATCACATTTCTGCGACAACGGCAACAACACTAAACTTAAACTGCATGGAGAAAAGGCCCGGCAATCTACTTCTGTATCTTGCCATGAAAACCCAGTGGATAGTCACAACAAAACAAATTGCACTATAGTACTGGAAGATGAGATCCCCAGGTCAGAAGGCACTCAACTAGCTACTGGGGAAGAGCTGAAGACTTTTCAGAGTAAAGCATTTATGATGTGATTGGTTCCAAGCCCTCAGGATGTCTGACTGCTGATGTAGCTGTAAAGATGTCTTACATATTGAAACATGGACTGTATGAATCAGGAAGCAAGGGAAGTTGGAGGTGGTCAAGAATGAAATGGAATGTGTACAACTTGATCTGTTGGGTGTCAGCGAACTGAAATGGACTGGCATCGGACACTTTGTATCAGATGATCACATGGTCTACTATGCTGGAAATGAAAGACAAAGAAGAAATGGTGTTGCATTTATAATAAAGAAGAAACTTGCAAGAACTGTAAAGAAATAAAATGCTGTCAGTGAACGCTTAATCTCTATTCGTCTACGAGGAATGCCTATCAACACAACTATAATTCAAGTATATGCCCAAACAACAGCTGCAGAAAAGGATGAAATTGAAGAGTTATATGAACAAGTTCAAGCTGAAATTGACAGAACATGCAAACAGGATATCCTGATAGCCATGGGTGACTGGAACACAAACGTTGGCAACAAAGAAGGCAAAGTGGTTGGAAAATATGAACTTGGCAACAAAAATGAAGCTGGAGAAAGACTGATAGAATTCTGCAAGACCAACGATCTATTCATCTCAAACATCTTCATACAGCAACACAAGCAGCGACTGTGCATATGGACTTCACTCAATGGATTGTACAAAAATCAAATTGACTACATCTATAGAAGTCAATGATGGAAAAGCTCTATAACATCAACAAAGACAAAACCTGGAGCTGACTGTGGTACAGATCATCAACTACTAGTATGCAAACTCAAGCTAAAGTTGAAAAAGAACAAACCACTCATGAATGCAGCAAAATATGACGTTGAGAATATACCACCGGAATTTAAAGACTGCCTGCAAAATCGATTTGCTGCTTTAGATACAAATGACAGAGCTCCAGAAGAGTTATGGAATGACATCAAGAAGGTTGTGTTGGAAGAAAGTGAGAAGTCTCTACAAAAGGGGAAAAAGCAAAAACGGCTAAAATGGATGAAGGAAGAAACTCTGAAAATTGCCCAGAAAAGCAGAGAAGCTAAAGCCAGAGGAGAAAGACAGACAATCACAGAACTCAGAGATTTCCAATGTGCAGCAAAACAGGACAAGGGAAAGTACCACCATGACACATGAAAGCAAACAGAAGCAGAAACTATTAAAGGAAGAATAAGATCGGCTTTCCTAAAGCTACGAGAGTTAAATAAAAAATTCCAGCCTTGAATTGGAATATTACAAGATGCTCAAGGTTCTATGTTGAATGATGCTGAGAAGATCAAGAAAAGGTGGAAAGAATATACAGAGTTTTTATATGATAAAGATCAAGTGGACCAACAGCCATTTCAACCTGTACCTTATGATCCGGAACCATTGGTGATGAAAGAAGAAGTTGAAGCAGCATTGAAAGCCTTAGCAAACAACAAAGCACCAGGCATGTTACTTTGGAAGACAACATCATGGCCAACTGACTGGAAAAGATCTGTGTTTATACCAATATTAAAGAAAGGTGATCCAACTGACTGGAAATTATCGCACAATCGCTCTGATCCCACAAGCTAACAAGATTCTACTGAAGATTATTCAACAGTCTACAACCATATCTGGAACAAGAACTACCTGAAGTGCAAGCAGGGTTCAGGAAAGGCCGAGGAATGAGAGACGACATCGTGGATGTGAGATGGATCCTTGAAAGACAAAAGAATACCAAAAGGATATCTATTTGTGCTTTATTGACTATAGCAAGGCTTTTGACTGTGTAAACCATGAGACACTCTGGGCTACATTAAGAAGCAGGGGTATGCCAGAACACCTGATCATTCTCTTGCACGGTCTGTACATTGATCAAGAAGCAACAGTTCAAACAGAACAAGGAGAAACAGAATGGTTTAAAATCAGCAAAGGTGTAAGACAAGGCTGCATACTTTCCCCCTACCTGTTTAATTTATATGCAGAACAAATCATCAGAGAAGCAGGATTGTATGAAGACAACAGAGGTGTGAAGATTGGTGGAAGACTCATCAACAACCTTTGCTATGCTGATGATACCACATTACTGTCTGAAAGTGAAGATGATCTGAAACATTTGCTTCTCACAATCAAAGAACATAGTCTCAAAATGGGCCTGCACCTTAATGTAAAGAAGGCAAAGATCATAACAACTGGCAAAATCAACAAGTTCATCGTTGAAGGAGAAGAAATTGAAATTTTGGATAACTTTAACCTACTTGAATCAACTATCAATAAAGAAGCAAAAAGCAGTCAAGGAATTCAACAATGCTTGCTCTTGGCAGAATGGCTATGAAAGACCTAGACAAGATTCTCAAGAGCAGAGATGTCTCTCTCCATACAAAGATTCGACTCGTTCAAGCCATAGTATTTTCAGTAACATCATATGGATGTGAAAGCTGGACAGTGAAAAAGATAGACAGGAAGAAAATTGATGCCTTTGAATAATGGTGCTGGTGGTGAATACTGTGCATACCATGGACTGCCCGAAGAACAAACCAGTCGGTACTAGAGGAGATCAAACCTAAGCTTTCTTTAGAAGCTCAGATGACAAGATTTTGACTTTCATAATTTGAACACATCATGCGAAGAGAGATCATTAGAGAAAGACATCAAACTTGGCAAGATAGAAGGTCAACAGATCGATACAATAACAGAAGCTACGGTGCCAGTCTGTCAACAATGAGTCACCTGACTGAAGATCGATCACAATTTAGGTCAACTATCCAGAGGGTCTCTATGTGTCGACACCAACCCGACGGCACTTAACAACAACAACATGCTGTAAAGGCAACATACAAGCTTATATGCCTTAATAAAATAAGCTTCCAGAATAGTCTCAATATCATGCAAATAAGGATGCACACATTTTATACCTGCCTCAAAGCCGATGTAAATGTATGCATGCACTTCAATGGTTAAGCCTGCTGAAATGTCAGGGGTGACAATTAGAGTGAGTTTGGGGGAAAGTAGATTTGAAGTACACAAACACTATGATTTTTACTGTCAGGAGATAATTAAGGCTAAGCAGTATTAGAAGAGGCAGAGGATGGATGAACTGGTGGGGGGGGAGGGGGCTAGGGCATTATTTATTTATTTATTTAGCTATGCTTATATACCGCTTTTCACCATGTCAGAGTGGTTTATAATAAACAAGATATACATTGAACGTATGATAACACATTTACAGGGGGGGTTATGCATTCACATGGGGTTTAAAACTTATTTACATTCCTGATTGTGTATGTATTAGACTTTTCCAACTTATTTACAATTCCTCTTTGTCTCTTGGTCTCAAACTTATCTGGTGCTTAACTTGGTCATGTATTCAATGGGTGATGGTCTTTTTCAGCTGGTACAGAAGCTGGAGAAACTGGCCGAGCAGCTTGGAGTGGAGGAGTTCTCTAAATTATCAGCAGTTGATTTGGGTTTTTCTTTGAAGAAAATATTGAGAAACCTCAAGCTTTTCTTCCTGGTATTCAGCTCCCCATAGTTGGATTCTTCCATTATATTTGATCCCATCAGTCAGAATACTAGGAGCTATTTGACTGGATTTACTTTTGTCTCCCAATGACAGGTAAAGGGGTGTGTCCTCTTAGACCATCTAGATGTGTATTGGATCCTTTACTAGTTATTTTTGGTAAGGAGTGTTTGGGAGTAGGGTTGCCAACTGGCTCCAGCAGCCTTAATCCAGTCCTGTGTTTACCCCATTGCATGCAGTGACTTGTAGTTTTCCTTTTCTTATGGAGTGCAATGAAGAAATCAGAACTACATATCCCTGCATGCAATGAGGTAAACCCAGGACTGGATTGAACCTGTCGGGCGCATCTGGAGCCAGTTGGCAACCCTATTTGGGAGTGATTGCCTCTCTTCTAACTTGCATTGTTAATTTCTCTTTAACTGAAGGTTGCTTCCCTAGAAAACTGACATAAGTGGTTGTTCATCCCCAGAAAGTAGAACTAGACTTTAATGAGACAGCTTCTTTTTTGACCAATATCAAATTTGCCACTTATTAACAGTGATTTGAAAAAGTGGCATTTACTAGGTGTGATGAGACAGGGGTCTGCTCACCACTCTGCTCACTAGCCAAATGAATGTCAGGAATTGAAGGGAAATCATGGTAAATGAAAGGAATGTGGCTAGGAAAAGGCTGCCCTCTTTAAACTCATGGGAAGCTATAGTATAATGTAATGTAATATGGCCTCCAGTAGGGACTACATCTCCCAGAACTCGCTGAGGCATGGGTCAGTGGGTGTGGTCAGAGCAGGCCAGCTGCTCATTAAAAGAAAATCGGAAACACAAAAAGGAGCAGACGCTCCTGCAGACTGTCCAGGCAAACACAAAGAGCAGGAGACGTAGAGTGGATTGGCAACTTGTTTATTAAAAAGGAACCCCAACACGTTTCGGCAACGCCTTCCTCAGGGGGGATAACGCTAGTTCGAGCGTGTGAGTCGTATGTGCTTTTGCGATAATGCTATGGAAGAACATTTAGGATAAAGCACATGTAGGTTCAGCTACGTCGGAAAATCTGATGCGCACATTGCACTGGTGGTGGATGGAGCATATGTCTTGGTTGTGTTGCCAGGGTAAATGGCACAAAAAGCCCTTCATTTTATATCTGAAAGGAGAGGCTTTATAGTCAAATAGTCATGAAAAAGTATGCTATGATAAGCCTTTTGGTCTGTCTGGAAGGGAGAAGCTTAAGAAGTGAATGTATTACTTTACACAGGTTTTTGCGCTTAAGGAAAATGCTGGACTGGATTAAAAGGGAATGGCATACTTGGTATGGTTTCTCCTTTAAAGGAAGTGCTGGACTGGATTACCTGTAAAAGAAGGCTTTGCAACATGTTGTCTGGACTAAGCTGGGCACCAGTTGTCTGCCAGTCCAGGTGGGTATTTGGTAGAGGAGTTTGGAGCATAATGCAACCCAGCCTGGATTACTAAGGATTGAGAAGGCTGCCTTGCTGAATGTTGAAGCAGAGCCTAGGAATTGGCAAGGCTGAGTGGCAGGAGTGCTTTATGGGAAAAGATAAGTGTTGCTAATGTACTAGGCTTGACCTCACTAATTAGAACGTTAGAGCTTGACACCTTGGACTACAAGGTCCAAGTGAAACTAGGCATTCCAGATGAGACCTCTTTGACCACCAGGCAGGTCTCCAAGACCACATGTAGGAGAAGCTCTGTCACATAAGCTAACATTTGTATAGTTGTGGGACATTACATCTGGGCAATTGGATTTTCATAGGTGTTATAGCACTGCAGTTGTGCTGGTCTCCTTATTAGACACTCTGATCAGGGGCAAATAGGGGAGATGATTTTCTGTTAATGTTGGATTTATCATCTGCCTATGATCTGATCAATCACTTGGTGCTTCTACAGAGATTGCACAAGGAGGACTTCTAGGGGTTGCCTTATATTTGGTACATGTCTTTCTGGAGGGGAGGATCCAGCGGGTTGCCTGGAAAAGGAAATATTCTTCTCCCATGGAGTTACAATGGGATGCCTCGGGTCAGTAAATGCCTCAGAGGTCATTAGTGGCCCTTTTTGTTACCCATTACTTTTATTGTTACAAAAATGTTCGATGTAAAACTAAGCTTTTGCTATGTGGAATGTTGTTTTATTGTGAACCGCAACTGAACTCTGGAAGTTGCGGGTTATAAATATATGTTAAATAAAAATAAATAAAAAAATCTTGAGGACATTGTGGACTGGTTAGAAACCCAGGACCTGTTCCACATGCTCAAAAAAAGCAAACTGTTGTGGTACAGTCACAAGAAAAATCCATCGCGAGTAAAACCATTAGTGTGAGGACGTCAGCTGGAATGTAATTCAACAGTGACAAACTTAGGTGTTCTCTGTGATGACAAACTATCTTTTGGTCCACATACAGTTATTTATTTATTTACATTCTCTTATATACCGCGCTATTCTGCATCAGTGCGGTTTACATTGAACAAACTGAAATTATATTGAACAGAGCATTATAACTTGGAAATAACTATTTTACAGGGAACATGGGCTATGGAGGGTTAAGTGGCTTGCCCAAGACCACCAGGAGCAACTGTGGTATTAGAAATCCCAGACTCTTCATTACAGCTATCATGTAAGTGTTAACATTGTTCTGTTTCAACATGCAGAAGGCTGAATCTGCGAAATTACAGTATCTGTTCCAGCTGGACTACAAGACCACAAGGAGCACCTGTGGGATTAGAAACCCCAGTCCTTCCGGCCCAAGGTTGCTGTCCTCTAGTGGGATTTGTATATCATTATGGCATTACATCTATTGAGGTAGGCATGGTCATTTTTGAAACCAAAGATCTGGTTTTGTTGTTCCATGCTTTTGTGACTAGTTGGATTGACTATTGCAACAGTTTATGCTAAGGGCTTTCTTAGCAAAGCTACACAGACTGCAGCTAGCACAAAATATGGCAATGTGTCACACATGTAACACCACTTTTGATTTTGATGCACTGGCTCCCAGTAACTTTTCGGGCCCAATTTAAGATTTTGTGCCTGGTGTCTAAATTTTTAAATATGGAAGGGCCGGAGTATCTTAAATGTTTGTTGGTGCCATATGTCCCTGTTAGGGCTCTTGGGTCCTTTCTGCAGGCCCTCTTGTATGTAGTGAGCTCATACCATTTGGAAGTGATGCATCGTAGTGCTTTTTCTTACATGACCCCTCCCCCCCCCCCATTTGTGGAATACTCTGCTACAGGAACTCTGGAAGAAAGGGATTATTTGCTTTTCTGAAAATGGATAAAGGCTTGGTTATTTGTGTGGATGTTTGGGTCCTTTATGTTCTTGTTGTGTGACATGGGTAGGGATGGGTGGGAATGGGATGTTAAAGGG
This sequence comes from Ichthyophis bannanicus, assembly GCA_033557465.1. Classification (NCBI taxonomy): domain Eukaryota; kingdom Metazoa; phylum Chordata; class Amphibia; order Gymnophiona; family Ichthyophiidae; genus Ichthyophis; species Ichthyophis bannanicus. The sequence goes on along the minus strand of CM066035.1, from coordinate 299,805,829 downwards.
TGGCTACGTGTTGAGGTGATTTACAATTTATTGTATCATGCCTCAAATCTTTTTGAAAGGTAATTCATCAATGTTTGCGAATTTAAAATAAATAAAATTGTATAAAATAAGCATGGTACATTTCAACTGGACTTCAATTTTTCCCAAACTACACCCCCTGGGAGCACCTACACACAGCCTAAAAGTAGGTGCACTCTTTTGTGCACATTTTTTAAGCGCATGTGCAGTCACATTTACAAAAGTCCTTCCCTTCTTGTAAAGCAGGCTTTACACACCAAAAAAATATAAAAACACACTCACATTCTCTTCCAGGGAGATAGAATGGGAAAGGGATTGACACATGTATATACAGATTTCCACTGGCATATACTGTACACCTACGAAATTACTTCTGCTTCAGAGCAGATATAACGTAATATGGGTAGGCTATTTTCTAAAGATGCAAAGGCATATATGTTGCCTTTATAAAATAGGTGTAACACATGTGCTTGTCTACCTTGAAAGCTTAGACATCTATCATAAAATTACTCTTCCACATAAGCTGTTATAGCAGTAGTTTTGTTCTATTACTGTTCCATATGCTTAGATTTTGTTTGCATAGTTTCTGTGTTATGCTGGAGGAAGCTGCATCCCTATCCACTTTAATTGCCTGGCACTAGGGCCTGTGTCCTGGTTCCTGATGGGTATATAGATCTTTGGCAGGAGCTAGGGCATAATTGGAAGTGCCACTTGTTAATCAGATTCTCCCTTTGTGGGCTTAGACTCTGGATCTATGGCTCATCCTCATCTATCTCCCTCTCAATAGCCTTGAAAGGCACCCAGCAGATGTCGTTCAGTAAATTTGCATTCGTTTTCTGCTTCCAATGCTTTTCATGCAATGAAGGCAAAATACTTCAAACTGTATTTTTAAAGAAATGCATTTCAGAGTCTATGGGGTATGTTTACTAAACCGTGGTAATGTAGCATCGGTAACGTTAACATGCAGAAACATTACCTAATGTAACATTAATGCGCGGTAATGTTACTGGCGCGGTAAATGTCCCAGAGGGCGGAGAGAAGGGGTCAATGGGTGGGAAGAAGCCCTTGCTACACTAACACTGGAACAGTAACGCCAGGACTTTACCACCAGTGTAAACCTGCCAGTAAATGCACTTTTGCAGGAGAGAGAACATTTCAGTGTCAGCAATGTATAGCTCAAACAGGGAGCCCAAGAAAAGTGATAGTAGTGCTCCATTTGCAGCAACAGCATAGTGCCAAGTATGAAAGGGCACTGTGTTGATGGTGCAAATGGGGACAAAGGAGGTGGTCTATGGGTCATGCAGTGGGGGCTGCTGGTGCACAGGGGGAACCAGGCAGCTGCCTAGATGGCACATAGGAACATAAGACTACAAAATATGCCAAATTGTGTCAGACCAAGGTCTGTCATGCCCAGTATCCTGTGTCCAACAGTGCACAATCTAGGTCACAAGTACCTAGCAGTTTTCCCAAAAGACACACAGTGCATAGCTCAGATCCTGTTTAGCAATGGTTTATGGACTGTTACCCAGGAATCAGAATCATATCCTAAATTTCACTCCCTTCTCAAAACTCATCTGTTCTCCTGTGCCTTTCCTGGATCTAGCTGACTCTCCTGACTCTATTTTTCTATTTTCCCCTGTCCTCTGCTTTCCTTTCTTCCTTCTTCAAGTAATTGTAACTTTCTCTTTCTGTTTCTGATTTGATGTTTTTATTTATATTGTAAACCGCCCCGATGTAACGGGGGGCGGTATATCAAATGTTATATAAATAATAAACAATAAACAAACCCGTCCAAACTTTTATAAACCCAGCTACACTAGGCTTTACCACAGCCTCCGATAATGGATTGCAGGGTTTGATTAGACTGTTCTACAAATTTTCTAAAATTGTTTGCTTCAGAAATTAAATGTGCTATTTCTTAATGAATTTGAAACGCTGAATTAAAATATGATAGTGAAATTGGTCAATTAGCTCCTTTTTCTATGATATGTTGAAGAATTTACATTTTACCACTATGTATGGTGAAAATCAAGCTTAAATCCTTAGATGTAAATCAAAATCTTATTACAAATGAAACTTTGCACAATAACAAGCATGTTTTTATAAAAAAAAAGTTCATAAATGTACTTAGAAGAAACAGAGGAGTAATTATGTCTGCAATTTAACTTTCATTAAGAACATTTGTAAGTACATTCTAGCAAGTTTTGTTCTCATTCAGTGGCTTCACGACTCTTCCTGATCTGTTTCTTGTACTGAAGCAATGGAATATCCCTTGTCACTGTCCAGCAGTAGTCTGCAAGCATTGATGGTCTCCATTTACCCTGATACCTCTTTTCCATGGCTGCAATGTCTTAGTGAAATTGTTCTCCATGTTCTTCACTTACTGCTCTGCAATTTTGTGGGAAAAAATCTAGATGAGAGTGTAGAAAATGAATCTTTAAGGGCATGTTGCAACCAAGGTTTTTATATGCCTTGAGAAGATCTTGAACAATCTCTTGGTGATAATTTGCTTTGTTTCCAAAAAAAGTTTGTCACTGATTCAAATGCTATCCATGCAGCCTTTACCTTTCCACGCAATAAACGAAGAAATTTGTCATCTTGAAGTGCACGAATCTGAGGTCCAACAAAAACTCCTTCCTTAACTTTGGCATCACTCAGTCTAGAAAATTTACCACTAAGATACCTGAAAGCATATGTGTGGCACCCAGCTCTTATCCTGATCTCCTATTCTGCAGCCAAAATATAAGTTGCAGGCTTTCTTAACCGCCATAGTCATATGCATTTTTGTGATGTAAAAGTCACTTCACCACAAATATAGCAGAAATTATCTGCATTATTAACACAAGTACAATGCATCATTGGCATAAAATAATGCAAAATTAATTTTTAACCTATCTGTGACTAATACACCTTAAGATTTATACTGTCAAGTGATGCAAATTTAAATACTGATTACATCATCTGTTTCTGGACAGATATTTCTATTGGTTGCAAGTAGAGATTACGTAATCTCACACAAATGTTGCATAATAAACAGTTAATGGCCCCTAATGGCTATTTAATAGCATATATATTAGCAACTAGACCTAATCAGCCATTTTAATTATGATTTCTGTGTTCAGCAGCCTTAAATTAGTTTAGAACAGCTGCTTTCGTGGCCGAAGCATTTTGGCTGTTGAACTTACGCGTTGACTGCAAGTATTTTTACCTAGAAGACCCAAATGGGTTACACTGTAGCCACATTGCAGGTCCCCTAGTCTGTCAACAGTCTAATGACATAAAAATGTGACTTACGTTTACCTGTTCCACTCCAGTCAATCTATAGACCTCTATCATATCTCCCCTCAGCCGTCTCTTCCCCAGGTTGATGAGCCCCAACCTTTTTAGCCTCTTCACAAAGGGGTATTCTGCTATCCGCAGCACCATCTGTGATATTTGTCATGATCCCACAGTGGCAGCGGTAGCACAGTCCTGGCACCCCAGGCAGAGATCTAGGCCCCCTTCTGCTGCTGCAGAACCCAGCTATGGGGGAAGAGGCCGATTATTGCAGATGCTGTAGCCCTCCAGGTAGCTGGAAAATGCAGGTGCCTGGGAAAATACTACAGCAGTGGCCACCATCCTCCCCCTGAGACGTATCAATGCCAGGTATTGATGGGACCCCTGCATAGCCATCTGGTGGGGGAGCTGCATGGCCTTCCATGTGTGCCCCTGCCCCCCCCCCCCCATCTGAGCCTTTTGCCCAAGGTGCCCACCAAACCCACATGTTTAACATGTTGGGACTGCAACCACCACTACTGACAGTGCATGGACATGTCTGCATGGTGGGGTGTTGGTGGTGGCGTGGGAAGTGGCACCAGCCTTCAGCAGACAGAAGCCTTGTCCTGGTCATGTGCACCATGTACATTGCAGCTTGTGCCAGAGGTTAGCTGAAGAGAAGCATGTCAGCAACAGGAGCTGCTATCCCCATAAGACAGCACTGTGGTGCAAGACACACAGTTGGTGTGTATGTGTGAGGGTCACAGGTTCAGGTCCCTGCTGGGGTTTCTGTATTGCATATTCCTGTGGACAAAGTTTAGCTGATAATGTAAGTACAGCTCCAGCATGTGCAACCCTCAAGGAGATGGCCAGCAAGGGTGGAAATACCCACCAGCAGCATTGACAGGCTCCACTATCTACAGCTGGTTGGAGGCTAATAGCATACAGTAATATAGCACGTGCAAACATTAAACATGTTATCAATCTGTGGTGAGGGCAAGGCATGGTAATATAGCACGTGCAAACAGAGCACACATTATCAATCCTTGAGCTGATAATGAGAAAGGAGTGTCAAGCAGAATGCCAATTATGTCCATTTTTGCTCAGTGCACCAATGAGTGTATGTGTGTGCGTCTCCCCTTTGTCCTGTGGCTTTCTGCACTGCACTTTGGCTCTCATCGATCAAGTTTTTCCCAGCCTGTTTGGAAAATGTGAATAAGGAAAGGCAGAGGATTGTGGATATTGCCTGAAACATCACAGATTGGTCTGGATGTGTCTGCCATAATGGTAGGGTCACTGGTTAAGATGCCATTTTGCCTGTCTGCCACCTGCATTGCCTGGGTGGCCTCTGTATGACATGCTGAGATGGCACTCTCACTATGACCAAAAAGTGACCATGACACGGCTATGTATCCACATAGAGCTTATTATAATGTCTGGCTCCAGTGATGTGGGTGCATTCTCTGGCTGGGGTTGCCAATCATTGAGCAAATAGCTGGGTGCTTGTGGGTTGCACTATGTGTGTGCTGTACAAGCTGACTAGCAGACCAACTTTTGTTGTTTTGTGCTTAGTTGACACAGCCTAGTGAAAGGCCTCAGGGGGCAGTCTTAACTGCCTGAGCTGTAGTCAATTGTTAGTTCTTAATGTTTGGGGGCAGCACTGATTCATAGCCTATTCACTGGGGGCCTGGAAGGATAGCCCCATACCAGCCTATACATCCCCACTGCAGTGGCTGCCCATAGAAGCAGTATATTAACATTATCCACTAGCCTACACTGTTATCAGAGAATTAGTGTCTAATATGGGCAGAATACAGGGTCAAGCTGCTGTTGTCACTATCGCCTACAGCATGCAGGAACCAAGTAGAAAAAGCATAACACTGCAGACAATAGCTGACACACACTATCAGTGATGTGGATCGGAAACAGACTAACAGTGCAGGTACAGTGGACCAGGTGCTAGGCACACTCTTCACCCTCAGGGTGACAACTGAAACCACTCTGCATCATGGCTTCCTGTTATGTGCATGTAGCACACGTAGCCAGTGAGCTGATATGCTGCATCAGTGCCTTCTCCATTAATTTTCCAGCAGCAGATCACTGTTTTGCATGTGCAGTGCCTCATGGGTAGTGGAGGGCCCAACGTATACTGCATAGACAGCAAACAGTTTGATCAGAGATCTGTAGGGTGTATAGCACTGTGTGGAGGTATAGCCTACTGGTTGTTGCAATGTCTCCACAGTCAAAGGTCTAGGGTTTGATTCCCACTTGTTCATTTTGTGCCTGGGTGTGCTTGCCTACCTCGCATAGTCCTAGCTCTACTGTGACCTGAAGACAATCATTCTTCTACATTTCTATGCATTATGGTGACATGATGGGTAGCCCAACATAGCATTCCCCATCATGGACATCTTTGAGCATGGCTTTAGTGGCTCTGCCACGGCACATTGCTGTGGGTCAGTGATGTATACACAGCAGATGTCTGGGTCAACTGGTATCAATGCGTTTTCTGTTTTGCCATCATTGTGACCTCCCAGCTTTATGTAAAGAGGATATATCTCGTACATTCAGGCACCTAACACTAGTTGCATAGCCATCCCTGCACTGTTCTGCTATCAGTACTTGCCCCACATGGGGCAAATAGGTTCAACTTGTTCTTCTATCATGCCACTCTGTCGGGTGTATTGTTTTGCAGTTGCACAGGCTGAGGAAATAGTCCCACCCACACAAATGGTGTTTCATGTACCCCATGGCACTGCTACTTTTGGTTCACACACACCAAATGTTTTTGACCTGTATGATCTCATACATCCACTCACCACACAAATTGCAAACTCTCTGCTTGGAAGATCCATGGCACAGCCCTGTACCTACCATCTGACTGTCAGGGAGATTCATGGGGAGGCAGCTTATTGGCAGTAAGTTGCCCCACCATGGCCATCAGGGGTCATTTGCAGCAGTTAGCCATATCATGCACATCTCTCCTGTGACTACTCCAATGAGCACTCATGGGCAGCAAAGGGAGGATTGTCCATATCAGGAACATGCTGCCTCCACCCAGACACTATCCTGGCCTATGGCATGCCACACACTGACAGTACATCTGGATACATGTCCATACCTCACAGACACTATAATATAACTTACGGCACAGTGTATGCTTTCAGGAGCATCTAGGACTGCATGTCTGTCACAGCACCCCCTGCTGCTGCATCTCCTCTGCTGACTCTGCTGCCTTAACCACCCACCCATGACACTACCAACACCCAACACCAGCATCACTAGGCAGCCGCCTATCTCGCCTACTCAACAACACAGGCCTGCTATATGGTCAAACATGCTCATCACACATACTTCCACATAGCCAGGCATCTAGTGAATGAACTCTATCAGCTATCAATTGTTTCATACCTTCTCCAGTGGCTTCCCTGCCCCCCCCCATCCTTCAATGTTTTAGAGGCTTTCCTGCATTAGGGTGCATGCAAAACACCTTAACACAGCATGTACTTTTACCGCCCCCTAAGTATCCTCTACCACCCCTTAATGTCCTGTTACCACCCGCTAAGGGGTATGTTTACTAAACCGCGCACACGTGCACGGCACACAAGAGCAGATGCTAATGATGCACTTAAGTGCTCTTAAGCGCCGCGCACGTGTGCGTGTCACATTAACGGGCCGGCGCACGTGTGCGGGGCGCTGATGTGCGGTAGAGGCGGGGAAACGCTTACGGAGGGCAGAGGAAGGCTCCCGAGGGGCGGGGGGACGTGGTCAATGGGTGGAGAGTGGGAGGGGAGAGGCTCCCCGCACAGGAGCGGGGCTGAATTTCTGCAAAAAAATACCGCGAGTGAAACCCTCGCGTTAGAGCCGATTTAAAGGGAAGAGAAACCATTTCCGTCAGCAATGTACAGCAAAACCGGGGAAACCTGCAAAAAGTGAGCAGTGTGATACATGTGCACAGAACAAAACAGCAAATAAAACTTGAAAATTACCACAACAAATTTCAAATAAATTATAATCCAGCTGGGCAACAGTGATATTAATGGGCAACCATAAAAAAACACTCCCAGGAAAGCTCCAAAAAAAGAAATGATTTTCGGAGGGTCTACGCACCGTAGACTCGTTCAAAAATCACTGCATTTTAATGGAGCTTTCCTGGGAGTGTTTTTCATGTTGCCCATTGATATCACTGTTGCCCAGCTTGGTTTTGGGTTTTTCCCCTTTTTTTGGAGGTCATTTTTGAGGTTTAATTGCACCCCTGTCCCCATACAAGGTAAACGAGCCCACAGTAAAACTGTGCAGAGCAGGGTGTCTGACTCGTGCGGCCAGGTTTCCCAAATCCAGAGACTGCACTGTCTCTGTGGTCACAGTGTGGTGCTCCAGACACAGCCAGTGCCTGTAGGACCAGAGGGTCACAGGTTCAAACCCCAGCTGGGGCTCCTGCCAACCCAGTCCCCATAGTTTTACCCACCACTAAACAGTGATAGTACAGAGAACATAAGCATGGTTCCAACACCTATATTTTACCCTACACCGCACACAAACCATAACAATGGCCATTACCGACAGCCGAGTCCCCCAAATTCAGTCCTGGAGTGCCACAACTCAATCAGGTCATATTTTTTTTCCAGATAGGGACATGTCTGCATGTTGGCGGAAGGGTACAGGTGGTGGAGGGGGCAGTGGCTGCAAACCACAGCAGACAGTGGCCTAGGCCTGTGCAGGCTGGCACCGTCCACCATAACAGACAGGCTCTGTCGGATGTACAGTCATGGACTCCCCAGGGAACCCAGCATATCTGTGGCAACATGTTGGTGCAGTGCACACAGACAGCATGTGCAGGAACAGAAGGTCACAGGTTCAAAGCCCAGCTGGGGCTGCTGCCAATCCAGTCCACATATTTCCCCTACAACTAAACCATGATAGTAAGGAGAAACCTTTATTGCTGAGAACATACGCATGGTTCACACGCCTATATTTTACCACACCAAACACAGACACCATAAACAGCCGCATTACCCAGAGCAGAGTCTCCCAAATGCAGTCCTGGAGGGCCCCACACCATTCAGGATCCATGCTGCCTCTGCTAAAGATGCATGTGCTGCATATCTATGCATCACCCCCATGGTATGCTGATGTAGCTCATGCATATTTCTGAGGGGCAGCATGAAAACCCGAACAGTGGTTGGAACGCCAGGACTGGAGTTGGGACACTCTGCCGTAAAGCAGCAGCCAACAGGGCCAGACACCCCCCCCCCCCCCAGGCCCCATTGGCCAATGCCTCCTAGAGAGGCAGGACATTGGGCCCTGCCTGTATCCCCCAATACTAGCAGTTGCATACCTTAGCACTGCCACCCTACACATGGGTATATGGTACACAGCTATCAAACGTTGCCCATGATAACTGGCAGATATCAATTCCTACGTTAAGCACATGTTGCTCATTGATCTCCACCATAACAATCATTGTGATGTCTGCGGTGTGCGCTGCAGGTCTGGTCTCTGACAGTGTTTACCACCCTGGGGAGTGACCCCCAACAGTAGTGCGTACCATATCCATGCCTGTACTGTGCCCAGGACTGGTGTGGTGGGTATGGCTGCTGGACTCCTCTATAGTAGCACAATGCTGGCATAGGTATGGGGGTGGCTGTCTGCCTATCCAGTGTGTGGTGGCTGCAAACACCTTCCACAGCACACACTGCCAGCAATGTTGCCAGTATTTGGCTGCCAATGTGCATAATGAGGAGCAAGGTACCATGGGTATAGGTCGAATAGGGTGGCCTGGCCAGGGTGCATCTGCAAAGGGCATTGGGCACTGACTGGGACATATTAGTGCCCGGCCACCACCTACACAGACAGGGTGACCTCAGTATGTCCTGCTGAGAGATCACTCTCACCCTGACTGTGCAGTGACCACAGCATGGCTAGGCACCCCCATAGTGCTATTATGGTATTTCTCTCATGTGATAGACATGGGTTTCCTTTTGGGGTCCAGTCACTGATGTAACTGCTTGCTGTGTATGCTGACATCCCAGTTGTGGGTGCATGCATCTCCACTGGGAACATGCACTGTGGACTAACTCGCACACTGTTTGCAGCTGGTATGTGTCTTGATGGAGCAGCTTGTGGGGTGCAGTGGCTGATGATTTGCTGCAGGCGAATAGCAGATAGGCCTAATGTCTGTCTGCTATTGTGGTATGGATGTGTATAGAGCTGCATTGACTGCCTTGTGGGGTGTCTGTTCCTCAGCAGGACCCAGGTTGATGGTCCCCTCTACTGCCACCTTTGCAGGGAGGTAGCATGTGGATCTATTGATAGGAGACCCTGTATGCCACCCTCAGCCCTGAAGGGGGGGGGGTGGTTGTACTTAGCCCACCTGGGGGTCCATAGGGGCTACACCTGACTGGAACAGACACAGATATCCAAGGTGCTTGGGCAGAAGCTACCTATCTCACACATTAACACTGCTTTGGACTTCCAGCATGGCCTCTTTCAGCCATGGAAGGTGTTGTGGACGTGGACCTGGTCCTGGGCACCTCATTTGGATAACTCAGGGTGAGCACAGTACCCGCACAATGTGACGGTGTGTAACTACTCTGTGCCAGTAAAACACACGGTCAGTACCCCCTACCAGGCCGAGGTGGTGTGTGGGTGCACATGGTCACTTCTCTCTACCGGGCCGAGGTGCTGTGGGGGTGCATTGCCCATCTTGTGTTAATCTGTGGACAGCTGATTTACATGTGCAGTGCATCATGGGTATGGGTAGGCTAACCCTATCCTGGTGACCACAGCAGACTGTCTGTGTAGTGACGTGCATGCTCTCTGCAGCCAGCCAGGGGCTTGTTAGCAGCTATAGAGCTGTAGCCCAATGGTTATTACACTGCCTCTGAGGCCAGAGGTTATGGGTCAAACCCACAGTGGGGTTATTTGATATGTTTGTCCAACACATTATCTTTTTTTAATGTACATATTTTGTTGCCAGCCAAAACACCCTCAGCGTACTGTACCCATAAGGTGCCTCTGCGGGTGCTTTATAGGGCGCCCTATAGGGCACCTTATGGTGCCCGTCCATATAAGGTGCACTATACATTCTCCTGTGATGCAACCTATAGGGTGCCCTATAGGGGACATTTTAGGGTGCTGTGGTGGACTATGCAATTTCTAATGTGCCCTATGGAGTGCCTTATAGGGTGCCTTATACGGCACCTTCAATTACGGCAAGTGAGGCCGTGTTTGCTGGCAGCAAATAATATCATAAATATAAAGTGCTGCTGGACAAAATATGTACAATGCAAAGCTGATGCCACAGCCAGCCGTACGTATTAGGCACACTGGGAAGCAAACTCATGACCCCTGTATCAGCACTCAGTGCCTTAACCATTGTGCTCCACTTCTGCTCCTCCTTGCCTGTCAGCGCACCTATGTATGCTTTTCATTCCTTAAACTGCACAGTGCTGCCATAACAAACAGTATACTGACCTTGCGGTACCTCATACGGCACCCTCTAAAGCGCCCTATAAGCAACATTCTAGGGCGCCTTGGCTGACAGTGCACTTTAAAATGTGCCTTATAGGGCACCTGATGTTAACACGCTTTGGGTGTGCGTTTGCTAGTAGTGGTAATTAAAATATGACTAAAATGCCTCCTAAAGCAATCTTCCCCATAATATGTTATGCCTCATCCAGCCTTGTTTATTGGGTACTTTGGGGGATTGAACACCTGATCCCTGTACCAATGGTCAGTGTCTTAACCACTGTGCTGTGGTTCTGTTCCTGTGATAGCACATCAGTGTGCCACCTTATGCCGCCCAGTATTAATTTGCCGCCAAAAACATCAGCGCGCTGCCTTATGCTGCCCATTATTTCAATGCTTCCTAAATTAACACCTCAGCCAGCTGTCTTTATTGGGCCCTATGCGGATTGAACCCCTGATCTCTGCACCATTGGTAGGTGCCTTAACCATTGTGCTGTGGCTCTGCTCTTCAGCTAGCCCATCAGCGTACCACATATGCCTCCCGCGCAGCCATCTGATGTGCTAAGGTGCGGGGCACACAAGGGCGCCGCGCACCTTAGCGCATATTTAAATTCCGGCTTCTCTTTTTCAGGACAGAACGCCCACTCCTTATATGGCATCCGCACTCTACCGCGGCCCGCACTCTACCGGGGTTTTAGTAAACATACCCCTAAGTGTCTATTAGCACCCCTTAATGCAGCATGTCCTCTACCACCCCTTAATGTTCTGTTACTGCCCGCTAAGTGTCCACTAGCACCCCTTAATGCTGGAACACCTCTGACACACGTAGCACACTTAGCACTTTATCGCTGCTGTTACTGCATGGAAAAGACTGCTCCTTTACTGCCATTTAGTAAACATACCCCTATGTATCATGGTAATACCAAAAAACCTATATGATGTGCTTTTCTATAATAACCTGTTCTAAGTCATTTATTTCATTAGAATATTTGTGGTTCATGTATCCCATTTAGCACATTCATAATTCATAGTTGTCTACTAGCATCATCAGCATCTGGAATTAGATCAAGGAGGTCATCTGATTATGTTTCCAATGTCTGGAATGACTGTTATAGATAGATATCATGAGTTTCTTAGGTTTTGCAGGAGGCATGAAAAATCCCAGTGGAGTTTTTTTCCCAATTAATATTTAGAATTCTTTAGCAAACATTCCTTTTGTAGATCATTCTGCTTTGACTGCTTCTATTCTTTTTCTTTCAAAATTAAATACATGGGGAACAAAGGCATGGTTTCAAAACTGTACAGGGAATCGTACTTGTAGATGTTTTGTTCATTTTTGTCTTTTCCAAATTAACTGGAAAAAAGATAAATCTTTGAGCAAAAACCCACTGCTAGAAAAAAACAGACTTGCAGCTTTTTTATGTTACTTTATTATTCTACTTTTGTCCCAAATTTCAATTTGGTGTATAGATATACTAAGAAGTCAAAAGAGAGAGATCAGTTCTTTATGGCTTAATCCATTTCAGGTCTAGGGCAGTTTATCAAGGTTTTGTATGCCAGGGATTGGTTAAATACCTTTCTAAAATCACATGGGCCAACTTCATAGGTTTGCCCCTCTGAGAACTGAAGATGAGGTACCAGATTCCAGGAGTATACAGGGAAAATATTTTGTTATCTTTTATTTCATTTCTTTAGGTTTTTTTGCTTGTATTTATTTTAGCATGGACTGACACAAAACTAAAACAATGTGTGCTCTTTTCTGCCAGTGCATATTTCATTTTAGCATTCACTAAATGAAAAAAAATATAAAACCTCCACAGAATAGAAGTGTACATTCCTACCAAACAGCAGAGGACTAGATTCTGTGTAAGATCAGCATAAGTAGTCATGGATTTTTATTAGGAAAAAGAGCAGGGCATTTCTGTTCTGGGGTTTAGGTCATTACAAAAATATGGTGGAGTGGAGGAGTGGCCTAGTGGTTGGGGCAAGGTACTTTGGGCCGGAAGGTCAGGGGTTCAAATCCCACTAGAGGACAGCAACCTTGGGCTGGAAGGACTGGGGTTTCTAGTCTCACAGGTGCTCCTTGTGGTCTTGGGCAAGCCACTTAACCCTCCATAGCCCATTTTCCCTGTAAAATAGTTCTCTGTGTGCTGTGCTTTCCTGTCTAATCAATGTGTTTATACCTCAAAAATTTCCTGTCATGATTTGACAATTTCCAATCTGTAATCAAAACCGCTGGAAGTAGCGGTATACAAATGTATAATAAATAAATAAAATAAATAAATGGTGCTCATGCCTGCAAGTGACTGGTTGCAAGCCAGGTGAGTATCTGTGCACTTGCAGAGAGTAGTGAGGAATGAAGCAGGAGGCTGTAGGGCAAGAAGTCTGCCCCAGTAGAGTAACAATCAGTGGCCACTCTGCTACCCATGCCTGTCCATCTAGGCCCTGGTGAGGAGCTCTGGTGACAGCGATGCAGTAGAGGAGCAGGCATAGTCATTGGAATGAATGCCTAACAGCATCAGCAACTAAAGAGTTAGGGTGACAGGACTGGAAATTGCTTTCTTTGGCCCCCTCCCATTACAAAGACGCTCTACTGTCCCTGGCAGCAGGGGGGGGGGGCTGAAATGTAAGCCTTGCTTCCTCCCTTCTGTATTAACACCCCCATCCCCATCTCTGTTGACCAACAAAAGGCTGCCATGGGTTGCTACTGATTGGCAGACCAGCAATTGAGAAATATTGATCTTGAGCACTCATCATTACCTTCATCATCAAATGATTCAGGTTGTATCTCATATGCCAGAAACTTCTATTTCATATATAGTTTTCCTTTAAACTACTATTATAATGCAGCCCCTCTCTATGGTCTCACTACAAAGTAGGATGTGCAGAGAGGAAGATTTACATCCAAGACTATGGATTTAAATATTTGTTCTCTGGCAAATCGCTCTTCATATGTGAATGTGGCAGTCCAGTAATACTTACTTACTCTATTTTATGCTTCTATCCTTTATGATGGCATTCTCCTTCTTAGCTTTTACTAGCTGTTTCATCCTTGCCAATTTATCTTTCAATTCTTCCATCCTTACTAATATTCACAACCCTATTCCAGTTATTCAAGGCCTATGAAAGAGATATTTTTACCACCCACATCACTTACTATAAGTTTTAAGCCTAATCTACATCCGCGTTTGCTCTACATAGCCCTTCAGCATACCATAAAGTCCAAAAGATCAGATAAGCACGTATATCCTTGTAGTTTAAAATGCGCTCTCATAAATTCACGTTCGGTTAGTAAGAAATGGCCTGCTATCTCTGACCTCATATCCAGTCACAACCTAGATATTCTCCTAGTCACTGAATCATGGTTAACTGATTCTGACTCAGTACTTCTTAATCATTTCATTCCTCCCAACTAATCTATTTATACTTGCAATAGATCAGGTCGTAGAGGTGAAGGTGTTTTTATCCTCGTAAGGACTGATCTTCAATTCCATCTACTCTCCTCCATCAGTTCCACACACCTTGACTCCATTATCATAGCCAATGATAAAGTTTCCATCTGCCTGTTCTACAGGTCTCCATCCTCCTCCCCCTGAACATTTCTCAACTATTTTAGACCTTGCTTGTAACCCCACGTGCTCACATATACCAAATTGGGTATTAGGCAGTTTTAAATTGCCAGCTCTCCAGAACAATCACTCTTTTTTTTTGCTTTTCTTGAAGCAATTGCCAAGTTGGGTTACAAGCAGATAGTTGATACCCCTACACATTCTAAGGGAAATAAGCTGGATCTCGGTTTTGCTCCATTTTCAGCTATAAGTTCAATTAACTACTTCTCTCCTTCTATTACTCCTGTACCTTGATTTGATCACAGTTTAATCAAATTTCCAATACCAACTTCACAGGTCCACAACACTCATCAGAATTCTGCCAATGCTTCCTCAGTTTCTTCAAGACATTTCCGGCTCTTTAATAAAGAGGAAGTCATTGAAAAAGTTATACCTGACTTTGATATCACATCACCCAATCTTGATTTGCTGATATCTACCTGGAACAATAGCCTGAGCTCATTTGCTATTCGGACTGCATCGAATAACTCACCAAAGAAAAAACATATAGCACGCTGGTACTCTTCTGATCTGCGGTCATCTCTTCTTTTACTTAGGAAGCTTGAAAGACTATGGTGATGTTCATGTTCTTCTGACAATCATTCTGCTTATATCTCCCATCTTGAGACCCACCGATGTGCAATTGTTGTTAAAAGAAAGGAATACCTTTCTGATCTCTTGCTCCGTTCACTAAACAGACCTCGTGATCTATTTAATATCGTTAAATCACTTGCTAAGGATCCTACTTCTATTCAACCTGACATGTTACAACCTCAAGAATTTGCTGATTATCTGTTATAAAGCCAATCTTACCAGCTCATCCTTCCCCTCCCTTGCACCAAGTCAAATATCAGGCTTTTTAACACCTTTATCTTCCTTTACATCCCCTTCCGAGAAGTCCATTGAGGACATCATTACTTCCATTAATACAACCACCTCTCCCAATGACCATTGCCCAGCTTTCAGGATCAGATCTTTACATGCTGAATTCAGTCCAGTCATAGTTAAGATCATTAAGCTTTCATTTTCAATGGGGTTATTTCCCTTCACTTTAAAACAAACCTCCATTCGGCCACTTCTAAAGAATAATAAGTTAAACCTTAAAAAGGTAGAATTTTATCGACCAATCTCTAGCATTCGCTATTAGCTAAAATAATTGAAAAGGTTGTCCACATCCAACTTCAACATCACATTGAGACTATTGCTTCTCTTGATCCTTGCCAGCACAGGTTCAGAGAATTCCATGGTGTTGAGACACTTCTCACCACTCTATTCAGCTCTTTACTCACTGGAATCGATAACATCAGACAAGGTTATGTTCTAATCTTCATGGATATTGCCGCTGCCTTTGACTCAGTCAATCATGAGTTGCTACTTACACGTCTTCAAGAGAAGGGAGTTCTTGCTTCAGCCTTGAATTGGTGCAAGTCATACCTTTCTGATAGTTGGCAACAGGTATGAATAGGCTCCATGACCTCTGAACCTTTTCAACAAAAACAAGGTGTTCCTCAAGGCTCATCACTTTCTGCTGTCTTCTTTAACATTTATATGCAGCCCATCTGTTCAATCATCTGCTCCTTTAATATCTCTTGCTTTGTCTTATCTCCAAGTTATAATGCCCTGTTCAATGTAATTTCAGTTTGTTCAATGTAAACCACCTTGATATCATGAAAAGCGGTATATAAGAAATGTTAAATAAGTAAAGAATCAAGCCTTTATATTTTATGCACCCACACTTTGGAATGCCCTTCCTGTCCATATTCGGGCTATTTCTGACCTTGCTCATTTGAGAAAAGCCCTAAATCTCACCTTTTTCATCAGTACTATTCTCATGACGGTGACTCTACATAGTCAAATTTATCCTTTATATCTATTATTTGATTTTAACTGTATCTGTTATTAATTTCTTAAATTTAGTCTCCCTGTTTTAACCATGTTTTTACCTGTTATATGTAAAGTCCAATGTTTGCTCTGCCAGCATTGCACAATTAATGTTTTATTGTAAACTACACTGATGCTAAAGAGCACGATATAGAAAAGTTATAAATAAATAAATAAAATTAATAAATGAATGAATGAATAAATAAATGTTTTATTGTGTTTGATGCTTAATAATGTTTTTTGGAGTGTTGGTTTTTGAAAAAACACCTGATTTTGAACCAAAGATATCTGGCAACCCTAGCCATGTTGGCACTGAATCTTTCACGCTTAGGGGCACTGGAGTGAATAAAAAAGGTCCCAAAAATCTCAGTGCAACATCCAGTCAAAAAAACCCAAAACTCCTCACTTCCAAAATAAAATGCTATCAGAATCTTTCTTGGAAGAGACAAGGCATTAGAGGAGCTGACAGAGGCATGGCCTAGTGATTGGGGCAACATGCCAGAGCACTAGGGGTTCAAATCCCACTACAGGACAACAACAAGGGACTGGGATTTCTACCTTTGTGGTCTAGGGAAAGCCACTTAATCCTCAGGTAGAAAACATAGATTGTGAGCCCTTTTGGGACAAGGGAAAT
The DNA here is from genome assembly GCA_033557465.1 of Ichthyophis bannanicus. Classification (NCBI taxonomy): domain Eukaryota; kingdom Metazoa; phylum Chordata; class Amphibia; order Gymnophiona; family Ichthyophiidae; genus Ichthyophis; species Ichthyophis bannanicus. Next base: position 299,788,963 of record CM066035.1, on the reverse strand, counting down.
GTATACCATACATAAAATGTACATAGCTTCAGCCCAGTGAAAAGCTCTGCTAAATAAGAGGAGCTGAGGCTTTCTTTCTGCTCTCCATCCTCTTTCTGCGAAAAGGAAAGATGGACATTTTTCTTCCAAAATAAAACTACTCTCAGAGAGAAACAACTCACTATTTGATGCCTGCCAGAGCTTAACCCTCCCCCCTTCTGTACTTGGACCCATTTTTTTCCTCTATTTTTTTTTCTTTGTATTCTTCTTTCCTAGTACCAAAGATGGTGCTCCTTTCCTTTTATTATCAACTAGTGTTTTTAATGTAAGCCACATTGCTTGCTTGCAGATATTGAACATAAAGAGCTTTTATGAAAAGGATATAAAGCCTAGTTTACAACTCTGGGTTTTGCAGAGGACTTAAGAACATAAGATATGCCATACTGGGTCAGACCAAGGTCCATCAAGCCCAGTATCCTGTTTCCAACAGTGGCCAATCCAGGTCACAAGTACATGGCAGGTTCCCAAAAGGCACACAGGTTCCACAATATTCGTCCTGGGGTAAGCAGTGGATTTCTTGGTCCTCTTTAATAATGGTTTATGGACCTTTTCTCTAGGAACTTTTTTAAACCCTTCTACACTAACAGCTTTTTCTCCAGGACCAAGCAGGAAGTCAGTCCTCACATATGGGTGACGTCGGCGCCGACGGAGCCCTCGTGCGGAGCATTTCCCCAGCTTTCAAAGAAAGCCTTTGGGGGGGGGCGGAGCCTGGAGCGAAGCAGGGTGGCTGTGTAGAGCGTTAGCTCCGGAGAGGCCTAGTCAAGAATCCTGCAATTGTGCTTATTTTTGGTGAGGGAAGCCCGAGAGCGCTGAACCCTGCAGAGTGGAAGGATGTCGGGACCCAAACCCGCACGGTTGGACTTTAATGCGGGGCAAACCACGGGCACGAAGAGATCTAAGCCGGAGCCTCCGTCCCTGCAGAAAATGGCGGCGGCGCAAGATTATCCTGAGGCTCTTCAAGAGCTACTTGCGGAGGTGCGTGCAATTAAGGAAATAATATCCGCGAACAGCAATACACTGGCTACCGTGCAGGGCGACATGAGCAAGCTAAAAAGTGGCATGGAGAGTCTTAGCCTTCGGCAAGAGCAGACGGAGCAGAGATTGCAGGCGCATGATGAAAGATTTAAAACCTTGGACCGACAGGCCAGGCAAATCCAGCAGTTGCAGAAAGAATTGGAGGATAATAATAATAGATCCCGCAGAAACAACATCCGAATTGTTGGTATCCCTGAGGGGGCCGAGGGGACAGATATCTTTGCCTTTCTGTACAAAGTGATTCCTGCTGCGCTGCACCTGACTTTTGACATGCCATTTGAGATTGAAAGAGCACATAGGGTGCCCTCACAACTCCAACCCAGTAGCAAACGACCGCGACCGATAATCCTTAAAGTGTTAAGGCACCAGCAGGTACTTAAGATCATGGAGGCGGCTCGTGCTCGAGCACCTGTTGAATTTGAAGGACACAGATTGATGTTTTTCCCGGATTTTGCCAAAAGTACTGTGGATAAGCGGAGAAGGTTTTTGGAAATGCGGCCCAGGCTCCAGAAGCTGCAGGCAAGATTTGGATTACTTCACCCTGCAAGGATGAGGGTCACGCTTCATAACAGCATGAGGACATTTGAAGACCCTGATGTGTTATATGTTTTCCTGGATGAGAAAGCGCAAGAGCTGATGCGCTGAGACCCGCACGGCGAGACTCTGACTGGTGGCCGGTTATGATGGACCAACTCGAGGAAGCCTGCGGGACGTGGCGCTTTGGGGCTTTAGTCTCTAGTGATGTTATTATGACAGTCAATGTTACTTAGAAACATAGAAACATGATGACAGAAAAAGACCACATGGCCTATCTAGTCTGTCCTTCAATAACTTACTGTATAACCACTGATAGCACAATTGCTTATATGTCTTCTTAGCTATTAATAGGCACTTCTGTACCTGCTCTGCTTGCTCTGGGTTTACCTGGTAGAGTTTCAGGTTCCCCCCCCCCCCCCCGCCCCGGGGTCTTTGAGCCATCTTTTGTTATCTGATATCTGCTATGGGCTAATTATGATTGATTGTACTGCATTGTCATTCTCACAGCTGTGGTTTGGAGGACGGGTAACGTATGATGGGGCATTGTGTATGAAAATGTTGAATGCATTCCCAGAACTCAGCAACTTGATCAAGGGAGCTGTGGCCTGTAGTTGTAGGCTGAGATATGGCGCCTCTTAAGGTTCTTTCCTTAAATGTTAAGGGCATAAACAACCCCATAAAGAGGAAGAAAATCATTCTGTATGGCAAACATGAAAAATGTGACATCTTGCTCCTTCAAGAGACTCATCTCAGCGGGAAGGAGTCGCTGAAATTAAGTATCAAGCCTTTTACGCTGTTAGCCTTCTCTGCTGCATTGGGCAAGCGTAATGAGGTTGCTATCTTAGCCCGTAAGTCTCTTAATGCTGTTGTATATAGTGTCAGGGCTGATCTGGAAGGGAGGTGGGTCAAAGTGTGTGTGAAAGTGGGGGCTTTGGACTTGGTTTTAATGAATGTGTATGCTCCTAATAGAGACTGCCCGGATTTCTTTCGCACGATAGCGGAGGAATTGCATGCAGTCTCTTCACCCCTGAAAGTGCTCGCTGGGGATTTAAATTTAGTCATGGATGGCTTGGTGGACAGGAAACCATTGAGAACTCTGAGGCCTACTAGGGCACAGAAGGTTCTAGCTTCTATGATGGGAGAAATGGGGCTTATGGATACATGGCGTATGTTGCACCCTAGTGATTTGGAATTTACCTTCTTCTCGCCTCCTCACCAGTCCCTGTCACGAATAGATTATATCCTGATATCGAAGCCCCTGATACCAAACATAGTGGAGGCTGAAATTCATCCGATGCATGTCTCTGACTATGCTGCAGTATCGGTGGTATTGCAGGATGGGGTGTTGAGTTCCTCCACCTCTGGTTGGTCTTTCGATAGAGCGCTGTTGGATAGTGAGAATTTCTGCTCACTGATTCGAAAGGCCATTCAGGAGTACTTTGTCTTTAATACCCCACAATTGACTACAGGGTGGGCTAGGTGAGAGGGGCTGAAAGCTACCCTGCGAGCCGTTATTACCAGCTTCAGCATTGGACAGGCTAAGCAACGCAGAGAGCAGCTTAAGGCCTTGGAGTTGCAAATACAGGCCGGGGAGCGGGTATTGACCAAGCGAACTGACCCCTGTATATTGTTGAGATTGCAAAGGCTACGCTTTAGATATAATCAGCTCCTTACGTCGGAGGCCTCGCAGTGCATTAAAGCCCAAGAGAGTATTTACTATAGAGAAGGAAATAAGGCCGGCAGGCTGCTTGCCAACACGTTAAAAGCCCATAAAGAGGCTGGCAGAATTGCTGCTATCAGAGATCAGGGAAGCTCGGCGTTACTGTTAGACAGCTTAGACTTTGCGGAGTCTTTTCGATCCTTCTATGAGCAGTTGTACACCTCTGAGACGGAGTGCTCCCCGGAGGCTTTCTTACAGTTACTGTCGGAGACTCAAAGACCAGTGGTAGAACCCAAAGTGGCAAATTGTCTTGAGGAGCCGCTGTCTTTGGAAGAGATACGGAAGGCAATTGCCTCCTTAGCGACTGGGAAGGCTGTGGGGCCGGATGGGCCGCCCGCGGAATTTTTTAGGGTCTTTGCAAAAGAGCTGGGACCATTTCTGCAGCAGTATTTTCTGGCCCTACTGGAAGAAAGTCCCCAGCTGGGTTCTTTTGCTTTGGCAAAGGTGGTTGTGATTGAAAAAGCGGGGCGAGACCCGCAGCTGGTAAGCAATTACCGGCCAATCTCTTTACTTAATATGGATTATAAAATTTATGCGACAGTTCTGGCGCGGCGCCTTGCAGGAGTGCTACCCCTTCTGATACACCCAGATCAGTGTGGTTTTGTAGAGGGAAGGTCTACGGCAGATAACGCCAGGCTTTTCTGTCATGTCCTGGCCGGGGCAGAGAAGGTGGAGGGCCCACTGGTGGGACTGTCGTTAGATGCCGAAAAGGCGTTTGATCGGTTAGAATGGTCCTTTTTGTTCTCTACTCTTAAGTGGTTTGGGTTCGGCCCTGGTTTCATTAACTTTGTTAGGGTATTGTATGCCCGCCCATTAGCAAGTGTATGCGTGAATGGCATTCAATCCTGTGAGCTTTTGCTGGGCCGGGGTTCGAGACAAGGGTGCCCCTTATCCCCAATGCTGTTTAATATTGCTTTGGAGCCTCTTGCCTTGTTGTTGCGGCAGAATCCTAGAATTCAGGGATTTACTACTTTGGGTATGGAAATTAAGCTCTCAGCCTATGCCGATGACCTTCTCCTGTTTACCACCCCTGACTCGATTTCCCACATCCTCAAGCAGATTGGTAGATACTCAGCCCTGTCGGGATACAAGATCAATTGGACTAAGTCTGTAGTCTTTGCCCTTAACCCTTCTGCCTACAAGGATATGCTTTCGGAGTTTCCCTTTGTTTGGGTATCAAGTCCGGTGAAGTACTTAGGTGTTCACTATTGTTACCCCTTAGAAGAAGCGGTTAGCTTTAATGCCAGCTTTCTAATTTCTCTTATACAGTCGATGGCTACAAAATGGTCTCCGCTGCGGTTAACATGGTGGGGGCGGCTAGAAACCATTAAAATGGCAATAGTTCCTAAAGTAACTTATGTTTTGGAGATGCTGCCCTTGTTCCTCCCGGCATAGACTTACCGACAGATGGAGAGACTTTTGGTCTCGTTTTTGTGGAATAATAAGCCCCCCAGAATTGCCCTTCGCTAGCTTAAGTTGGGAAAAGAAGATGGGGGCGTAAATTTTCCAGATTTTCGGCTTTATCCTAATGCCTTCTTAATGAAGCAAGGGGCGAGGTGGTCGGAGCAACGGAGTGCCCAAAGCCCGGTTTGGCTTAAGCTTGAGGAGAAATTGGCAGCCCCTTTCCCATTGTCCTTGCTTTCCAGTATGGTATTTAGTGAGGTATCCTTAAAGCCTCGAATGATTACGGACACGCAACGGGCTTTTCAGACTTTGATGAGCGTTAGTTGTCCAGAAGATGTATTGTCGGTGGGTTTGTCTTGTGGCTCAATCCACTTTTCAAGATACAGCATAAATCCTTTGCGTGGCAACCTTGGTATAGTAGGAATATCTGGACAGTTGGTCAGTTAATTGAAAAAGGTAAATGGAAAAGTTTTGATAAATTGCAAGGGGAGTACCACCTTCCGAGCTCGGCCTATTTCCAATGGCTCCAGTTGCAGCACTGTGTTGGGAGGGTTCTTGTTGACCTTCGGCAGCTGAAAGCCGTGGGGAAGTTGGATACCATAATTGAGCAAGTTCAGGGCATGGAGGGTAAAGCCTCCTTCTTGTACAAAGTGCTGAAGCAGGCTAGCCCTGGGCCTCTTGGTAACATGGGAGGGGCATGGGAAGAAGACACTGGGGTAGTCCTCTCCCACAGGGGGTGGAGGAAGTTTTGGTCCTCTCATGTACAGATTACTAAGTCTGCCTTTGTTACCCAAACATTGTTCTTCTTTGCCCATAGAGCTTATCTTACCCCAGTGCGCCTTAGTAGATGGGACAGAACGGCAAGCAATAAGTGTTGGATCTGCCAAAAAGAAATTGGCACTTTTAGGCATGTGGTCTTTGACTGTCTTAATGTCCAAACTTATTGGTTGCAGGTCTGGCAATGTATTCAAAGGATATTGGGCTTTAATAGCCCCCTCACATGGGAAATCTTGGTCTATCGTTCTGTCTCAGATATCTTGTTAAAATGCAGTAAGGATGGCTTCCTCTTAGACTTTCTGCTAGGTGTTGCTATATGTTGTAGGATCCAGAACTGGAAGGAAGCTGCCTCCCTTCACTGGCAAAAATGGTGGGGTCTCGTGTGTGACTACTGTAAATTTGGATTAATGCCCCGGCGGGGAGAACTAAAATCACCCACGCACAGGGAAAAATGGAAAGCTTTGTTGGAATTTGGGGAGGCGGCCAAGTGTCAGATGCCCTAAAGCTGTGAACTTATCTTGAGTTAGTAGTCTTGTCTTAGTTGTAGTACTTTGCCCATTGCAGAGCTGTAGCCTATGTGTTGACCTCGGGGGCGGGGGAGGTGGGGAGGTTGGGTGATGTTGTTTCTCTTTAATTTGGTGTTCTGTTTTCTGTTTGGTTGTTATTGCATTGTTTGTGTTGGAAAATCTAAATAAAGACTTAAAAAAAAATTAGAAGAAAAAGAAAGCCTTTGAGAATTGCAGCGCGCATGCGCGGTCCCCTTCCCGCCCAAGGGTGCCATCTTGCTCAGTCTTCTTTTTTCCGCGGAGCCCAACGGACATAGTTCATTTTTCCCCAAGGAAGAAGTTGATTTTCCCTGTTTTTTCTCTTTTTTTCTCTGGTTCGACGCCGGATCTTTTTCCCGCTCGGACCGATACGCCGGTATCGAGTCCTTTCTTTCTTTTTCGTTTTTTGTCCTTTGTGACTGGCGTTCGCGCCTTTTTTCTTTTTTCCCTGGCAGCCCGGTCTTTTGACCTATCAGGGGCCCTTTTTCCCCCAATGGCTACCAGCGGGTTTAAGAAATGTGATCGGTGTAAGAAACGTATGTCTCTTACCGACACTCATGACTGCTGCCTCCGCTGCCTCGGACCCGATCATGACCCGATGATCTGTGGTCCGTGTGGCAAAATGTTCTCAAAGGCGTTGAGGAGTCGGCAGCACCGAAAGGATAGGATTTTTTCTGACTCCGCGTCCGGCCGGGCCCGGACCTCGTCAGAGGCCTCGACGTCTCGGGACTCCGGCCCCGAGCAGCGTCGGGGTTCCTCTGAGCGGGGGTCTCCTTCGCGTGAGCATCGCAGGAAGAAAAAACCTGCGAGGGCGGCATCGGTGGATGCTCCTGGTTCCTCGAGGGCCAGGTCGCATAGCCCCGATAGCCGTCCCGGGTCTTCGGAGTCGGAGAGGCCTGCCAAACATCCTCGTGTCGAGATGGAATCTCCTGGACACGTAAGTACTGTTGTCCTCGTGGACTCTCCTCCGAGGGAGCCGATGTCGGGCCCGATGCCGTCGGGGCCCGAGTCAGGGGCTGCTGGGTCTCCTGAGCTCGGACTCAGGTTGACGGCCTTGGAGAGCAGCTTCGCTGCCTTCATGGAACAGCAGCGGGCATTGATCACCGGTCTCACCGGTGCATCTGCCCCGACCACCGGGACCTCGACGTCCAAGTCGACCCCGGGGGCCGAGCCGATCCTCGAGTCCATGCGGGCTCGAGTCGATCCTCGGCCACGGTCTCCCTCGACCTCCCGTTCGGGGCCGAGGTCGTCGACGCCGATACCCTCGGCATCGGGGCGGAGGGCATCGGTGCCCGCCTGACCGGAGCCGCTCGATTCCTCCTCCGAGGAGTCGGGCTGGGAGACAGAGGACGAAGAGTCACCCGACACTCATCGGACTTGGTGTGTCCCATCGGACTCACCCGAGTCCGAACCTCGGAGACGGTCCCCACCGGAGGATACCCGGTTCTCGGACTTCGTGCGGGATATGGCCAAGGCCTTCCCCGCGGATCCCGAGGAGGAGCCTCGAGCCGAGGAGCTCGAGGCCCTCCAGTATGACTCTCCCCCGAAGGAGGCCTTTACTGTTCCGGTTCCTCCGATGCTGGAGCGGCTACTCTTCCGCATGTGGGAGACCCCGGCCTCGACGCCGGTGTTAAGCAAGCGGGTCGATTCTATCTATCGAGTCCGCAAGAGCCCCGGGTTCCAAAAGGCACAATTACCGCACCACTCCATGGTTGTGGAATCGGCCATGCATTGACTGAAAAGTCAGAAGATGCACTTTTTGGTGCCTCCCAGCCGGGAGGCCCGGAACCTGGATGCCCTCAGTAAGAAGTGCTTCCAGGGCTCTATGCTTGCTTGCCGTGTCCAGACTTATCAGCTCTACATGGGCATGTACCTCCGAGACCTGGCAAAGGAGATTGCCGGGTTCTCTGCTGGTCTCTCCGAGGAACCTTTGCAGAGGTTCCAGGCCTTGTCCACCGGTATTCGAGAGTGCTCGAAGTTTATCTCTCGAGCAGCCTACAATGGCTTCGAGGCTTCGGCCCGAGTAGCCGGGGCCGGCATCGGTGCCTGCCGACAGGCTTGGCTACAGTCATCCGACCTCGAGCCATGGGTGCAGGACAAGTTGGTCGATGTCCCCTGCCGAGGTGAAAACCTCTTTGGCAAACCCATGGCTGAAAAGGCTGCAGAACTCGAGACCGAGACTCTGACCAGGACTAGGCTTTCCAGGAAAACCTCTACCCCTTCTCAGAAAAAGAAGGGCTCGGGAAAAAAGACCTTTTACCCGAGGAAGTCATCTGCCTATAAACAATACCCTCATTATCAGGCCCCTGCAGCTCCCCAACAGGGTCAGCAGGCCAAGGGGCAGGGTCAAGGCCCCGTAGGCAGAAGACCCCCAAGCCACCAACACCAGCCCCTGCTCAGCAGGGTGGGGGTTTTTGACTCAGAAAGCATAGCTTCTTCTCCTCAGCTGGCTTCTCTCAGCACAGGAGGCCGGCTGGCCTACTTTGCCCACAGGTGGTCAGCCGTCACATCAGATACCTGGGTTCTTCATATAGTCCAAAAGGGCTATCTTCTCCATTTTCATCAGGTACCTCCCTCCTATTTTCCAGGGGAGCCTCCAAGACTCCCTCTGCACAGGGACTTACTCCTTCAGGAGTTGGCAAGTCTGCTAAGGGATCAGGCTGTGGAACCGGTGCCCCACCACCTGAGAGGTCACGGCTTTTATTCCTGGTACTTTCTGGTACGAAAAAGAACAGGAGGCCTCAGAACCATCCTAGACTTACGCAACCTCAACAAGTTCCTGGAGAGGGAAAAGTTCAAGATGCTTACCCTTGGAATCCTGCTGCCCTACCTCCAGCAGGGAGACTGGCTATGCTCCTTGGATCTAAAGGATGCCTATACTCACATCCTTATTCATCCAGACCACAGACAATATCTCAGGTTTGTTGTGGGGGGAAACCACTATCAGTACAGAGTACTGCTCTTTGGCATGTCCTCCGCTCCCAGGGTGTTCACCAAGTGCCTGGCAGTGGTGGCAGCCTACCTGAGGCTTCAGGGTCTTTTTGTGTTTCCGTACCTGGACGACTGGCTCATAAGGGGCCAATCTTCCCAGGAGGCCAATCAGGCCACCCTTCACACGGTGGCTCTACTTCAGCACTTGGGGTTTGTCATAAACTTCGCAAAGTCCACTTTGCTCCCATCCCAGAACTTAGAATTCATAGGGGCCAGGCTCGACACTCTTCAAGCAAAGGCTTTTCTGCCTATGGACAGAGCTCACAGGCTGATGGATCTGGCCAGGCAGTTTCGCAGCAATTCCCTGGTCTCTGCCAAGAAATTCCTGAGACTACTCGGCCATATGGCTTCCACGGTTCATGTCACCCCCAATGCCCGCCTGCACATGCGACCTGCTCAGTGGAGCCTTCGTACTCAGTGGCATCAGACCACGGGGAGCCTAGCGGACACAGTAAAGATATCTGACCGCCTAGTCTCCTCTCTGCAATGGTGGCTTCATCTTCCGAATCTGGTACTCGGAGTGGATTTTCAGTCCCCTCCGCCTTCTCAAGTGCTGACAACAGATGCTTCTCTTCTCGGTTGGGGAGCACATTGCCAAGGGACATCTACTCAGGGTCTCTGGACCCCTTGGGAGGCTGCTCAACAGATAAACTTCCTGGAGCTACGGGCGATACGCCTAGCTCTGAGAGCCTTCTCCCACCTCGCCTCTCACCAGTCTGTAGTCCAGACAGGCAATCAAGTTGCCATGTTCTACGTGAACAAACAAGGAGGCACAGGCTCCTTCCTTCTATGTCAGGAGGCACAATGGCTGTGCTCTTGGGCTGTCAATCACGGAATCCTTCTCAAAGCTGTCTACCTCCCAGGTCAAGAGAATTACCTGGCAATTACCTGGCAGACAGACTGAGCAGGATCCTGCAACCACATGAATGGAGGTTGAATCCGTTGGTGGTTCAACAGGTATTTCTCAGGTGGGGCCTCCCCACCATGGATCTTTTTGCCAGTCCTCTGAACCGGCAACTCCCGAGATTTTGCTCCAGACAACCGCATCCTCTCAGAGTAGCAGCGGATGCGTTTCTGATCTCGTGGTCCACAGGCCTATTGTATGTGTTTCCTCCCACACCACTAGTGTCCAGAACGCTGTTCAAAGTCCTCAAGGATGGGGCTTCCTTGATTCTCATAGCCCCCAGATGGCCGAGGCAACCGTGGTTCCCGCTTCTGCTACAGCTAGCGGTGGACACCCTCTTCCTCTGGGGTTTCAGCACGATCTCCTGTCTCAGGATCAGGGGACTCTCTTGCACCCCAACCTCCAGTCCCTTCATCTGATGGCCTGGCTGCTGAAAGGGTAGTCCTGGCTCCCCTACTGCTGCCTCGAGAGGTGGAAGATGTGGTCTTGGCCTCTCGGCGTCAATCCACCAGGAAATCCTATGCTTTTAAGTGGCGTAGATTCTCCGCATAGTGTGCTCAGCGCAGCGAGAATCCCTTCTCGTGCTTGGTAGCAGTAGTATTGCAATATTTGCTTCACCTCTCCAATCTGGGCCTTAAGTCTAACTCTGTCAGAGTTCACCTTAGTGCTCTCTCCGCACAACACTCGCCGGTGGACGGTAGGCCTCTTTCCAACCATCCTTTGGTGGCTCGTTTCCTCAGAGGCCTCCTTCTGCTTAAGCCTCCCTTACGTCCACCGGCTCCTGAGTGGGATCTGAATGTGGTCTTGCAGCGGATTACTTGTCCGCCTTTTGAACCTATGGCTACCTGCCCTCTCCATTTTCTCTCCTGGAAAACTTTGTTTCTGGTAGCTCTTACCTCTGCTAGGCGAGTGAGTGAACTACAGGCACTCGTGTCTGATCCTCCTTACACTAGGTTCTACAGGAATAGGGTGGTCTTACGGGCTCACCCAAAGTTTCTTCCTAAGGTTGTCTCACCTTTTCACCTCAATCAGGAGGTGGTTCTTCCGACCTTCTTTCCCAGGCCGCATGCCAACTGGGCTGAGGTGGTCTTGCATACCCTGGACTGTAGGAGGGCGTTGTCCTTCTACCTTGACCGTACGCGGGAGCATCGGAGGGCTGTTCAGCTCTTCATTTCTTTTGACCCCAATAAGTTGGGGCTCCCTGTCTCCAAGCGTACTTTGTCCATCTGTGTAGCTGACTGTATCGCCTGGGCTTATGAGGCAGCCGGCCTCTCGTTGGAGGGTCGAGTCACGGCTCATCGTGTCAGGGCGAAGGCTGCGTCAGTGGCTCATCTCCGCTCTGTTCCGTTGGCATCTGCCGGGCTGCTACTTGGTCTTCAAGCCAGACGTTTGTAGCCCATTACTGCCTTGAGAGGGAGTCCCGCAGGGACAGTGCTTTCGGACAGGCAGTACTCCATAATCTCTTTGGGGTTTAGGCAACTCCTACCCTCCGGCCCTGGTGTTGGGCTACCGGTCGGGGGCGTTCTCAGAGAAGATTCCTTCCTTACGTGCTGCCGAGCTAGAGGGAGCTCATTTTTTCCGCTTGAGGTCTCCAGTAGCCTTAAGCTGGGGAGTCCCATATGTGAGGACTGACTTCCTGCTTGGTCCTGGAGAAAGAGTAGTTACTCACCTGTAACAGATGTTCTCCAGGAGCAGCAGGAATCAGTCCTCACAACCCTCCCTCCTCCCCTTGGAGTTGCAGTCATATCATTTATTTTTGCTAATTTTTTTGCTGTCTTTTAGCTATGGGGGACACCTGGGGACAACAATCTCAGGCCGGAGGGACTGGGATTTCTAGTCCTATAGGCACTCCTTGTGGTCTTGGGCAAGCCACTTAACCCTCCATTGCCCATGTTCCCTGTAAGTATTAGCGTATGTGTGTCATATCCCCTCGTGTTAAATGTATCTCCCAATTGACCGCTTTGACCCGGTGAAAAGCGGGATATAAATACAGCTAAATAAATAAAACAGCTAAATAAAATAAAATGTCATCAGACTGAGCAAGATGGCACCCTTGGGCGGGAAGGGGACCGCGCATGTGCGCTGCAATTCCCAAAGGCTTTCTTTGAAAGCTGGGGAAATGCTCTGCACGAGGGCTCCATCGGCGCCGACGTCACCCATATGTGAGGACTGATTCCTGCTGCTCCTGGAGAACACCTGTTACAGGTGAGTAACTACTCTTACTACAACATCCAGTAACAAATTCCAGAGTTTGATTACACTTTGAGTGAAAAAATATTTTCTCTTATTAGTCTTAAATGGCTTACATTGTAGCTACATTGTGTGTCCTCTAGTCTTTCTACTTCTTGATGGCGTAAACAACTGATCTACATTAACCTGTTCTACTCCATTCATTAATTTATAGACATCTATCATATCTCCCCTCCAGCCATCTCTTTTCTAAGTTGAAGAGCCCTAACCTTTTAAGCCTTTCCTCATAGGGGTATCCTTCCATCCTCTTTACCATTTTGGTGACTCTTCTCTGTACCTTTTCTAATTCCGCTACATTCTTTTTAAGATACGGCGACCAGAATTGCACACAATATTCAAGGTGCGGTGGAACCATAGAACAATAGAGGCATTATAATATCCTGTTTTTATTCTCCATTCCTTTCCTTATGATTCCTAGCATTCTATTTGCTCATTGCACACTGGACGTAGGGTTTCAACATATTATCCATGATGTCTAAATCTTTTTCCTGGGTGGTGGTTTCTAAGGTGGTACCTTGCATCGTGTAACCAAAGTTTGGGTTGTTCTTTCCTAGGTGCATAACTTTGCACTTGTCCACATTAAATTTAATCTGTCATTTAAACGCCCAGTCTCCAATTTATTAAGGTCCTCTTGCAATTTTTCACAATCCTCTTGGGTTTTAACAACTTTGGAATAATTTTTGTGTTATCAGCAAATTTTGATCACCTCATTCATTCCTATTTCCAGGTCGTTTATGAATATGTTAAAAAGCAGAGGGACCAGAACAGATCCCTGCGGTACTCCACTATTTACTTTTCTCCATTGAGAAAATTGGCCATTTAGTCCTACTCTCTGTTTTCTGTGGTATAGCAAATAAAGGCAAACAAAACATAAGCATAAACATTTAAAGGCACATTTTAGAAGAGACATGGAGATCAGAATTGAAATGTCAAGGACTGTGATGTTTACAGTTCCAGCAGTATTTGAGAGAGGATTCTCTTAAACATGGAGCCATTTCTAAAATACCTATAAGGAAGTGCAGGGGTGCATGTTAATTTGAATCCACGTACTGTAGGAGAAGCCATTTAAAACCCTACACATGGAAAAAATAACAGGGGAAACATGATTATATATACATGTAAGTGCCAGAACTTTGGTATTTTATGACCTATATGCGAAGGTGCCACAGACTTACACATGTATGTGAAGCATTCTGCAAGCCTCATGTTTAAATGCTGCCAATTAACTACAGATGATACAGGTGTAAATCCTGTTGTGGATGTTTTTGGGAAAATACATTCAAAGGTGGTGGAAAAGGATGGGCCACAGAGGCCAAGGCCCCACCAATATTTTGTTCAACACAGCATCAGTAATAGATCACTTGGGAACAGGTCCGGAGATAGGTTTGTTTGGTCTCTCCAACCAAAAAGCTATTCCTCTGCTCCTGTACACATGCATGCCAACATTCATATGGGGAATACATGTGTTGACGCCATGCTCTGGCCATGCCCTCAAATACCCTCATGTAACTTACAATTGGACCATTAGATGATAGAGGGGTAAAAGGGGCAATAAGAGGAGACAAGGCTATAGCGGAGAGACTGAATGAATTCTTTGCTTCGGTCTTTACTGAGGAAGATGTAGGGATGTTACCCAAGACTGAAGTGGTATTTAAAGGTGATACTGCAGAGGAATTTAGAGAAATATCGCTACACCAGGAAGATGTATTACAACTATTTGATAAACTGAATAGTAGCAAATCACCTGGACTGGATGGTATACATCCAAGAGTGTTGAAAGAACTGAAATATGAGATTGCAGACCTGCTATTATTAATCTGTAAACTTTCATTAAAATCATCTGTAATACCTGAAGATTGGAGGGTCACCAATGTGATGCCAATTTTTCAAAAGGGTTCCGGGTGATCCGGGAAATTACAGACCGGTGATCCTGACGTCAGTTCTGGGGAAAATGGTAGAAACCATCATAAAGAACAAAATTACACAGTATGTAGATAGTCATAGCCTAATGGGAGACTGCCAATATGGCTTTAGACAAGGAAGATCTTGTCTTACTAATCTGATATGTTTTTTTGAAGGTGTGAATAAACAGGTAGACAAAGGTGAGTCAGTTGATATAGTGTATCTGGACTTTCAGAAAGCCTTTGACAAGGTCCCTCATCAGAGACTTCTGGCAAAACTAAAAAGTCATGGGATTGGAGGCAGTGTACTATTGTGGATCAGGAACTGGTTAAAAGATAGAAAGCAGAGGGTAGGGCTACATGGCCAATTTTCCCAATGGAAAAAGGTGAATAGTGGAGTACCCCAGGGATCTGTACTGGTCCGCTACTTTTTGACATATTCATAAATGACCTGGAAAAGGGAATAACTAGTGAGTTTATCAAATTTTAAGACACAAAACTGTTTAAAGTTGTTAAAACCCAAGAGGACTGTGGAAAACTGCAGGAGGATCTGGATAAATTGGAAGACTTGTCATCCAAATGGCAGATGAAATTTAATGTGGACAAGTGCAAAGTTATTCACCAAGGAAAGAACAACCCACACTATGGTTACACGATGCAAGGATCCAAATTGGGAACCACCACCCAGGAAAAAGATTTAGGAGTCATCGTGGATAACATGTTAAAACCCTCCGCCCAGTGTGCAGTGGCGGCCAAGAAAGCAAATAGAATGCTAGGTATCATAAGGAAAGGAATGGAAAATAAAACAAAGGATATTATAATGCCTCTGTATCGTTCCATGGTACGACCGCACCTTGAATATTGTGTGCAATTCTGGACGCCGTTTCTTAAAAAGGATATAGCGTTATTAGATAAGGTAGCAGAGAAGAGCCACCAAAATGGTAAAGGGGATGGATATCTAGTCCTATGTAGAGAGGCTACAAAGGTTAGGGCTCTTCAACCTGGAAAAGAGATGGCTGAGTGGAGATATGATAGAGGTTTATAAATTAATGAATGGAGTGGAACGGGTAAACGTAGATCGATTGTTTACGCTATCAGAATATAGAAAGACTAGGGGACATGTAATGAAGCTACAGGGTAAGCTATTTAAGACAAATAAGAGAAAATATTTTTTCACTCAACATGTATTCAAACTCTGGAATTTGTTACCAGAGGATGTAGTAAGAGCTGTTAGTGTAGCTGGGTTTAAAAAAGGTTTGGACAAGTTCCGTGAGGAAAGGTCCATAAACCATTATTAAAAAGGGTCCCAGGATTTCATTGCTTGACCCAATACAAGCATTTTGGAACCTGTGTCTTTTGGGGATACTGCTAGGTACGTATGACCTTGATTGGCCACTGTTGGAAACAGGATACTGGGCTTGATGGACCTTGGTCTGACCCAGTATGGCATATCTTATGTTCTTATGTTCTTACATATAGTAAGGCCACCCACATGTAAATTCAGCCTTTTCTAAAAATCACCATATGCACATGGGATGCCATTTATACATATAAGTGCCAATGTTTACACATATAAATTGCTTCTAAAATAACTTCCTTTGTGCTACTATTAATATTTCCTTATATGATATTTTAATGCTCACATGATTTTTTATCCTATAGAATTTAGTCCCTTGGGCTCAGGTATTAGGATCCATCTACATTGTGGGTGTTCTGTAATTTTTGTTTCTGGGGGGGGGGGGGTTATTTTCATTTTATGTTGTATTGTTTCAATATTCATTGGATGCACTTGTTTTGCGGATCCCTTCTTGGGATCAGTCAGTTATTGGCTATAAGAACATAAGAACATAAGATCATAAGATATGCCATACTGGGTCAGACCAAGGTCCATCAAGCCCAGTATTTCTGTTTCCAACAGTGGCCAATCTAGGTCATATGTACCTAGCAGTTTCCCCAAGAGACACAAGTTCCACATGCTTGTACTGGGTCATTAAGATGGAGTCTGTCATCATTAAGATGGAGTCTGTTAGTTGTACTGCTGGGTGCTATTGCCACTTTATTTACATTATTAACCTACCCCTGATGCAGAAATATGCTGAAACATACCAGGTTCCTGATAAGTTTTACATATTTTTTTAAAGTGAGTTATAATAAAGGTTTTCTTAATTTGATATCTACAGTATTTATCATTATTTATTTACTTATTACTTAACTGATTTGTTGAATAGTGGGTCCTCTGTCCTTTGCCCAGAGTCTCCCTTTCATCAAGTCATTCTGTTTATTTTTGTATTTATAAACAAAGGAAATGGAAAAAATAGGATAAACAATAAAGAAAATATATATAAAAAAATTTCTTAACCTAGTCTACGTTTCACTTATATGTGATGCAAGTAATATTTCTTCCATAATTTTTCAGAGGCTGCAATTATGGAGATTTTGGACATAATTTCACTCTTTCCACACATACAGAAGAGACAAATTGGATTTTTCCACTGTTGAAGAGGAAATACTTGGAAACCCTACAAAATCTGCAGGATCTGTAAGTTGGCTATCACTGGCCAAGTGCTCCTTTATACTTCAAATTGGAGTAGGAACATGCATACCAATATCGTTGAGTTTTCCTCATCACCCATACAAATGTACACATGTCTCCTATATTGTTTGCTTACAAAAATTGCCATTTAGCATTCAACTTCTAGAAATCAAAAATAATTGTTGAATCATTATATCCTAGCAGATCTATATATCTTTATCTAAATCTATATCTGATAATGTTACAAGATAAGATGGTGCCTTTTCATCAAATTTCAGAGTAGCAATGTGTTGTTTTTTAAGAAGGTTTTCAGAGCTACAGCACTGCATTAATGTGTGACCAACTTAAAAATATGGTAGCATTATCTTAAACAGCAGGTCTGTCTTGTATGTTTTCCAAACCTGAAAAGCAAGAAGATTCTATAGTTTAATGAGATAAGGACAATGGATGAATGAGAGCTTCCACTGACTACAATGTAATCATAGTTCGCTCACAGGCATTGATACTTGCTGAACTGATAGGGTATAAGTGTACTCTGATTACTGTGAACATCCTAATGTTTTTAGCATATTGATTGAAGGGTGAGAATAATTATCTGACAAGCCTGGCTTGACCCAGAAGAACATTTTTGAAAACTGCAGGTCTTAAATTGTAAAACTTTTATAGTGGTAAGACTGTTAGACTGAAAGAGTGACTATAGATCACGATTGGGAAAGAACAATAGAGAAATACATTCACTTATAGTTACTTGCAAGGAGCACACAGGGTATTTTAAAATTATTTTTCAGTTCTTTATCATTTTGGAGCATTTTTTAGTAAAGTGGAAATGGTTAATGCGTAAGGCATGTTTATTGATGTGTGCTATCAGAACCGCACAGGGACAGTGCGTGGTTCATCACCATGCTAAAAACCTTACTCTGATCCCAGTAATGCAATGACGGAGTGGGGATTTGGCAGGAAGGGGGTGTTCCTAACATAGTACAACTAGCCCGGGCATTATATGCCCAAACTAACTGCGCTTGATGCCGGTAGTTTGGGTGTTCTTGTGCTAACTATAGGGCAACAAATGTACCTGCCACCTTACAGTTAGTAGCCCACACCTATGTTACTGGCATAAGACTTAGTAAACATGCCCCTTAGTGGGGATCACAGTAACAGCTACCACCTGGAAAAATAGCCAGCACAGTAAAAAAAATCTCACACTAACTGCTTAGTTTGCAATGGGGTGGGAACTGGACTGGATAGGGGCAGAAAGTGGGTGTGCACTGTGCACTGCAGTTAGCTGAGAGGGCATTACCATGCACTAATTGTCAATGTTTGCCGTTAACACAAGTGCACTTCATGCCACCTCAAAGGAGAGGAGAGCAGCCTTTTCCCTAGTACTCCATAATAATGGTTTATGGACTTTTCCTCCAGGAACTTGTCTAAACCTTTTTTAAACCCAGCTACACTAACAGCCTACTCCGGCATTAATTGCAAATGATGTTACTACATGGTAAGAGAACGCTTTCTATGTTAGTAACTCCAGGGGACATGCTGGCTACATCCCCAACGTCCAGTGGCAGAGCCCTTTGCATTTACCACATGCTAAGTTTAATTGTGCAATAAATGCAAAATGTAACCACAACGCTTTTAGTAAAACATGGTGCTCTTAGGTCTTTTTGTTGAATTTTGTTTGTCAGTAGCATGTACTTACAACCAAACACGTGGCAAACTGTCCACATTGACCTAAAGAAAAAACGTCTTTAGTTCTCTCATCAACCCCTTCACTTTCATGCATCCCACCTCATCATATCTTAGCCCTATATTAGCTTAAAGAGAAGGCAGGGATTTAACCCCAGTTTCTATAATCCAAACGTAATGCCTGCTGACCCCTTAGCAGTGCCCACCCCCCGCTCCTGGCCACTCTATGGACATACTACAAAATGGCACCAGGCACTGGTCAACTAACAAATTGGTGCCATTTTGGATTATGAGTGAAAGGGAGTGAGTAGGATTGCTTCCCTATTTTTTTCACAACCAGGATAGAAGATAAAAATATGGGAAGATGTATGCAGGGTCGGGGGGACTGGGTTAGGATGAAGCACCTATCGTTTTACTACTACGTGCTACGTACCAGTCTTGTCCCTGTATCGCTACTAGATCTATGTGGCTCCATACACAGGCCCGAGTTTTAGACACCTACAATGTACGCAACCTGCCTAGAGCAGTGGTGCTTAACCTAGTTCCCGCTCAGGTCATACCCAATCACGGTGGGTTATCAGGATATGGCCATGTGAAATGAATATGCATGAGATCTATTTTGCATTTAAAAGGTACAACCGCATAATCAAACTGAGACATTTGTTTACTGGAGTGTGATGTTAATGTAGCCCTGGGTTTATTATTGGATAACTAGGGAAATCCATTTGGCTTTACCCTGAGATAAGCAACATGTAGCCAGGGGGGGGGGGGGGGGGGGGGGGGGGGTGTGTAACTGTTCTGGTAATCTGACAGGTACTTGTGAGTTGGATTTGCAGGTTGTTTGGAAACAGGATACGAGACTTGTTGAGTGAAACTTTTGTGGTCCTGATCCCGGTATGGTTATCTTATGTTTCGTATGTTACATTTTAAAGCACATTGAACAGAACGGGTAGCATGGGGATAGTTTGGCAATCTTTATCCTAAAAATCTTATATTCCCAATCTAATCCCATGTGTAATTCATTGTGGGGAGATCCTGAAAACGGAAGTGCCGATGTGTGTCCCAAGATACTGAATTGTTTAACCTCTGGCTTAGTGATTTTCACATTTTGAAAGGCATCTAAATTCCTGGGCCAAA